>CM038714.1:42043622-42476122 GCA_021613375.1 Megaleporinus macrocephalus
TGTACAGAAATGTGTGGCTAGAAGTGACCTAGTTTAAGTAGCCTTGTGTGGTAGTTCTCCTCTGTCTGCAATTAAGAGTATTACATTTCCTCAATTTCCTGCCTCTGACCTATGAAGCTGAACTCTGCCTACGTTTTTAATAATGCCGTAGCTTCCGTAGCCATTCAGCATCACTGATTCCCTTACTGCTTCCTTCTTAGCCTATTTTTACACATCATTTCTAGTTAATTTCGACAACAATTCTTCAACTTCAGCCTCCTTTTGAATTTCAACATGGCAGGACCTGAAAACGAGTGTATTAAACATAGCTGTTAGGCTTGTATTGATAAAGACGCATCCAGGGCAGATAATGTAGCCAGATAATGTCGTCCAAGCTCCAAGATCCGCCTGATTTTCTTAGTCCACCAGTCACTGCTTAACAACTGCTGCTATCAGCCATTACAGCAAGTTATGTTACAGGGTGCCATTGTTTGAGCCTGAAGCTTGAGCTGATGTACCTGGGGGACCTGTAAAAGGCTCGCCTCTGACAGAATATGAATTTTATACCTATTCACTAGTTTGTGTGAATCTGGTATTCAGTCTTGCTATTGTTTTAGATCACCATTCGACAGAGGAACTGGAATAGATGGGGTATTGACTGCACTGCCGTTATTACTAGGCGATAGGCTGATGTCGGGACACAGTATTTACCAGTTTGGCCTACCCAGAAGCGTAGACCACTGGTCCAAACATACACAGAATAGAGAAAAGCACATGTAGCACAAAAATACCATTTACATGTGATGTAAATTGTTGCAACACTGAATATAAACACAGGCATGAACTCTGGACATAAAACACTACAAATAAGCCAGTTGGCGGAGAACTGAGAATAACACTATTAACCACTAACAGAGATTCAGATACGGATAATTATGTTTTTTCGACGAAGCTATGATTTCCAGCAGAACAACATTTCCAGTTTTCACTTTAGTTCCTGGAACAATTTCTCTGAGCTCTGATTATTTTAAGGCTGCAATTCTGTCATTATCATTCTGGCTGCATTCATATGGCACACAAATACAGTATTCTGACAAAAGGCCAAACGTAAGAATCTTTTATTCAAGCTGCTTTATACAGTCTTGCCATATAAATCATCTGCCTGCCAAACACCAAATAGCTAATAGCACGGCCGTCCATCTGGTAGCACTGACGACCATATTGCTGTGCATTGATTCATCTCAGTTCAATCACAACAGTCCTGTTTTCCGTTACAGACACGCATCACTTATTCCACTCTTACTGCACTTGTGCAAACACTCACTGAAATATCCACAAGCAGCTACTGGAGACACTGAACAGCAAAGAAACCATTCAACGAGGGAAGTTTCCTCAGATGGCAATAGTTCTGCTTAATCATCACCAAGAAAGATCTGAGCTGATTAATGGGACTATGATTGGCTGAGGACTGTATTTCCCGCAGTGGAAAGTGTAGACACTTCTTGAACCTTGGTGGCCTCCTAGAATTAAAAGTGTTGCCAGACATTAATACAGTATGAGTAACGTATGTTTTGACATTTTCCTTGATTAATGGACATTACAAAATGTATGTTATAGTATATGTAGCATTTAAAAATATATATTTATTTATTTATTTATTTTATATGTTTATATATATTTTTATATTTATTATATATTACACACCAAATATAAAACAGAAAATAACACTTTGAAAAAAGATATTAAACAAATGTGTTTACTAAAACTAAACATTTTTTTAAAGTTTTTAAAGTTTAAAAAGTGTTAATAAAAAGTAACTAGCATTTACTGATTATTAATTATTTAATAAAGTTCATAAATCTTTTAATACTTGCTTTTTTGTAGACATCAGATGTCAATTATTAATAAACATACAAATAAATAAATCATGTAATTCACTTTTAATCAAAACCAAACTTATTATTAATAATAATGTAAAAAAGTAAAATATGTATGTAAACAAATAACAACAACAAATATACACAAGCACAAAAAAATGAACAAAATATATTTACATCAATAAATGGAAAAATATCTACGTTATTTAGGTTGTTTTTTTTTTAGCCCAAACTAAATGAACTAATAAACACATATTTACATAAAGCAATGCATAGCAAGAATTGAAAACAAAAAAAAAGAATTGAACAATACAATCAAGCGACATATTTATCTAATTAACATGTAAATAAAGAGTAAACACCTAAATACGTAAATGAATAATTAAATCATTTAAATAATGAATCTCTTGCTAATTGTGTCCACACACAGGCACACACATAGGCTTCCCACGGGACTCGTTCTTTCCTCTTTGTTGTTGTAAACGTTCACAACAATGTGGCCATAAGCCTGGTCAGTGAGATAAGCCTGGGTAGAAGAAACCAGCTTTACAGTTTAATTTCTGACCCGCAAGTCAGGCCAGATTAGTCGTGATTGGAGCGTGGGTACCATATGTGACCTACAATCTGTACGCCGCTTGTATTGGCAGGCGGTAGGGGTCAGCGATCTCCCTGGGCAAAGGTTGCCATGGGAACGACCTCTGAATCCTCCAGCCTGCTGTTTCTGTGGCCCCTTGCTCGTCTTGGGGCAAAAATTGTTTTGGATTCCTTTATGTCAGTCTTCCAGTCTTCTGCTCCATTTCACTGTACTACTGCTCACACAGCTTCATGTACACACACACACACACACACACACAAATATATACACACACACACACATATACACGGTATACTCTCATACACGTATGAGCATGAACGTTTAAACTGTGTTTGCATCTCTCTCTCTCTCTCTCTCTCTCTCTCTCTCTCTCTCTATATATATATATATATATATATATATATATATATATATGGACAGAAAGATAGATAGATATAATATATATATGATATAATCTCCCATAGATGGAGATCTTGATGCAGGATCTGCCCAGATAAAAGAAAAAAGTTGTTCCTTTTCACTGACCTTTCACTCTGTTATGATTGCTCTTTAAAAAACCCATACAGCTGGACAAATGTCCACTGTCATGTCCAATAACTTCACATCAATTGGCCTTATAATGGGGGGAATGCCGTCTACTTGCTGCTGCTAGTTTATGCAAACAGCCCTGCACTAAACACAGGTTTAGTCTATTGTCAGATTGAATTTCGTCTGATATTACTTCTCCAACCAAGCTCTCATTATGCTGTCTTTGTGATGTTTGGACTGATAGTATAAGCATAGTTAGTATACAGTTAGTATAGTATGTTAACATGAGTATGTTATCATTTATCACTAAATCATTTGAAATTGACTTTTTTTCGATAATAGACTATAGTAATAGTGTATATTTTCAAAATCGATTAATAAAATAATTCCCCAGTCTTTGAAGTTCATATATGGAAGTTAACCTGCAAAACCAATCTGTTTGGAATTGATTGTTTTTTGATGTCCCAAGATACAACCAAGTACAGCAAAAAATAAAGTTTGGAAAATAGTTGGAATAATGTATGTTTAGAGTTTTTAGTCACACAAACAGTAAAAGTGGGGAAAATAAAATGTATGATTTTAAAATGTATGTATATTATTGACCATTATTTATTCTATAAAGTTGTAAAACTCAAAGTACATGCCAGAGGAAGCAATTCTCTCCCACAGAAACTACTTTTCTCAGCTGCCTAAAACATCTTTTAACACAATCCTTACTCACCACCAAATGGCAAGCTTGACACGCCCTCACACAAAGCTACTTGCAACTTCTTTGGCTGTATGCACTGGGCCCATCAGGGGACAGGGGAGTTCTTACATAACGTTTCAGACAGAGCGTTAATACAGATGTACAATATAAGAATAAATACTGGGGTTTTGGAAGATTTAAGCATGTAAGTCTTTTCTAGTAGACCCCTAAACCAATTTATGAACATTATTAATAATAATAGGACCCCTTTAAAAATCTAATAAATATTAAGTTATACATATTATGTCATTAATCTCTGAGTCTGATATTCTATCAATGAATTACCGTATATTTCTAGATAAACACATCGCTTAGGCTTTATGCTATATGCTATATATAATGCTACATATATAGTTTACAGACACAATCTTTATTTAGTTTCCATTCAAAATGGCCTACAAGTTATTCATTTTTTCAGCACATGTTTTCGTGGAGATAAGGTATAAATGATCCAATTTTAGATGAAATATGAAAGAAATGTTGAAGATTAATGAAAGGACACACATAGAGAAAATAACTTGAGTAAAATCTCTTATCCAAGACCCGGTAAGCTGCCAAAACTGTCCACATCAAATAAACAGTAACCAGTAAAGGTTTCATCTGTGAAAGAGAAAATCAAGATACATGTGTATTTTGTCTATCTTAACCTTGCCAGAGGACAACCCAACACTGTCAGTCTAAAATGATGTTTAGCTGTCAAGAAGTCCTTACTGAGAAAAAAGTACGGACAGACTCAAAACCAAACAATATGATATTATATGTAATTACATGTAGTTGTTGAAGCTTCGGTGCAAGTTTCTTTAAACATTAAGTCTATGTTTAAGTTAAATTAAGTCATGTTGTGGGTCAAATTGACCAATTTCAAAGTCTGGAAATACAGAACCATATTTTTTGCCATTTTTTTGGAGCATAAAACTTTTTCTGCTGGGTTCAATTATTGTAGTAAACATGGGAAATGGGGGCTTCAGTATGTTTAAAAAGGGTAGCAATATTAAGTTTAGACTGATTTGTCTGCTTTTTAAATTTGAGACACAGTTTGTTGCCTAATGACTCCCAAACACACACTCAAATATGTTTGTTTCTGTGAACTGTGGGGACATTAGACACATTCACTTCCTGAAGACTTGCCCAGGCCTTAACCAAGGTTAGGCTTATAACCTTAATCCTCACCCTAACAGTAACCGTAACCTGAACACTAACCCCAACCTTAACTATAACCCTAACCCTAACCCTAACCCTACCCTTAACCCTAACTCTAGCCCTCCCCTTAACCCTAACCCTCCCCTAAACATTAACTCTAACCCTAATTTGAACTTTAACTCTCCCCTTAACCCTAACCTTAATCCTAACTCTAACCCCAACTCTACCCTTACCCCTAACCCTCAACTTAACCCTTTATCCTAACCCTCCCCTTAACTCTAACTCTAACCCAACCCTTTATCCTAACCCTCCCCTTAACTCTAACTCTAACACTACCCTTAACCCTAACCCTAATTTGAACCTTAACCCTAATACTAACCCTACCCTTGACCCTAACCTTATCTCTAACCTTGACTATAACCCTAATCTTAACCTTAACTCTTGCTATAACCCCCACCCTAACCTTAACACTTGCTATAACCCCCACCCTAACCTTAAGTCTAATATTAACCTTAGCTTGTAACTATTTTCCCTGAATAAAATTTCCCCACAACGGGAGAACATGAGGAGTATATTTGCCACAATGTAATTTTAATCTGACCCATTGTATAAAAATTAAATACATTTTATACAATAATAAAATTGTATAAAAATGAATAATACTTCAGTTGAACAGGTAAATTTGAGGCAGAACAGATGTTTTGTATTTCGTTTGCATTAATCTTGATGACCCCTTGATAGAAAATATGAAAAAGTCTAAATAAAATTTAAAATCAATAAAATGAACTCAGCCGAGAAGATTTTTTGCTGAACAGGACGGTAAAATAAACACTTTAAATAACTGAACGACTAGAAGTGGTCTCTGTCTTTTCCACAGTGCTGCACCAACTCTTATAAAAGTGTAAATAATACACTGTGAACAAGTCAAACACTCCATGACATCATCATAAGAGCTCAGGGCTTAAAATCGCCTCAATACCATCCATACCAGCAAAAAGATTCTGACCGAGAGAGGGCCAGATATATTACTGATGGGGAAAATGCTAAAAAAGACTTATTTGGTACATTAAATTATTACTGAAAATATACTCAGACAGCCATGCATAATTCAGATCAGTATGAATAAGTGGTTGTGATAAATTCATAGCTTGTAGCATTAAAGACAGCCATTCATAACTACAATCAACGCACCTTGAATTTATTCTGAAAAATCAATCACTGAGCTTTTAAAGGAGCAGCGTTGATAATAAAAGAGCCCTGAGGAGCTGAGAGCTCATGGCCGTATTTCTTTACAGTCAACACAGTTCTGAACAGGCTGGAATGGGTGCAGCTACAAACCTACAGCCCGGAGAATGATTAAAATCAAGAGTGTTCCACAAGCCTGATGATAAATCTCGGCAATATCTTCCAGATGTAGTGCAGTAAAAATCTGGGTTTGAGGAGGGATCGAGATTAATAGGAGCCAAACCCACATATTGGATCAGACTCCCGCGAGACTTTAGAGTAGTCGGGCAAGGCCTGGACTTTTAATTGGGACACAGATAAAGAAAACAACATGAAGAACAGTCTGAAACTCTGTTGTCCTATTAGCCGTTTCAAACTAATAGTATTCACTTTGCCTGAGTTTAGCTTAAAATGAATGTTGAGCGTGTGTCGCGCTCATAGTGATCTAAATGAAGTCCTCAGCCTACCTACTTTCTAGTGTTTGTTCTAGAGTGGGTGTAAGGTGTTATTTCAGTAGGAACTTACCAAATTAGGCAAAAATACTTACGAGAACTCCTAGTGAGGCAAAACAGTGAACTTTGTTGGTTGAAGATGTCACGTTTCACAAGAAGCTATTTTTTTTTAAAAGGAGTTTATAAAATTGGATTGGAGATGCATTTAAAGCTGTTGTAAAATATGTTTTACCAGCAAAACTAAAGTTATTTAATCATATTTTATGTTCTTCACTGTTTTATAAAAGCAATCAGTCACTTACTGATAATTACTGATAATAAACACTCACTTATGACCACCTCATAGAGGTGTGCGATATATATCGTCTATTATAATATCCTAATTGCCGTGTTAACGATGCACAAGCTGATGTTATCGAGTACTTTATTGAAAAAACAACAATCAAATTGCCTCAACTACCCATGTTCACTACTTCATGCTTTAGTGCAGGCTGCTGCGAGTGCGCATTCAGAGTGCCCATACTGTGTGCTAGCATAGCTGCCTGAACAACACACCTAAAGCTTATGAGTAAACACACCAGGGGAAGAAACTCAGACACTGCCAGAGTCTACCACCTTAGATTTAACTCCTACTCGAGGATCATCTTTACTCACGTGGAGCTGGTTTGGATTTGAAAAGACTGACTTTGCTTTTGACTTTGTAAGAAAGCAGCCGTTAAAGATCTCTCGGCCACTAACCTGGTCCATCATCTCCCAACAAACCCCCACACAGAGTATGAGGAGTATGAACAGAGTATGAAGAGCTTCGGGAGCTTACTGTCCAAGACTGACCTAAACGAGCTAATGTGTCTGGCAAAACACACACTCAGCAAACTTTAACAGAGTCATTCACTAAAACAGTGCCTTCACCTGATGATGCTGGGATTGGCTCCAGCCCCCAGTGACCCAGACTAGCAGGATAAAGTGAAAGATAATGGATGCATGGATGGATGGTATTATAATTCTTTTAGAAGCGCAAGCTAGTAAAATATAAGACTTTTACAAACACATTTTTAAATAATGCAAAATATTGTTTATTATCAATATCGCACAACCCTTCCACCTCACAACTAAATTCTATATACATTATTACTGTCAGAATAAAACTTGACAGATGTTTTGAACCATTTTTTGGTCCATTTATCATAAAATCTAAATAATAATATCTAAATGCCAACACCAATTTTCAAATCATGTAAAAACATCTTGTTCTAACAGCAGCAATATCTAACGTTTCTCATTACGAAACTCTTGTAGGAATATTATAGATAATTTCTCTACATTTATAAAAGTCATTGTATTTAGAAGGTGTGGTATTTCATTGGCACATAATTTTACCTGTTGAAGAAACAATGCAGATCGTTTAGATTATTTCAAGATTCAACATTCAAAACAAGCAGAATCTGCAGCAGAACAAGAATCGTTTTCTAGATTAAATAACATAAAACCCTATAAATGCATACACTGTAAAGCAATCATTCAATGTTTTGACTTAAAGTAATATAACTGGATGTCTTGTTCACACTTAGGGTCTGACAAATGTTCTTAACTAGAACAAATTAGACTTAAACTAGTTAACTACTTCTAATTAGAACTATTTTATAAACTAGAATTAGTTATAGTGCTAAACATATATCTGGCTTTGAACTGAAAGTCACCAATGGCATAGGCACTAATGTCCCACATGTGTCCCACAATGTTATTACACCAGACTGTAGCTTATGACTGACAGCTATAGCTGCAGTCATCACTCTACGTGTTTGCTTCTACCCTATGGTGGTACGAGTGAACATGCTGAATAACATTAATCATTAGCATCATTAGCATTGAGATAAATCATGAATTGAATCATCCATTGATAATTTAATGCACAGAAGTAATGCTAGACATTTAACAAAGTCCTTTTGAGCCTTTTGCAGTAAAGAAGGAACACCGGCAATACCCAACTGAACATTAAAAACATTTTTATGGATGTGGATGGGCAGAAAATAACATATTCTATGTAACAGCCTACCTGTAATTATGCCCTGTAATAGGAAAATTATAGTCACGAGACAAGAAAGAAAATCAAAATAACGCAGCATGTTTCACTGGAAAATACGACTCCTAGCTTGTTTGAATTACTGCTTCAAAATTCCACAGCCAGTCAGTTAATGTTTACCACTGGTGTTATAAGCTGATGTTCCTTAAACTGCTAATGCGAGACTATAACTAAAGTATATCAATATAAAATTAACATTTGGTTGGTTTGCTTTTGTAATCTTAGAGAAATTGTTGATATACTGTCACAGAGTGTGCACAACATTACCCAGTTGGTGTCAGTAGTTAATAAAAACTAACTTACCTGGTTTGTGAATATAGCTAGCTACTGGTTACGGCTTCTATCTAATGTAGCTAGCTTAATATGAAGTCTATAAAAAAGTTTTTATTTCATTCAAAGATTGCATTGCATGTTCGAACGCATGGACCGATGTTAGCAGCTACAGCAGCAGAAATAAACAGGCCTCACTACATACACCATTAGCTCTGTTTAAAGTTATTAGTTTAAGGTGTCTTATTTGCTCGATTAGTTAATTAAAATTAGTCTGTTGTAGCTTTGTGCTGTGATACATTACAGGATCATTTTGGATATCGCTTCTGCAGTAGTTATGTGGCCCTGACATGAGGATGTTATTTAATTGTATTTTAAGTTGTTCAATGTTTTATAATAATAAGCAATAAGCCTCCTAAGGGGGTGCATTATAGCAAATTGATTGCAGGTAAGCACGTTTTACTACCAATTCCATTTACCTGTGACAAAATCACTGCAGTGCATGGCCTCAAGTTGGGCTGAACAATGTGGGATCTAATTGGAATCCACCAAATATCTAATGTCACTGTACTTTAAAATGTGAAGGCTTGGAAGACCAGAGCATCTGCTTTTCATGGCTTGAGACTTCAACCCTGAATGTATTGTGCCAAACTGCCAATAAGTAGTTGTTGTGATGTTACAACACATGGAGCTTTGATTGCCTCTGATTGGTTGAGGTTCTATAGGCAGTTCACCATTTTCCCAGTTAAAAGGTCTATAAGTTTTTAAAAAGTATTCTTGGGATTAGAAAATTGCACTGCTATTTTAATACACAAATATTTCTGCTCTAGCCTCCAGTGGCTTATGGCTTGACCGGCGTAACATTTGCTACCGTACCCGCTAATATGCATTAAGACTCTGTGGATGCATTACAGCTCTGTGGGTTGAGTTCTCTAATATGAAGCTTTCTGAAAATGAGGTTGGAATGAAAACAGAAGGTCCAGGATAACCGGGAAACAAGGTTTTGCTTTTTTGTTTGGAGCAATGACTCACTGGATTGTGCCCACACCGACATTCCTTTAACATTGCCAGTGCACTTTACCAACTCCCCATGCGCTTTAGCCAATATCTTCCCGCTCAGACGTTCAAAAACTCCTGGAGCAAAGTGAATGACGGCTGATATAAACATGGATGCGCGCTTATTTGCGTGCTGTGTTTGACTTATAGAAGTTCCCTAATTCCACAGCTTTCATTACTGCTGGTATAGTTGTGTAACGCTTGCACAGCATGTGTTCTGGCTGATTACAGGCCAAGGCTAGAAGACTGTTTATATAAAGGAAAAGGATTATAAAGGAAATCTCATCAAATCCCTAAACATATTCCCCAAAAGCATTTGAGAAAACATGCTTTAGAAGACGCGGCTTCAGTAAATGTCAAGGAGAAAAAGCTCCCTACTTTATTCAGTGTACTTCACCTGTGTTTGGTTAGATTTGTGCTTGCTTACAGTACAAAAGAACAGAACACTAAAGCTATATGGGCTGAATGACATTGAGAAAACATGGTAGTACAGCAACAGTACACAATCTCTTAATATTTAATAACACACTTCAGAACATTTAATGCACACTTCTTTTTCTCTTATTAGAAACTTAGTTATTGGAAAAACAAAATGCCACGTTTAAATTCATTCTAGAGGACACGCCATTTGACATGTGTTCAAAGTTTTGCATTAACTTTTGGCTATATATTTTATAGCACTGTCTTAACTGCATTGTTACTATAGACAGTCCTTAACTGCATTGTTACAAAACACATCATATCATATCATTAGAAAAAAGGCATATATATATATATATATATATATATATATATATATATATATATATATATATATATATATATATATATATATATAAAGGCATATATATGAGGTCATTCCTACCAGTGGCTATCAGACTTTATAACTCTCTTAAAGTACGACACCTTTCACATGTACAGTAATAACAATAGAACAATAATTTAATTATGTGTGCAACAACTCAAATGTACAATAACTTTCCTACTTCTAAACTCTTACTGTACAGTATATCTGTACTAATTATTATAGACACAGTCACTTTATATTTTATTCTTCTATTGTATTACAAGACTTATATATGTGTACATATTACAAATTTCTTTTATGTTGTGAATTATTATTAGAGTGTTTATTCTTCTACATAACTGTCTGCTACTGTAAAAACTTCAATTTCCCCCTGGGATCAATAAAGTATTTCTGATTCTGATTCTGATATATATATATATATATATATATATATATATATATATATATATATATATATATATATATATATATATATATATATATATATATTCTATTGTTTCTCCTGTATGTACAATATTATACAGTCATAAAAGCAAAAAATTCCATAAACGGCACATGCCTGCAGAATAATAAAGCTGTTAATTAATGAAAAATTGTCATTAGATCACACGCAGTTAACTAGGAATTTCTGTAAAAAGTTATGCAATGAATGAAATTCACCTTCATTAATTAATGCATATATCCATATTACATATTTTAATAATTTGCATCATTATTTCCTAAAAGATCTCAAATTTCAATATAATTTATTCCTTTATATCTTTGTACGTTTCTTGTATTCACATATTTGATTGATTCCAGAAAAAATAAATAAAATTGCTCCAAGCCATGTACATTTACACATTTAACCCCACATTTTCTCTTAGGTTTTATGCAGGCTATATGCCTCTGCTGAGTACAGACTTTGAAATGACTCTGTCAAGGAGAATCAGTTCGGCTATCACTATATATCCCATGTAATAGCTCAGTCTTTCATACTTGGCTAAGCTTAAAGCTTGTTTAAGTTAAAGGCAACATAATGAAGGGCTGGGTGTTGTGTGGACACTAATGAGTGCTCTCCTGTTGTTTTAATGAATGAGTAACTCTCCCAGAGGCAGATGTTGACATTGTGCCGTCGTGCTTGTTAAGTGTAGGTCACAACAAATGTATGAGTCCACTCGGAGCAGCATTTGAAAACGGCCCGACACGCGGGACCTGTGATGGCCTTTGTCTACCGGACGGCCGTATTTGCCTGTAAATAGGGGATTTTCACTTTATACCGCAGCGGGTCGGCTAGGGCCTCTCGGAGAGACGTTTGGCATGCTATGGGCTATCAGACTGGGGCCCCAGCCCCAGCGTTCGCAGTAGGCAATCCTATTAGCCCCCCGAATCCTGTTTTCCACCTCCATCTGCGTTCACAGGTGGAAGGGGACCCACACACATAAAAGTCTTTGAGGAATGCTGCGTAGGGGCCATGTGTTTCAGCAAAGCCCTTAGCTATGCATTAAAATGAGCGGGGGGAACCTGAAGGTAGGGGACGTTTATTATTTGTCTTATAATAAATAGGGTGTTGATTTACAAACTGAAAACATGTCCATTAGAAGTATGTCAATATTGTACGCTGCATAAGCTAACGTGTGGCATAATTCAACGGATTTAATTATTTAATAAGCCTAATGTGTCTGAGTGTTTTCTCTTGTAATGAGCACCAGCGCTGAGTTATCTGGCCTAATGCACTCCTATATAACTTCCCTAATTTATGCATTTGAGAAATAGCTGTACAAAAGAAAAAAAAAATAGTAAATATCTCATTTCCAGCTGTTATGCTGTTTGAAGTGGTCCAACAGAAGAAACAGGTTTTAAAGTCAAATGACAATTTTCGGTACAGCACAAATTGGTTAAGTTCTGATGTTGACGCTGTTTTCTTCATGGAGGAGGGCAGCAGAGCACAGTCTAACAGTGGAAAGCAGTCAGATATACTGTGCAAATATAATAAATGCTGATGATAAAGTGAATTTTAAAGTTTTAGTGAAAACAGAGCAAAATATTGAGAATATGACACCATGATTGTTACGTTAAACAAAAACATGATAAACACAGCTGATCAGATGCTGATCAGACCATTCCATCTGACCTATGTGGGCCAGGCTAACGAGCGGTTTGACTGACAGCTGTCTGTCTAATACTGTAATACTTATACACAACTAAAATCATTATACAGTTTTTATGTGACGCCAACTGGGCAAGAAAACTCACAGACAAGAGGATGTGCTGACGGAACGAACATACAGACAGACCAAGCAACGTTAGCCTGAAAAGATGTGCAGATGGACGGACAATCAGACAAACAGATGGATGAAGCAATGCGTGAATGCAGCAAAATGCAAATGAACAATGTTCATGTACTGATAAACAAATAAACGGGTGACAGGCTGCCGCAGACAGGGCGTCTAGCTTGCTAGCTGTAGATCACTTCTGTTCCTCTGACTCTGTGGGCGGGGCGAAAGACGTCAGCCTCGTGACTGGTTAGGAAATGCTAACAGAAGCCTTACCCGACATCGGGACCAGCCGGCTTACAAGAAGAGAGAAATACGGTGAAATATAGTGGACGTTTATTAGACTTTGGGAAGTTATTTATAAGACACGCTTTGCACATGTGTGTTGTGGCCCAGAGGAAGAAAAGATTAGCTTGATTAGAAAGACAACACAGGTTTCGGTTTCCTGGGGCTCTAAAAATGTATAATTAGCCCACATTTTGATTTCTGCCTCTTCTGCGTTCAAAACACCTAGAAAATAGGCCACCGAGCTAATAACACCACAACACCCATTTCACAACCCCAGTGTTCAGCCTCTCTCTCACACAGACCCCCTGAACATGCACGTTAATGAAAAAGTTCCTTCACGGATTCATCTCAAGACTCTCAGTTCTGTAACTTCTATATTCAGAATAAACACTCGCCGCCAATCAAATTACATGACATTATCACATCCTCTACGGAAAACAAACTTTAATAAGAGTATAATTTTAACTAGTTTTAGTATTGAAAAAATCATAAAAGCAAATGTGCCATAACTTTTGCATAGGCCATATTTATATAATGTTTTTATTTTTTTCCCAATATTATAAATTCAGCAAGGAAGCAGTAATTGCCTAAAATGTACCCAAATTTTTGCATATAAACTTTTCAATTTCCCGTTTCCTGAAATACTGATATTTGCCACCATATACACTAAATATTAAGTTATAATGATAAATATAAAATTATATAACAGTTGATATATAGATTCTTTATAGACAATAAATAATCTCTTATAGACAATATGGACCAATGGAAATGCTTCAAAATCACTTGAAATGGTTCCATAGACTTACATTAAAAGTAAAGACGGTTTTCGTCCTCTTCTGTAAACTTGCCATTTTGGAAATACTTGTTTTTCTCTGTTTTTCTCTTAACAGTGACTATATGTGTCATGCAAGCAACTTCTAAGACTGAACTTTGTAGGTGTGGAAAAATATCCCTGCAAAAACTGAAAGTGTGCCTTTCAGAGACAAAGACTAAGCAAACTATAATAAAAGCAGAGGCACTAAATACTGAAAGATTTCAAACTGTTACAAGAGGGTGTAAGATATTTTCCTCACATGTAAACGATTTGCTTCAAATGAATCATGCTGATTGGAAGCGCCGCACTACTCCGTTACTATTTCTCCTCACTCACTGACTGCAGTCATCCTATTAGTGCTTCATTGACTGGCTGCCAAAATGCGAACTTAACGAGAATTAGCCCCTACAGCATTAATCACAAGGCTAAAATCCGCTCTTTAATTACCTTGCGGGACTTGCATTAGTAACGTCTGAACTTTAACTTATGATCTAAGTTCCTGTCGGAAGAAAAGGGAAAGAAACAGACTTTGCGTGAGAGTTTTGAGCTTTAAACTGGTGAAGGAGTCATCCCTATAAAAGCTGGAGTCATTTCTCAAACTGGACTGGCTGAATGGAAGTTGTTTCTGTGGGAGATGAAGCCGGTGCACAGTGTTTCCAATCAGCATTTTGCTCAGCGTGTCACCCAGCAGCCCCCCGGCTTTATGGCTTTATGGTGGGGACAGGCCTGCGTTTAACAGTCCCTCCGATTCGAGGCTCAGGACGCAGGTTTTTATCGCCAAAATAAATCCAAGTCTGTTTCTGCAAAAACAGGGCCCCCCGTTAAAATGACTCAAACGACGGACACCGGGACTCGAACGCCACCCCTTAACCCCTTCAGACCCCGGCTCAGTGCTCACTACCTGGCAGAGCTGCACAATATATCGTTTGGTACGTGTTATTGCAATACTACTGATAAGGCAGAAGGCTGCAACTACGCTCCATTATAACTACTACAAATTAGTTATAGTTACTACAAATTAGTTATAACTACTACAGACTAGTTATAACTATTAAAATTAGTTATAACTACTACAAATTAATTATAACCACTAAAAATTAGTTATAGTTACTACAAATTAGTTACAAGTACTACAAATTAGTTATAACTATTATAAATTAGTTATAACTACTACAAATAAGTTATAAATACTAAAAATTTGTTATAACTACTACAGATTAGTTATAACTACTACAAATTAGTTATAGTTACTACAAATTAGTTATAACTATTAAAAATTAGTTATAACTACTACAAATTAGTTATGGTTACTACAAATTATAGTTACTACGAATCAGTTATAACTACTAAAATTTAGTTGTAGTTACTACAAATTAGTTAACTACTACAGATTAGTTATAGTTACTACAAGTTATAGTTACTACAAATGAGTTATAACTACAAAAAATTAGATAGTTACTACAAATTAGTTATAACTACTAAAAATTAGTTACAACTACTTCAGGTTAGTAAGTAACTACACCTAAATATTCAATAACTATACTGAATTCTGCAGAAATCAGAAAATACTGTTTAAATTAATTACCTACTATGAAATATTTAGGAAGTAAATTATTACTATGTTATTACTATGGTTATTTTTAACCACTACGAATTTAATAATCACTATTAAATATTCAGTATATACTAGAAAGTATTCAGTTACTGCTAAGAATTATTTAGTAACTATGCATGAATATTCAGCAATTATTTATTTATTTAATTAGCACTATTAATTAAAGTAATTGCTAGGAATTATTCAGCAACTACTATCATTTCTATGTAATTACTATGAATTAATCACTAATGACTGCAAATGTATGCAGCAACTTATATGAATTCTGCAGAATTCAGTAACTACAATAAATTATTCACCAAGTACTATGAATTATTCAAGAACTACTTTTAATTATTCATTAAATGCCTAGAATTATATAATCAGTACGGTGAATTATTCAATATCTACTTTTAATTATCCACTAACGACCTTGAATTATATATTCAGTACTATGAATTATTCAAGAACTACTTTTAATTATTCACAAACTACTCTGAATTACGTAATCAGTACTATGCATTATTTAAGAACTTATTTTAACTATTCACCAACTACCTTGAATTACGTAATCAGTACTATGAATTATTCAAGAACTACTTTGAATTATTTACCAACTACCTTAAATTACATAATCAGTACTATGCATTATTCAAGGACTTATTTTAACTATTCACCAACTACGTTGAATTACGTAATCAGTACTATGAATTATTCAAGAACTACTTTTATTTACCAACTACTTTAAATTACGTAATCAGTACTATGAATTATTCAGCAACTTTTAAGCAGAAACTCTATTAGCACAGTAAATGATTCAGCAACTGCTAAAAGTGACTCTGTAACTACTTGTAAATATTTAGAAGTTAATATGAATTTATTCAGTAACTGCCATAAAGATCACAGCAACTGCTAGAATTCAATGCTCCACTGTAGATGCTTTGTTGACTCTTAGTGTATCTCTAAGTAGCAATCAACTAAACTTAGGGCTTAAAGAGTTAAACGTCTGCCATCAATCATCAGGGCTTCGCCCAAGGCTGAGCTGAACCCCGGACGGACCTCGTCCTAATTGATACAGCGCTCCTCACATAAATCGATGATTGCTCCAGCAGCCATGCTGAAAGGCTGAAAGGCTTTTTGGGGAGGCTGTAGAGCCAAAGCTCCTGTAACGTTCCTCAGGTGGAGTGAAACGTCTGGAGAAAAGTGGCTTTCATTAAAAGCCTGAAACACAAGCTCCCCTTCCAAAAGCTTTGTTCGCTTTCCAAATGCAGATTAGCATGTGGATTCCCTTTCAAATGTCTCTCGCGTTGTGTCAGACTCCTAGTAGCCACATATATAATCCCGAGCAGTGCTTTCAGTGCTTTCTTCAGTGTGCACCTGTGTGCCCATTTTATACCGGACCACATATGTAACTGTACACCAAAGCATATGCTTGCGTTCCTGTCCAGTCCAGTCCAGCCCAGTCCCTGTTGCGGGGGTAACGGCACGGGGGTATTTTCAGGTTTGCTATAATAATTCAATAGTGAGGTGAAGATTTGTAAAGATTGTGGATATTTTATGTGTTGAAAATGTTTTAATTCTTCTGAGATGTTAATATACATGTTATTTTAACTGAAAGCAAAGTTCCAAGCTGATACAGGAATAGACCCAGACGCCTAGTAAATAATCAAAGACGCCTTTGATTATTAACAGAGGTTTCATTGAAAGACTGCATATGGGCAACTCTAAGAAAAGACTAAGGGGTGTATCAGTTATACAGTATAACGTTTCTGATTAGCTTTAAAGGTGATTTTTTTTTTTTGTCAAGCTGCATCTTAATTATAATTTATACCCATAATCCTCGTAGGCTACTCGTTTTGTGAAGAAGGCATAAACCCTGTTTTAACAAGTTAAAAAATTTTGAAAAGCTACCTGATTAATAGGATGTCACGGCCAGCTTTATGTCTGATCTTGAGCCGTGAATGCGTCTGTGTACACTCTTATCTCTGACCTCTAAGGGTGTGGTCCCTTACAGCCTAATCCACATCAGAGACGGGGGTCAGGGATCAAGCACACACGCACACACACCCCTACCAGAAAGCCCACCACTTTAGCGTGTGCTCTCCTGAAGTTTTGGAGGCTGCTAACTCCTCTTTAAACACAGATAAGAGCTGCAGACGACCTAAGTGCTTTGTACAAATGGAGGAGAGACTATAATGAGTTTGCTCTTTAGTGACTCATTGCTTTCAAGTGTGCAATAAAAGTGATAATCAGTGTTTTACGAGAGTTTCTGATTAAGGAAGAATCAATGAATGCCCCTAATGTTGTATATTACTTATTTTATTTATGTTTTTAAAGAGTGTAAGAATCTTTATATTATTTAAAGTGTTAATATTTAAATATTTAAATATATTTAATATTTATTATTTAAAGTGTTAATATATATATTTTCATTGATTATATTACATTAGTCATTGTCTTCTTCCTATAATAATAATAATAATAACAATAATAATAAAATATTAGTATAGTACTAGTATTTTGTGAATTTATTTTTTAAATGTTTATTATTATTTATAATTTGAACTCTGCTATGCAATTATTATTATTATTATTATTATTGTTATTATTATTATTGTTACATCTAGAGTTATTAAAAAGTGATACATAAATATTATGCTTTATTATCTTTTTTATTTTATTTTTATTTTCCCCTCAGTACATGTGCAATTCCGTGAAAAAGTTTGGTGTGGATGTTCATGCCTTTGAAATATAATTTAATATGAAATTACTGTTTATTTGCTGACATTTTCTTCTTAACATGTTAAACTTATGTTTAATAAACTGATCTACAGTTAGCAATCAAGTGCCATTTTAGTGCAAATATTTACATCTGCTCCTTTATTTTTACTTAGAAAATCAATAAAACATGTAATTTTAAGATGTATATACACTTATGTACTTCTTTAGAATGGATATTATGTAGGAATACAGAGATAAATGGGTTATATAAATGTAATACATACATTTAGACATAAATACATTCTAAAGGTCCACATTTTAATTCCATATTAATATAACTATACAATTTTAACAATTTATTTCCTACATGTACATATATATATATATATATATATATATACACAGTGAATATATACAGTAATTACTGAATCACATGCTTTAAGATAATAACTAAATAATAAGTCTAAGGTTTAAAACAACAAAAACAGCAAGAGTAAAACTCACCATTACAGCAGCAGAAACAATAGCTGTATTATTTAATAATAATAAATGTATTATCACTGAGAACTGATATAGAAGTTAAGCAGTGACTGCACTGTTTTTAATAATGTTTATAAGATTGACTAGAGTCATCTTGAATTCCTGTAGAGAATATAAAACGATTTGATCAGAAGTCTGAATAAGAAACAACAGTAATGGTGACAGACAGTGAGGGAGGGACTTCTCTCTGTAGGTGGCACTGTTGTTGCAGTTTGCTACTGAGCTGAGCCTGTGGGTCAAAAACGCTGTCAGTCAGAATGTCTGAACATGGATCGCTGGCAGTTTATCTGTCATGAGCGAGGTCTGAAATCTTTGCTAGAACGAGCAGATTAAACCTTTAAGACTGAAACTGAATATTCAGGCTTATTTCACTTATAACGCTGCAACTGGCTCCACATAATTAAAAACTCCAGAAATCACAAATGGACATATAAGAAGCATCTCAAGTTTGCATGTATTTGTTTAACAACACCAAAAATAAAGAAAAAATAAAAAAAAAGAAAGAAAGGAAAAACCTTGGCAGGATACTTCCGTTCATTAGTTCCAGTAATATAAGTCTCCTGCATAATATCTCCAGAATAATTAATAATAGCGTCAACTGTATTCTATTTATTTCTCCATATTTCTTCCTTTGAAGTGTTTAGATTAAAGAGAACATTAATTCAATAGCAGTGTTGGGTGCTAAAGGCTGGGTAAGAGCTGTGTGTCAGAGAAAGGCATTGTAATAAATTAATAAATAACCTAGAAACCTACAGAGGAGTACGCTGAGATGTTAAAGAACTAATCACTAATATTCTAATCAGATATCCGTGAAACTCTCTGCAGTTTTAAATCAGCTTTGGATTGTTTGTGCTATTTTTTCAGTCATTAAATTAGGTGTTATATTAAATAACTTAATAAAATAAACTTTTCATATTGTGCCTTATTATAATAAATCACTGCACATACTAAAGCTTCTTTGATCGTATCTATTCACTGAATTACTGGAATAAGCGCACACATATGTAGTTGTATGCAAATGTTTGATGTGCCCCAGTCAAATTACATGTTTTGTTGATTTTCTAATTACAAAATATAGCATTTCTCAGCTTTTTCTCCTTTTTTTTCCTGATTTTTATTTTTCTACATCACTTAAGCTCATTCTTCCGCTGCTTTTTACACTGTGGTACAATTTTATTCTTAGTGTGCCAGTAGAAATGACCAAAGATGCTCCAACATTAATTTGCATTACAATTTTTTTTAATTTTCGTGAATAATTTTTGGGGCGATTTTCATTTTTCTATATCTACAAATGTATGATAAATGGACCAATAAAAATGCTCCCAAATCACTTAAAACCTTATTACCTTAACTTACACTGAAAGTAAAGAACGATTTTGTACTCCCCTGTACGGTTATTATTTTGGAAAGAGAAAGAGAGAGAGAAAGAAAGAAATAAAGAGAGAGACATCAAGAATTGTGAAAATATGCTATGGGTAAAAATATATTAGCTATGGGTTTCAATCACAGTAGTTTGCTTTTGATCTGCAGCAACGCTAGAGACTGGGATCAATTCACACTACACATTCTTTTCCATACGGGAAATAATAAAAATAATTTAAACCATTTCTGACTCAATACTCCAGCAGACGTAAGTCAAGGCACTAAACTCTAATCTCCCATGGTTAGACTAGCTTTATATCCTTTGATATTTCTGTTTCAGACTGCCTGGTATTTTTGTGTAAAATGCTGCCAGTTCTTTATGCTACAATAACAGATTTGGTTCCAAAGGGAGCGCGAACTAACAAAGTACAGATTCCAGTTTCAATAATGTGGAATATAATAACTTAATCTCACTATTACCCTCAGCTCTCCTGCTGCTTTATCAGATACCTGACAGGTCTATAGGATACAGTATAATCAGCTGAATCGGCTAAATGGCCAAACTGGCCTTAGCAAAATGGCTATTACAGCAAACTTCACTGCCATACAAATAAAGGTTCCTAAATACATTACATTGTAAAAAAAAACTTTTACATTACGTGGAGGTCCATTAAACTTCATTGAAAGGTTATTTACGCTTCATTGGAAGGCTCGCCGAGAATGGTTCCTCCATGGAATAGGAGCCTAGTTGACATCTTTATTTTTTCAAAGCGTGTACAACCAGTCAAATGACCATAGTAACCACAGCTTAAGTAAACCCCAAGTCCATACCATGTTTCTCAATGGATAATGGCTTGGATCTTTAGTACTAAGAAAAAAGACTGTTATTGGTTTAGAACCTTTACATTTTGTAGGCACTCTTTTCAAGAAGTTATTTTAAGAGCGGTCTATTGAAAAGTTCCCTAGAAGAGCTAAAGTGGTTCTTCCATGGCATCCCTCCAAAGATCCCCTTTCTGGCAACTTCAGACTGCACTTCATATATAGCACGACCCCCATATATGACCCCGCAATATTTTAATATGGAGTCACTTTGGTGGACATATTGGAAAATGCGTACACCGTCTTTCATCCACTCCTATCTATTCCCAGTGGTCATCTATTCCCATGGTCCAGTCTGGTTTCTCTGGTATCTCTGGTTTCTCGCCCATTGTATTCAACGGCATTAGGATACCAGCTGCTGAGACTGGAAATGGGGGTTTATACGGCTTTAAGGAAATTCCAAATTTCTGTTTGTGGCTTGGCACGCAATGGCGCATAAATTCAGTCGTCATATTCTCACGAAACCCAAATATGACAATCTGAATTGCTTCTCCATCGGCGTTCACTTTGCAGCATTTTCGAGCTCATTTCTTCTCAGTTCTCCTCCCAGCTCGAGCACAGCAATTCAAAAAGACCTGAGTTACGAAAATAGCGCCACTCCTGCCAGCAACCTGAGTTTTTAATATGCCAACTCGATTGTGCCAGCGCGGGGCTTAAGTGAGGCTCTTTTAAGTGAGTGGAGGTGATTAACCACAGCTTGTTTTCAGGTCACATTCCAATTTTAGCTTAAATCCATCCCATGAAAAAGATTTCACATAGCCGGGAGTTGTCTTTGCGATTCCTGAAAAATTGCTGCTTTGATTTTTTTCTTTTTTCTATTTCGGATTGGGGTCTTTCAGAATGTCATTCTTTAATATGAAGCTGCATTCATTTTTTTAAATTTTTTTTTTAAATCTCCATGGCTGTATTTAGTGGCTGAGCGCTGACAGCAGAAATAGTCCTGTTTGAAGTTAATACAGGCTCAAAGTATGTATGCTCTAATCAGAAAATGAGGAAAAATCTCAGATCATCAGCAAAGTGAGGGTTGGGTAATGTAACTATATGTGTCTCTCATTGCAATAAATTGTTATTATATGCTTTTTTTTGAGTCTATCATGTGTATCATCTGTACTTCTAGAGCACTGAACCAACTTCATTTCTCATGAAAGACTAGAACAAATAACAGCTAGTAAACAAAAACCATTGTTTACACTGTAGGGTACATGACTGGCTATGTATCTATTGTACCATCATCCTATTTTACTAATTTACTGTCACCAATCTGATTAAATATCTTTTTTAAGGTTCTGCTGTCCAACTTTTTCTCTAACCATTATTTTTTAAAACCTCAACATGGTGATGCACATCATATATCATGAGAAAAATCTGGTGATGTTGCTAGAACCGTTAGGTAAGGTGACTGAATGCATGTACTGCCTACCCACAAAATCAGCCTTAAGAGGCAAAGAAAGAAACAACAGCCACATTGAGAGCAGATCTGTTCAGAAGCAACATGCCGGCTCACTGTAAGTGCTACCAAGTGGCCTGTTTTGATGGCATGTGGAACTTATTCGCCAAATTCCACCAGATACTTATTCGCTTACTTCTGTCTAAGCAGGAAAGTCTGTTTTACGACCGAAACTGCATAACGTTAAACACAAGCCATGTGTGGTACGATTCCAGTTACGGTCACCTGGGGCCAGGTATCCATTGCACTGCTCTTTGGAGCTGCCCAGTATGTGTATTTCTCCAGAGAAATGAAAACAGTGATTGGTACTAGACTATTATTGACTCACAAGCATATTTGCTTTCATTGGAAATTATATTGCAGGCCATTGCTTCCTCTTTTAAGATCCTATCTGCCATGTTGATCAGTTAGAGGTAAAGTATTTTTAGAAAAGAAAACAAGAAAAACCTCCGTAGCTTAATATACATCGCACAAAGGCGACCTGCACTTCTCGCCAAGAAATGATGTTTGCATTGGAAGAGGTGATTTGGAAAATAACATGCTTCATTCATCACAAGGCCGCTCTGGGCTCTTTTTTTCGAGCACCCAATGGCACAAAAGAGGCTGTGAATTATGGTATTTAATCTATTCGAGAAAATGCCTTGCCCTCTGTCTGCAGCCCAAAAACTGAAAAAACTGATATTCAGGAGAGAAAAGCTTTTTGATTCTTTTTTTTTTCTTCTCAGTAAAAGTGAAAAGACCTTGTATGCAAAGTCAATGCAATCGGCACACATGTTGCTATATTTCACATGCAAATACTTTGAAAGACAAGTAACGGAATAAACAAATAACAGCTATTCATGTTTATATATAATTTATATGAACATGAATAGCTGTTATATATATATTTTTCTAATGAATTCACTTTTCCTCCATTGGTATATTTTTCTAGACACACATTATATGATTTTAATAACCAGGCACTTTGTTTGCTTAAGCCAGACATCCTGGTTATATTGAAATAAGCCTTAGGAGGTCTGTTTATATATATATATATATATATATATATATATATATATATATATATATATATATATATATATATATATTTTTTTTTTTTTTTTTTTTTCTGCAATAAAATGACCTTTACACAAACGTGTCTTTACTCTAAAAGATTACTAATATTTTCTTAAAATCATCTAATATCCCGCAAATAATGCCAGAAAACGCTGAAACTGCTGAACACGTTCTAAAATCTGCATAATCATAAAAATGGCACCAGTTATAAAGAGTTTATGAACTTGCCTTACCTGAATCTTTGTTTTTCGCGGAAATTATACCCTTTACTTTACCTACAGGAGGCTCCTGACTGTCCGAACCACTCCCCGAAACATTTTGTAATAAATCTAAAATAAAAGTTGCCAGATATCCTCACAGATTGAAGCTAAATACTGAGTCGGCTGCCTTGATTGACATCAGGGACAGGGGAAAAAAACGAGAGTAGGGTGGACTCGCATCACGCTTTTTGTGAGCACAGGTTTAAAAAAGGACAATGTGCATATTTATCACTAAATCTTCTATTAATAGATTTGTTAACTACATATTTCCTCTCGTTGCCGTATATATTTTTGATATTCTTGTATTTGTTACTACTCCTCT
Organism: Megaleporinus macrocephalus; assembly: GCA_021613375.1. NCBI lineage: Eukaryota > Metazoa > Chordata > Actinopteri > Characiformes > Anostomidae > Megaleporinus > Megaleporinus macrocephalus. The sequence continues at coordinate 42,067,921 of CM038714.1, forward strand.
CCCTCGGCGACCCCCATGTCTGCCGCATTTGGTAGCGTCCAACCCGTAGTTGAATGTTTAGCATCGTGTCGGTTGAACTGAACGGGGAAAGTGTGCCGGTCCGCCAGTGGCTCTCAATGGCTTTCAGGGCTTGTTTTATTTGAATTTCTGGACTTTTCTACACAATTTGCACCCCGAAAACCAACTATGGATATCCTATGGATTTTATGGATACTCCCCTCTGCTCTGGCTCTTGAAGGTAAGACGTTGTTTTTGCTCTTCTACTGAGCAACAGCATCTTGCCGAGAGTTGCTGGCTTGGCTGGTGGCTGCTGGATGTGAACATCGCGTTTAGGTTCGAAAATCGTAATTAGTGCATTTTTTTGGACGACACCGGGGCTTAAATATGAAGGAGCGGGCAGAATTTCGCCTTTAGCGTGGGCTCTGCTTTTACAAAGCACTGCTGAAAACGTTTGCAGGTAACGTTAAGCCGTCCAGCCTGTGTGTTTTGTTTCAGTCACCTATCAGCGCACGTTTCGTATTGGCCACCTCACTTCAGCAGGTTTCAGTTCAACTGACGTTACGGATTTACGCACTAAACGCGGACTTAATGGACAGCGTTTAGGGGGTTTCTTTCCATTTCAGCGCGTACAGAGTGCTGGTAGCGCACTGTGTTGAAATAAAGCCCCCTTTTTTTTTGCAGGGGGAATCAGTATGTGCTGTGCCCGGTGTTTCTATTCTCACTATACAACAGCGTTCACTGCTGCTGATGCTTTTGCTGCACAATGAACTCACCTTAAAGCCTGTGGCACAAACCAGCAGCACCAACTCAGAGTTTAAACTGTTTTTGCATTCAGAGAAACAGAAAGGGATTTTTATCAACAGACAGGTAAAGAAAAAAAAGAGCCTCCTTGGTACCTGTGGTGGAGATGTGGCCTGTCATTTGTCCACACATCCACATGCTGTACTAACATATTTCTATTACTTTTAAATAATACCAAAAATGAACGTCTCTGATTGGTTGCTTTTAATTACAAAAAAAATAAAATTATGCATAAATGAAAATAAAAAGCATGGGCGTTCTTGTTTTCTCCCTGGAAAGTACGTACCTGTGTTGGACAAGGGAGGGAGGTGGTAAGAGGTGAGGTGACGTCAACATTTTACTCACTAGACCAAAAGTTTTGGGCCTTGAGTCATAACCGTGCTATAAAAAGTATAACACTGGGAAGAAGCGAGAGGGCTGCGAGGATGTATTATTATATTTTTCCTCCTTTTTATTATTTTTTAAATTCTGCTCTGGCGTTTCGGACGGAGCAAAACATGTCATATTTACAACCAACACTGTTTATAAGAACTGCTAAATAGTTATACTTGACTTTGGGTTTTTTCCAACAGCTCAAGCACTTTGGAGTAGAACTTCATTATTTGGAAAGAGGGCACAGTGTTTTGTCTCTGCTGAAAAACCCTTGAGCCGCCTCTCGAAAGGCTTGATTTTTTTTTTTTTGAGGAGTTTTTAAGGAGTCTAAAGTGCAGATTACCATGCCAACATGAATAAGAATGATGGCGAGATATTTTATTTATTTAAGTGGAAAAAAATCCCTTCAGTGGTACTAACTATTAATCTGTTATTAATTATTATTTTATACAAGCATAATGTGAATAAGAATTAGCTGATAACGATATAGTCCTGGTTAGTGCTGGAAATGTATTAAATTAAAGAAATTTATTTTAAGGACTTTAAGAAAAGGCCTTACTGTGCAATATTTTTTTTAGGGTCAGCTATTTGATGTCTTTATATATATATATATATATATATATATATATATATATATATATATATATATATATATATATATATATATTTACGTTTAGATTTATATATATGACCACATCTGATAAGGCAAAATTTGTGAAAATATAATATTATATTATTATTATATTATATATATAATATTATATTATTATTATTTACAATCATATTGCATATCTTTAAAAACATTTACCATATGTTTTGAAACAGCTACTCACACATATATTCATATACAGATAGATAGATAGATAGATAGATAGATAGATAGATAGAAAGAAAGATTAAAAAATTAATGATTTGGACATTCGTATCTCTTCTTCGCAACAGTGGGCGGTGTTTTTCTTCTGCTCTCCGTCGTCCTAGCTTTTTCAGCCAATGGTTTTAAAGCGCTGTGCTTACGTATGAAAATTTAAGAGTTGAAAAAGAGGTCATGGTTGCGTTGGCCTGGGGAAAAAAAAAAAACAGCTACAAAAAAAAACCCAGGGATGCAGCCTTTAGATGAAGGACTGGAGCAGATTTGCTAACGCTGTAAGCCGCGTATTACTGGTTACTACTGTAAATGATAATTAAAAGAGAAAAAAAGGCATTGAGTCATGTTTGTGTAAATGGAAGTGGGGACGAGACCTAAAGAAAGGCTCTTGTGTCTTTTTAAATGCCGACGCTTTGTTAAAACGGCAGATATGTTTATGGGCACAATAACATTTTATATGACAGCAATACTTACAAACTAATCATAAAAGCCTCAGACTGATTCAGGTCCTTATTATGGGTTTGATGTCGTCCTGACGTACAGTTTCAGACCGCCACCCCTCTAAAGCCTGGGAATCCAGCAGAGCACACGGCGAGGGATTGAATGCTTTTTTTTTTTTTTTTTTTTTTTTTAAGGTATTTCAGACTCAAGAAGTAATATTTGACTATACTAATAAACTATGTTGATGATTAATATATATTATTCACATGAACCAGTATTGAAGCATTGAAAATTTTAGTCTACTTTATTTTGTAACAGTTAGTAAGGAAGTATACGGTGGCAGTAATTTCTCATTACACAACGAGGCTCAGTCTCAAATGAGGCCCTGCGCTAATAAATTTTGCTCTCATTTCCAGTGATTTGTCTCATTATATTGTCATTTAATGAATGTGTCACGTTTCAGATGTTGCTAAAAGGGGAAGACAGCACCGCACATGCGTCTAAATATAAAGTAATATCCATAAAGCGCTTCAGTTCTGGCTGTTTCAATCAAATTTTAATGTATAATTGTCTCTGTTCCATTCATAAAGCTACGGCGCAGATTTATTTTGTTTACCGTGCCGGAGAAATGTGGGACAGCAGTCGTAGGCAAGGCCCATTTTCGCATCCCGACCGTGGCACTTGAGTTACACTGATGCAGCAGTGCTTTCAATTCGGTCGACCCGTCTCGAGCCCACGTCTTCTGATGTTTACTGATGTTGTCTCCGAAACGATTGTGTCTGTAGGAGCACGGGCTAGTCGTAAATGACTCATAGCATACAGTTTGAGTCATGATACACAGCAAAGCAAGCGCAATCCTTCAGAAACGTCCAGGGGGCATGAAGGTTTAAGCCATACATCAGCAAGAAAACGCAATGGGGATGTGGTGGCCTTCTCTGTTTCTTACCATGTTTGCCTCATTTACAGTTCTCTTGGCAGTAATGAAACCGGGGGAACTTTTCTGCTTGCCCATCGAAACAGTACAATGCTTTTGTATATTTGAAATAGTGGGCCATTTAGTGCCGTTATGCCATAACGCTCGTTTACTGCTTAATGTTATTTTTTGTATATAAACATGATCCGTTTTCAGAACGACTGCGGTCATATCTAGTCACGTTCGAGTGTCATAACCTTTCAGCTACATGAAAAATCCTCATCTTTCTATTCCACACAAAACCGCATTTATTTGTTTGCGATGCGTGTTGAAGCATAGTCTTCGTGATCTATTTCCATAATACACTGCGAGAACGAGGGATGATTAAAGCTATTGTTTGTTAACATAGCTGTTTTCGGCCAGATATCAACACTTCCGTTCCGAAATGCCTGCCAAGTTTGAATAATCTGCTTTCAGATGTAAATGCAAGGCAGCCTACTTCCAGCTATACTCGGAGTGTGGGCTGCCTACACATCGCATTACAGTTTTTTGGAAGGGTAACAAAAGGCCGAGGGTTGTGTGTGCGTGTGTGTGTGTGTGTGTGTGGTGGGGGGTGGTGGTTTCTGAAACGGGATTAGATAAAGGTAAAAATCGGGCGGCCGCTCGAGAATCCTGTGTTTTCTCAGTCGGGCGAACGAGCAGATGCAGCGTGCTCGTCTGCCAGCCTCCACAGAGCCTCCACAGAGCCTTCACAGTGGCTTTCACAAAGAATCCGCTCCCATTCAGCCCCCTAATCCACGCTGCCCAGGGCTCGGCCATTGTCACTTTGCATGCAAAATTTCAATTAGTGCTGGTACCAGTTGTTTCTCTGGCAAGCGGGTGTCCAGTTTCGGAGGGACGCTCACAGGCCACCTTGACCAGGCAGTAAATTTGGGACTGTAGACGGCCTCATGGGAAGGACGCCGTTTCCGCGCCGACCCCGGCCCGGCTCGGCCCGTTGTTTCACATCCGAGAAACTAACCAATGGGGGTTGTTCGACTTTAACAAATGAACATTAATCGCTGCTCTATTTTATGTCGAGTTAACAAAGCCTGTATATGCTGACTCTGCTGTATTGGATCGAACAGCTTAATTAAATTAGGGTTATACAGCAGTTTTTCCGAGTGCAGTTTAGCATCTCTTTTGGCTCATGGTTTGCTTGTTTTTAAGACTCGTGTCAGAGAATGATCTGCTGTTTAGGCCAGTTAGTGCATATTTGCAAATAAATGCTGAAAATAAAAATGTAGCGTAGGTCCAGTAGAGGGCGATAAAAATATTGCATATCTTTAAAGGGAATTATTTTCTTTTTGAAAACAAATCTGTTTTTTTTATCTGTATAATTCTGTTGTTGGGATAATAAAAGTGTTTATTAATGGTTAAATGTGAGCTTTACAGCCTAGGTTTGTTTACAGTGGTGGTGATAAGTACCAAGGATCACATTGTCTATGACAAACAAAGCCCATTTATTTACTATTCAAAAAGTAACCCTACACGTGACTTAAAAGTTTATATTTGTAATATTGTTAATGGAAAAATGGTTATTAAACCCCAAAAAATCTCTAGGAACTATTTTGCCCTGCGTTTATTGTACGGATTTTAAAAAAATGGCTAAAGCTTTTCATCAAACTAAAGGAAAACAATGTCCCAGGCGTCAGCCACTGCATTTGTAACCGTTTTAAGGGTAATACATTTCTGCGAGGGAGCTTTCAGAAGCATTAAGCTCTTTAGACGTCCGGTTCCGATCACCACCACTGTAAAGAATTCTGCCTCTGCATGTTTCTCTTGAGCGTTTCACATCAGAGCACTCTGAACGACTTAGTTTATGTTGAATTATGATTGAATTATGCAGAAATGTTCATTTTCCTTCCCCTCTAAGTTTTAACAAAGGCAACGTGGAGGCTGTTATATATATTCTCAACAGCCTGAGCCAAGCACGTTGGGATCCATGGTGATGTTCTGTTGTTCCTTGAGCTGTTATACTTAAAAACTTTGGCACTGCTCTGATAATATAGCTGTTTGGATGACTTTCGTTAACTCTCAGCCTCTTTCATTCTACCTCCTTCCTCCACAAGTAACAGAACCGGCAATTATTTCACGGCGAAACGTTATCTTTGAGCGTAATAAAAGGCCCCGTCGGTCGGGTCCAGACACTTCACCCAGTGGCTTGTGCGAGTGAGAACGTAAAGGGAGTTTCCCGGATAGATCAGACACACTCCGTACCACATTCCTGCCCTCTACTGTGATATCACCGAGAGAGCCACACGCACACCCCTGCTGAGACCACCGTAATCGATCTCTCTTCAAAGCCCAGTCCGGGCCTTTTTCATGAATCATACAGAGAGCGCCTTCATAAACATGCGCTGTTTGCTAAAACGGCACACATGCATACTCTAAGGATGCCGGTCGGTTCTCTGGTTTTTTTGATGTGGAAGTGAAGAAAAAAAAAAGTCTTGAAAAAGTCTTTGGAGTATGTTTCATAACTTTGCTCGAAGCTTTATTATTTGACTTGTGGGCAAGAAGCGTCCTGTTGGCCTTGATGTCCAGGCTGCAGTACCAGTTTTCTTCTGTAACAGAGCAGCAAGGCTTTTTCACAAGGATTCTTTTTATCACTCTTCCAAAACGACTGACTATATAACCATTCTGTGGAGGACTGTGGAGCTTTTTGCTGTTAGCAGTGATGCCATACTCTCAGGGCTGTGCAGTCGTTTGCTGACCATTATCACAATATCTAAGGCTGCAGTGTGCAAATGAGCACTAATCACATAACTGTTATGCTGACCAGTCATCACAGTTCAGGGTGTTCCAGGTTTAGATGCACAGTTACAATGGATTTGTAATTATCAGTTTGGGATAGATTTTCAAATTGATATTTGATGGCATATATTTTGGTTCACTGCATGTGTATGTTTTATAAATGTAGAATATATGCCCAGTATTCTACCGAATTAGTTTAAAGTACAGTCCCTCATAAAAAAATTATAAAAAGTCAATAAAGGATTTAGACCTAAGATATTTCAAAGGATTATGTGATGCTCTGTTTAAACCTAAAGCCTGTATGTTAAATATATACAAAATAATTATGTATAGAGTACTTTCTATTGGAGTGTGTCTGTTTCAAACCATTATCACCTAAATTTACTTTTGGGAAAATAATATTTGCTTTCATATAACATACTCATACAAGTCAGTACATTTTTAAGCCATTCGTCCTCACTAAGTCGTCCTTGTTTGCAGTTTTAGCCAAGCAGTAAACAGCATCCCAACCCTTTATTAAAACTCCAGTCCCTTTCGATTTGCTGATGATTTAACTTCCTCAGTGGTGGGAGTTTTATGCGGCTATGCAAATTAGACCATCTATGTGATACACTGCTTAATAATCAGTTCGGATGTAACTTCACAGCGGGATAAGGCAGCAATAATCTAGGCTGCTTAAAGGTGCATATCATCCAAAGAAACTTTACAGGAGACACCAAAAACTATCTTTACTTGCTATGTAAGTCAATGTCATTTCTTTTCCAATCTATTTTGGAGCGCTCCTATTAGTCCATTCATCATAATGTTTGTACACAATGTAAACAGCAGCTGCTGCATTCAAATGATGTAGAAAAACCTCAGTAACATCCACTATAGCCCCCAACATCCACTATAGAATGATCTAGCAGCCCTTTGCCACCACACAAAAAAGTTGCCCTGTGAGCTGGTACCTAACCACAAAGAGCTTATTCCTTAGGGAGAGTTCCTTAGTACTTATGTACTTACTAGCTTTTTTGAGTTCGGCTAAGAAGTAGCTAAAATTGTCACTACTGAAATAATTAGTAGTTTTGGTAGTGACAAAATGGAGCCTTCAGTCATTTGTTTAATAGAATAAACACAATTATAGGTATTTATTATATTATTATTATATTATTATTATTATATTAGTCTATTCATAATTAATTTTGAGCAAATTTAGTAGCATTTTGCTCAAAACAATGCAGGCCCCCTAAACCATCTCACATTATTGATACTTGTTTGTTTATATACTGCAGATCTATATGTATCTAATCTAAGTCATCATCCTTTTATTTATTTAGCATCTTTTCCATGCTCAAGAACCCTTTACGCTAGGTACACAACAAAAGACACTGCTATTAAATATGCAATTATAATATACATGTAGACGATTAATGATAGCGTAGCAAGAAAAACAACGTCTTTAATGGGGGTCTTAATGGGGCATTTCAAATAGAATTAAGGAGAGAATTCCATCATGTGAAAGCTGAACGTTTAACCACTCATAGAGGTCAGTTTTTAGCCTTGGAACAGGGAGAAGGCCGAAATTAGTCGATCATAAGGTACGAGATGAGGCGTATTAAATGGAGGAGCTCAGCCAAATAATCAGGAGCCGATTTCAGTACTCCAGCAGCCCTTAATCAGAATCCCGGGGTCCACAGCAACACCGCATCAGTTCCAGAACATCCGCATTGAACACGGGGTAGTTAGAATCAAGGCTGTTCTGCTGCGTGTTGTGGGTTTGCCTGATGATATTAGCAGGCAGTGCTTTGTGGGTTAAGAACAGTGATTGCTTTCACATGGCTCTTTTTTCCTCACGCCAGCCCGGTAGCGGTTCTGTGTAGAAGAAAATTATTAGCACGGTTTGCTTAATTCCGATCCCGATAACGCGAACGGCCAAAGCAGGGAAAAAAGGAAAGCGCCTACGACAGATGCAGCGACGCAGGTTTTTCATTGGACGTCCATTTTGAGAAATTGTGAGCTTAGATTCAAAACAGGTTTGAGCTGAAAGGGTTGTATCCATTACTGCTCAGGAATGGGGTAGAGTTTCTATCATAAACAAGCTTTGTGTTCAGCTGGAACCGGGGACAGGCGAGACCTGCGTGTTACAGAATATTGTTTTTTTTGTTTCTTTGTTTTTTTTTTTTTTAAGGAAACTAAGGATCTGTTGAAGGTGGAGTTGGGTCCCTGTGGAACCATGGTGCTTTTTTTTCCCTTCTAAAATAGTTAAATGATAGCTGTCTTGTTTCACCTTGGGGTGATAATTGTTCCAGTCTGCAGTTAGAGAAAGTGACTGCTGCACTCTGTACTTAAGCTCGTCTAGGCTACAGTTAAATTGCCTTTTGTACCAACAGTAGCGTGAAGGTCCTTGAAAGCTACCGAATCCACATAGGCCTAATATTTAACTTTTGAATTCAGCCGAGCGGCCATTCCTCTTTGTTTTTTTGCGCTCTGGCCTACTTCCTGGCACTATTTTGTCTTCGCGGTGGCCAGATACAAAGCGAACTGCCTCCTTCCATTCCGCACACGGCGCTTTGTGATGCACAGCCCAAACGCAATGCATTGCAAGCAACGTGACCAGCCATGCATATGCATGTTCACATTATTCATCTCGTGTTTATATAATGTTATGCCTGCCTGGTGCCCGTCCCAAGCATACATCATGAAAGAGTCACGGCGAACTGACGCGGCTCCAGCTACAGATTTTTAAAACAGATGCAGATTGTAACAGCTTCGGGTTTCGTGTCTAGAAATCTGAAGTTTCTCAGAAGCGGGTTTGTTTTCGCTCTGTGAATCTTAGTTTTACATTACAGTGTGGCAGATAGCACTTCGAGCAGCCCAGCTAATGAAGTTTCAGCCAGCTTGTCGTCTTTTGGGGCTAATTAAAAAACTGTAATTGCATAAATTCATCTCTCCTGATAATGGTTCCTAGTGGCAGCGCCATTTAACCACTTTTTTAGCACTTCTGGAATTGTTTCATTATTTTGATACGCATGACATAGGAATTTGAAAAGATATGCCTATAATGGACTTTCTCGTGTCCAGACTGTACTCATATGTGATTGGCATATTGAGATAAATTAATCTTACTTACTAAATACATCCCTTTTTTATGATTTTCTTTTTATTATTCTAACTTCTTATTCAACTGTTAGATTCTACTTTTATATTTAAGTACAGGTTTGATGAGTTTTAGAGTTTACAATATGATTTTTTTTATTGCTGAGGTCAGGTTTTAATTTGACATTTGAAATAGCTCAAATATTTCAGTCTCTTATTATATCATTTAGTGATCTTATAAAAATAATAGAAATGTAAATTATATAAAATGTACAGCATTTTCAGCCCCCCAACCCCAAACACTGAAATATTAGCTTAGTTCATGGTTCACAACTGAAATGTGTTAAAATCATTTAGCATGGATTCTTAGGAAGTTAACATTTGGGGCCTAAAAAATAGCAAATGAGAGACCACCCAGAAGATATATATTTTAAAAATTGTCATACATTTAATTTTCATTTATGTTTCATTCAATTTTTTTCAGTATGTGATACAGTATTTAAATTGTTAAAAAAATATTGTATTTATATTTATATATATATATATAATATATATATAATTTTATTATTTTATCATTATTATTATTTCTATTTTAAGGAATCCCAAGATATTTTATAGACTTTAATAATGTATAAAAAAATGAATATTTACCTTAAATTTCATTAAGTTGAATTTTCATTCAACTTAAAAAAATAATACACATTCCTTTTTCATATTTTTTTTATTCCATGTCGTACATGCCTTATTTGCATACCCAGTTGAGTAAGAATAATACATTTCATAATAAGCTTTAATATCTCTATATAATTTAAACATTGTTAGTCATCACCAGTTCCAGCCTGCTGAGTCAATCTCACCTACCATTCTGCGCCACCCATTCCAGGAGTGGGAAGGCAAGCACGTTCTTCCAAGACTCTCCAAGACACTGTCCCATCGACCAGCTGCTCATGAACATTGTGGGGCAGCTGAACACACTTGGAATGACTGCCCAGTTGAGTTTGTGCGAGCCAGCAGATGCCCACTTCTTGGCTAGCTTCACTGTACATGGACAGGAGAAGAGACAGTAAGCCATGTGACATCTTCAGGATTTAAGATACAACAGGATGCTTTATTTTGACGGATTTAGGGGTCAATGCAAGATTACAGTTTTTAATAATACACTGTAAGCATTGGTGGTAACTGTTTTAATGATTTCTTTGTAGATTTCTGAGTCATGTTAGAATCATCTACTGTTCCATTCATCATTCAGTACAAAACAAAAATCTTAATTTTTCAAAATTTTTTTTTACAGTTTTTTTTTCTACAGCTTACTAGAAATGTGAAATACTGGCACAATCCTTTTATACTGTGTATCTGTAGAGTGCACATGTAAAATGGTAGTGTGGATATATTTAATTAGGATAATTACAGATCACAATAAAATGTATATACGTATATGTTACCAAAGTGTCTTTGACTTATTGCAAACACTGATTCCAAACTAATCGTTTGTGTATATACAGAGACTGAATGAAAAGGTTCAGTTCAGAATTGTCATTTTAGTTTACGTGTGTGAGTTTACCTGAGAAACGGTATGAAGCTGACTGAGGTCAGAGTCAGTTTGGAGACTTTGATGCAGAAACACTCTTGATATTGTGCCGCTGTACGTCGTGGGTTGTTTTTGGCAAACACAAGCAGTGTGGATTAGTCTGCACGTCTGCAGGAACGCACTCCATCCTCAGAGACAAAGACCGTCTGATTGCAAACTCATCTGCATAACAAAGGGAAGCTCACCTGAACAAGTGCCGCCGCCGCTGCTGCTGCGTCATGTGATCCCCAAGCTCTGTTTGGCCCAGCGGTTCAGCCAGAGGTGAACAACATGACCAAAATGAACCATATCATTACCATAACATCTCTCAGTCTGTGAGCAATAATGAGATGCACAGCATGCCATCAATAATAATATCAATAATAATAATAATAATAATAATAATAATAACAAAAATAATATATTTTAGAATATCACATAAGTAAACAGCCAATAGCAATAAAATTAAAACTAAAATAACCCATACAAAATATATGATAAATAATATAAATATAAATGCATAATAATGCATAATAACAAAATGATACAATTATTTAATAATAATTAAAAAACCTTTGTTGTGTGATCCACAAGCTCTGTTTGACTCTGTGGTTCTAATGTGGCTCCAATATGAATTTATTTAACTTTGAACAATAACAATGTAGCATCTCAGTCTCCCTAATTAATTGATTATTATTGATTAGTTAATTAATTATAAAATAACAAATATAATTAAATAATAGTATACTAGATTATTGTTATTAATAGATTGGTCATTGCCAATTACTACTGTAATAATAATAATAATAATAATAGTTTTATTACATTTTAAGCCTTTCACACTTATTAAATACTTGTTCTTATGAATCCAAACTTTGAAAAGCTTTCTTCTTTATTGGGCGAACGTTTAACAGCTTTCGAGGGTCTGTTTGTGGCCTGTATGATAGGGTTAAATCATGATATCAGTATTCACGCTTATATTTCTTCCACTCCTGCTGCTGATGCTACAGGACTCTCATAGCACTCCTGCTTTCTCCTGCAGCAGTCTACCATGTACATCCACTGTCTGCTTCTGTCTTGGATCACAGGGACATTTTTAGGTTTGCCCTTGGCACTGTCACTCCCAATACACGGCTGTCACCCACATTCGTCTGTGTAATAAACAGTGACATGGAGCTGCTAAACATGACACTGTGCTCAGTCTGAAAGGTAGCAGAGACAGGTAGACAACTTTCTCCAGTAGTCACATTCTGCTAACAGCGGCTGCAACAATGGAAACAATGACTCATGATTTCTGGTGATTCCAAAACACAAGTGCGAGTTGCTCATTACTTAAAGCCGACAATAAATATTAGTCATCATGTGTGAAATGAACGAGTGTGTTAAAAAGCTCTATAAATACAGCACAGGCAGCACTATCACTAAATTGTGCTGGACTGGAGTGGGACAGTGCTGGCCTACACCAACTAGAGCTCTACAAATTTTATAGTAGCAAATGTAGTGTCATGAATATGTTCTCACAACTCAATTTTAGGTTTTAGTTTGCTTACTGGAATGTATTTTCAATTTTTTACAGTTTCAAAAGAAGAAAAAAGAAACATTCAGTACATTGTATCGAAATGCAAAAATAGGTACTTCTCTTAGTCTCTTCTGAGCATCACTCGTTTCCTTTCACAGAAGATCAAACCTACGAATCTGGGTGCATACTGTTGTAATAAAGTGAGTGAGGAGTGGAAGGGTACATACGTTATTCTCCACATTAAGAGCTCTATGGGGGTTGTGATTTGTGGGGTTCATTTAAATAGAGAGCATGCCGAGCAGGCATTGAAGAAGTTCAGCTTGAGAACATTTCCACCGTCAGAAGGCAACTCGGTGCTAGGGCTGAAGATTTTAGCATATTTATATCAAAAACTGATAACATTTGATAGAGTGCAATTTCCACATCACAAGAGCTGCAATTTCTATAGTATAATTATCAAATGCATTAGCAACAATGTTGTCTTGGCAGGTTTTCAAAGGAGAGACCTAATAACACCGAGCTTGTGAACTGCCTTTAGATAAGTTAGACCAATGAGAAGCAGCAAAACACTCATGTTCAGTATATGTAATCAGGTTTGCACTCGGCATTCAAGCTTTATGCCAGAAAAACAATCACAACCACAATATTGGTCAGAAAAATCCACAAAGTGTGCAGCCCTACTCATCATATGGGTCCGTAAGGATGTGTAGCTGTCAAGAAGCTCTCACAGAGAAGGGTGAAAATTTGTAAATCAGAGAAGCTGTTGATGTTCTCAGAACAATGGATTAACCACCACAGAGTACAGACCTCAGCATCAATGAATGTGCTGGGAATTAGTTGGTTCGTAAGAAGCAAAAAATGCTGAGCCATCTTCTAAGCTTCTTCTGAGCTTGGGTGGAAAACTATCTCAAACTGGAAGCAAGTCTAGCAAAAAGAGAGGACGCTATAAAAAATTTAAGAGTGAGCACAATAGATGACATATACTAATAATATACTAATATATACTATGTATTCTACTATATTCTAGATGCTGAAAAATGAATAACTTGTATTTAGTGGATGTTTGTACTGAAACTTAATCTGATATGTGCATATATCTGATATGTGCACAGTGTTATATGTGGTTATGTGATCATAATAAAGGAACATATTGTAATTTCTAGTGTAGGTGGCTCGGGGCATAGAACTAACATGCAAGGTACAAAGAACTAAGAATAAATAGGAGAATAAAAGGTTGTTCAATGGAATGTGCAATGCTGAAATCGTTGATGATTGAATTGTTGGTGATACTGTTGGAGAAAGCTGCACAGTGGAATTGTAATTGGGGAAGAATTTGGAAGCAGTGTATAGATGCTGCATGCTGCACTTTGTGATTCCCACATGTAATAAAGGATCAAATCCCAAGACCCTGCTGCATCTGATGTGGGGCCCGGGGGTTGGTGGGTTCGCGTGCTTTTCCTCCATGGGGTTTATACTCTCTGACCTTTCTATTAAGCTCCCGCTGATGGGTCCAGTTTGAGCCCTGTGGACAGTAGAGGCTGTAACCTCGCTCTGGGGAGGCGCTCTAACACACACTCTCTGTGGGCGAGGGAGGAACAGCAGGTGTAAAAGGCTTGTTCTACTGCGCAGATGGTACACGACGGCCTTATATTGTTTTCCTGATGGAGGGAATGAGACATCAGCATCATCTGCCATCACTGGGCCACCCGGTGCTATATTTTGATGTAAAAGTGGTTGGCAGACACTCGGTTGTACCTAATATCTCCTGTGTAATATGATGATGCATATAAAGGGTTTTGTTCCAAAACATATTTCATGACTCTGTTTTCATGGATTTTCATTTTTCATATTTCACACACAAGAAATATTATTAATACCATCTTTACTTCAAATATAACATGTTTTTGTTTATTATTTATTATTCACCAACGTTTTTTTTTTGTAATCTCTTTTTATTACAGTTGGAAATATCATTTTGTAATGAAACTCCACATATTGTCGCTATCCAATGAGAAACAAGTATCTCCAAAACTGCAACTTTACAGGAGAGACCAAAAACATACTTTACTTTCAATGTAGTTCAATGGAACCAGAATTGTTTTCGAGCTCTTTTGGAGCACTTCTATTGGTCCTTTCATCATAAAATTTTCTAACAATGTAAACGACCATTGGTGTGTTCAAATGATGTAGAAAACTCAAATTTGACAAAAATAGAGATACATGTTTTTCATTGGACAACAATGATATACTGTCTTATGTAGTGATTTGTTATTGGCCACGTCTGTAGCAGGAATCTTAATGTCTATTTTCTTAACTGGGTTCGTTTAACTGGGTACAAAGGTAGATAAGGACAATATACAATGCATGCAAGCTTCCTCTAATTAGTTGATTTTGACAAATGTCATCAGACTGCCCATACAGGTTAGGAAAGTAAGATAGTAGTAATAGTAAGAGTGGACACCGTCTCACATCTTTTTGTTTAACAATACTGATAATTAAATAGTATTTGTTTGTATTTAATGGTGGGGATAAGCTTTATATGTTATATATTCCTCTCATATACAACAGTAAAGATTTTTGATCTGTGTATTCCATTAAACTTAAAGACTGATTACTCCTGGACATAGTACAACACACCATGCCGAATGTTGAACGAGATGCGGGACACTTATTGTTTTTCCAGATTTACCACTGTTTTCTCATCCTCAGCATTATAAATAAAAACTGGTGGTTTGGGATGGTATTTGGGGATACACCAAATATATGGTTTGGTTTAGGCCTTGATTTTTGAGCCACATTTTGGTTCATACCTCGTTTATTTTTTTCTTTTCCTTTTTTTTTTTTTTAAGGGTGGGTGGTCAATAAGAAAAATGAGCGAAAAAACACGTCACACCCCTTTCCCTTCTCCCATTGCCATTAATGTTAGTGCATTTCATTCAGTGTGTGAAATACCCCCTGGTATTTGGGTGGTCCCATGTTGGCATGTTAATCCAGTATTGGTTGGCTACTAATTTGCTTGCCATAGCTGTGCTGATGCTAGTTTAAATGGCAACAAAATGTTTAATTTAGAAATCCTCTTTTTTGGTCTGGTTTATGTGCTCTTCCATACAATACTCAAAATCTTACATCATTTTTTTGAGAAATGTCAACTCACTGTTACCGCCAAACTCTTAGAAAAATCTTCAGTTTTCAGACAAATGCGATACTGTATAATGTAAAGTTTTTCAGATGTAGCCTGGACATATATACAGTTTCACTGCTATACAGGACTAACCAGTTTTGTATAGTGCCACCCTGAGGCACATCAGTGCTGCAGCTGTAGTTAGTCAAGATTGTGGGTAAAGCAGCTAAACAGTGACTGCATAACATAAAGTAATGTAATAATGTACCACCATCTTGTTGATTTTAAAACATTAAGGGGGTCGAGAAAGTTAATTAGAAGGCCTTGGACCTCCTAACAACCCCCTATTCTTGGTACCATATTTTCATTGCACGACACTGTGGATGTTTATATTGCTACTTCTGTCTTGGTTTTAGAATTGATAAATTTTTATTGGATAGTAAATAAAAAAGCTTTGTTTTGGGTTCTAGATTTAACCCCTGGTTGCTAACAGTAATCAGGGTAAAGAAGTCTAGGTGAGTATGTTTCTCCAAAATGCATCAGTTTACATCAAACCAGTCTGAATTACTTACATCTCAGGGGCAGAATTAGGCCAAAATTTTGGAAAATCGAAAGAAATTTGATTAAAAAAATATGTTAAAATATGCCTTAAGGAGTCTTATTATAACTTGAAATACATTTTCCTAAGTCTTAGAATTAAAACAAATTCATGATACATATGCATCACAGCATCAAGTATTTTAGGCTGCGCTACCTGATACTATTGAAGTCGAACTGTTGTTGAAGTATCGCTCATTCTTAAAGGAGAGCTGTGTAATATACTGCTGTAGATATCAGTTTATACAGTCATTTGTTATTGGTCCACATCTAGAGTTCCTGTACTTGGTAACGTCTCGCTCTATCCTCCAGATGGTTTCATGTGCAGGATCTCTGATGTCTTTAACGGCTTCTCTTGGGTCCACAAGACGGACTCGAGTGGTCTCTGATTTAGAGCTCCATGTCGAGAGGCTAATTTAAAGTAATTTTCCTCTACATGTGTAATTAAGACACACACTACATTCTACTGAATCACATTATAGGGAAATGAATCAAGCTTTAGCCATCGATCCGTGACTGTATAAGCATCGATTGCCGGTATAGTATTGTGCATTTGCATGCTCCTAAGCAGCGTGGATGCGCTCACATTTCACTGCGTTTATTTCCTGCACGTCTCAAATTGTTTTGGAATTGCTGGGTGAGGGAGAACAGACATGGCTCTGGGGTCTGTGTGTGCGTCTGCCTTTTCATAAGATTAGCACACTGGAGTCCGTGCAGAGTTTTCTCCTGACCTTTTTAGCTAATCTGAGGTTCCTATTGTAAAATCCTATTGCTGTTGCCGCCCGTGTAGATAGTATACAAATACTGGTCTTCGTAACAGAAATTCTTGCCTGAGTTTCATTTCTCGATTGAATATAGGGTTGCAATTTATTTCGAAAATGAGAACGTGCACAGAAAGGGATCTGGTGGGATGTTTAGAGTTTTTAAAAGTGCATCCTGAAAGCGAGCAAGCTAATTAAATGAGCCTTTCATTCAGAGACAGAGTGCAGCGGAGAAGGCGAGAGGAGAAAAAGTGTCACGACGGCAGGTATTTGTTTGCGTATAATTGCATTAGCCCGGCACAGGGGGAATTAACAGAGATAATTAACTGATTTGGCCTGTGGCTGTGACTTGACTGCTCTCAGAACGAGAGAGGTAATTCTCTGCTGCACTCAAGCTAATTCGTGTACAGCCTGAATTGGAAATCATAAAGTCAACAAGGAAATTTTTCCAACCCTTTGTGCAAATCCAGATTACAGCTAGCCTTCACTGCACAACATAGTTTTGTAGATGTTCAGTTCTTGAAGAAAAAAAATTGGTCTACGGGCTGTGATATGTAGAGAATGTCCACATTGTTTTTTTTGTTCAATAATGGTACATAGTTCAAACATTGAGATGTAAACAAAGCCATTCAGAGTGGTTTGATGTGAAATGGTGCGTGTACTGACTCAGATTTCTTTACAACGGCGGTGATAGAAAACAGGTGTCGCAATGTCAACAGTGCAAATATAGCCATTTTATTCACTGTCCAAAACCACCAGCTTTTATATGCAGTGCTGAGAATGGTACAAGTACTGCTAAGTCCTAAAAATAATGGTACATGTGTGTCTTGCAGCACCCTGAATGTATTAATGGCTTCAAAAAATCCCATTAGGCCAAACCCTCATCTCAGAAATAGTGTAAAAACGACATCCCAGGCATTTAACAGCATGTTCATAACCATGTCCTGTATTACTATTGGTGCACTACTTTTAATAAAGACTGGTTTGTATATCTCATATCACATGGATTCATTGTGTTGATACGTCTGTAGAATTCCTGTCTGAATCAGAGCAACAGAATTCTACTGTTGTACTTTTAATCAAACCCCCAGTCGATTAGTTGGGACCAGCCTGGGCTGGAACGGTGAAGATTGTTTCTGCAAGAATTAGCCATCTTAAGCCTGGAAACATCAAGTGTTCTCAGCTTAGTGAGGCGTGGCAGGAGACGAGTGAAGGACTCTGGGTTTGTCATGCTTGGACGGCTGTAAGTGAGTTTTAATATATTTTTATATCCAACATGGAGCCGCCAGTCCGAAGCTCCCACTCCAGAAGCCTTTTGTTTCTACCTCCCATCAGTGTTCCCTGGCGGCCACATAATGCACCTCTTACAGTGCATTTTTATGGTTAGCGGATTGTATATTCATATTTATGCATTTATTCATAGAGCTTAAGTATGTTCGGCAGAATACTGATTCAAGTACAAGAAGCTTTTAGAATGCTAAACAACTGATTATTTGCGCCTGGCCCTATCAATTAGAATGCAGTTCAGAGAAGGAGCCATAATCAACTCGGTGAACTCTCCAAAGCTCGAGGCACTGGGAGCCGGTTTTATGAAGTCTGAGTAATGAGCGGTCATTATTGCACCCTTTTTCCAGAGCTCCGAACACGCATGCACACAAGCCAGGCCCTTTAGAAATCAATATATTGAAAGCGGGACAATCAGACATTGTTTGTCCGTATTTTGGGACTTTGTGCCTTTTAGGCCTTCATCCCCCCACCCCATTCTCGGTCCTGTAAAGATTTTTGGACTTGGATCTTAGAGATATAGGCTACGCCCATGAATCCGGCGCTGCCAAGACAAAGACAAATGCCCCCGCTGGGGTGTGTAAAACAATGAGTGGGATTACTGTAGCCATGAAGTAACACAGTTCGCCGAAACGGGAGCGTGATATAGGAATTTGAGGAGTGATGACTGTTTTCCATACCTTCCAGCAGCACCTACCTTCGAGATAGCAATCACCATGGATCATGAGCGAAGGCAGCTGGAAAATCTATAGGGCCTCCTGGGGAACCTTCTTCTGTAGATACAGAGTCAAAGTGAAGATCCGAAGCTATTAAACCAAATGAATAAGTCATGCGAGAGAGGCCGGCGTGTAAAATATTACAGTTCCCGCTCCATATGTTGAATAGCGTTTTTATCCAAAGTTAACACGAGATGGTGTCTGCTTGAGTTAAGGCAACCCATCAATTTCCAGCCGTACCCGCAGTCCATCAGGAAGACGACTAACAATAACGATGCGTCACGAGACAGCCATCTTGCTGACTGACTGAAAAGGTGTTGAATAATCTATAAATTGAATCTATTCATTGTGGACCTTTATCTGCGTTTTCATTGCAGGCCTCTCTCCCACCTGGACCATTCCCATCATGAGCATAGTGGGGTTAATCAGTCTAGGGAAATAAACATTCCTATCCAGTCAATTTCCCCTGTTTATGAAACTGCACTCCCCACGGGAGTGGCCCGGCATATCAATTACACCATGGTGTGACCTGATTTCTCTTTTGTTCTCGCTCCCGAGCACGAAGCAAATGTCGTCAGTCTCTCATATTGGGAAAACATGCTCAGCTCCTCATCACTTAAATGAACAGGATGCATATTAGCTTTATTGTCGTAGGTCTGCTCTCGTTCCTCAGCCCATTCTCTTATCGTCTTTTAAAACTCAAGCCCCTTTCGTTTCTCGCCATATGCCTTTTTACTGATCCAAGTCGTCAGTCATGTGAAACACAGCTTTCCTTTGTGCTCCCTTTCTCTTTTGGCGAAGCAGCAGCGGTATATCAGGCAGACATTCTTGTTTTTTTTTTCTTCTTCTTGTTCATTATTAGTCAAATTGAACATCTTGCGATTGGGGAGGGACTGCGCTTGATGTTTCGGAAGCATTATCCATGGTGGGCTCGCAGTAAATTATGAAGAACTTCTCCAAACGCAACATGCTCGTGAGCAGTTGGTGACATGAAAACCAGCTTGCTTCCAGACACGTTTCCTCGCGATGGAAGCCTCGCGCCCCCACCCGTCGCTTTTTTCTGGGGCTCGTGGTGATATGTGGCCGACACATTGCATGCATGCGGTAACCGAATGACTCCCTTGATGGGCTCACTCTCAGAAAGGCTGCCTTGAGGAGTGATTGGGAAAACATGTTTAGGATTAAACCTCCCCGTTTCTTTTTCCATGTACAGTTGGGGGACGGGAGCCTGCATGCCAAGTTTTTCCCTAAACATCCTTCTGCTGTGCCTTACCTGAGCGCCTTTGAGTGATGAGGCTCAGAGAGCCACTTATTTCAACAAGCCCCCCTGCTGTCCAGAAAGAGGAATGAGTCCGAAACTCCTCCTGCACAGTGTCAGAAAGCTCTTTGTGTGGACCATATGGACCAGGCTGTTGCGTCTAATATATGGCCGGTAGAACACCTGCAGATTTGGCCAAGGAGGCACGTTCTGCTGCTGCCCGTCTGGAAGCAAGAGGCCCTGAGTTGGATTAGCACTGGAGGCGCGAACACAGGGTCAAGGGCAGAGTTAGCTTTTGAACTCTAAACCACCAAAGTTGCACCAACATGCCCCTTCATATCCTGGGTCTGGGTGACATGCTGTACGTTACACTTGCGCAATAAAATTATAATGCGGTCGTATTGAAGGGGCTGTCTGAAGAGCTTTTTTTGGGCTTCCTTTTGGAAAACCAGTGTTTTTTAGGTTTTTCAATTTCTTCATTAGTTAAATGTAACAGCTTGTGTTTGAGCAGGGAGTAGATGTTATGTTTTGAAAGCATTATATAGAAAAAACTTGGACTTTGAACTCAATACGGCTACAGGTTGCAGCTTAGGATCCCCTAACTAAGGCCGTACTTTAGGTTGCTCCAGTTAATGTTGCACCTTAAGATCCCCCCAGTAAGGCTGCACTTTTGGAACCTCAAAAAAGGTCACACTTCAGAATCCCTCAATTAATGTTGCACCTCAGAATCAACCTCTACTAAGGTCGCACCTTAGGACCCCCATCCTGAATATTGGAACCCCTTTACTAAGGTTGCACGTTAGGATCCCCCTTCCTGAGTCTTGGAACATTTTACTAAGGTCCCCCATCCTGAATCTTGGAACCCTCTACTAAGGTCGCACCTTAGGATCCCCCATCTTGAATCTTGGAACCCCTCACTAAGGTCCCCCATCCTAAATCTTGGAACCCTCTGCTAAGGTCGCACCTTAGGATCCCCCATCCTAAATCTTGGAACCCTTTTCTAAGGTCGCACGTTAGGATTCCCCATCCTGAATCTTGGAACCTTGTACTAAAGTCGCACCTTAGGATCCTCCATCCTGAATCATTGGAACCCTCGACTAAGGTTGCACCTTAGGATCCTTCATCCTGAATCATTAGAACCCTCTACTAAGGTCGCACCTTAGGATCCTCCATCCTGAATCATTGGAACCCTCGACTAAAGTCGCACCTTAGGATCCCCCATCCTGAATCTTGGAACCCTCGGTCGCACTTTTGATGCCTTGCTATGTCAAATGTCTGGGTTTCATTCTGCACTTAACTTTTTCGTGCCACTCATAATTCTAATTTTTTTTTTAATTCCTAAGCATCTCTAAAGCAACACATTGTGTCAGTCCCAAAAAGTTTGGAGATGCTTAGTTAAGACATAAGTTCATTGCTCAGCCAGGCAAAAAAAAAAAAAAAAAACCTAAACCCCATGTTTTATTATGCTAATACACTGATAACGTTTGACACGTTTAAGCACTTGGAATCACATTTGCTCCGCCTTGCCAGCATAACTGGCTCACTGATGGAGTCCAAGCCTTTGAAAGCTTTAAAAGGGCAACAAACAGATTGTGGATCTGCCATTTCCTCTAGCAGTCTCCAATAGAATCTGGCTGCCAATTTGTTGCCACTTTTATACTGATTGCTCATTTTGAAAAAAAAAAAGAAGAAGAAAAAAAAAAAGTGGACAAACCCGCCACCGCACAAATCAATCCCAAACCTCTAAAAGCTTTCTGATAAACATCAAGGAGGGAAGCAGCCATCAGAGATAGATTTTTGCTATTTAGGCTCAGAAAAGAAGAAGAAAGGATGAATGCGGTGGGTGTCTACGCTGGAGAGAAACGGAAAACGACACTGTCTTTTTTGAATATTCTTGCCGGGGGCGAGGATTACCGTTGCCTTGCATTCTGTTTTATCCGTAGAATGATAATGCTTTATCCTTTAACCTCGTAGTCATGTTTACCTGCCATTGTAGGTTACGTTACTGTAAGCGCACACCCCGGCCTTACTGTGACAATGCATCTTTTATTATGCTTTCTTCTCTGGGAGAAGGATCCTTCCATTTAAGTTGCATTTGTCTCAAGGCCTGGTTTGCTTACTAGTTGTCAGGTTGCTGCCGCTACTCTTAAATAGTTAACTAGAGTGCATACTGAGGTATTAAAATATTGAACGAAACTAGGTGGAACCCAACCAGGAGAGAATATAGAGCATGCACTTAAAAATATACGTCTACACATAACAGTACTTACGCCTTGTCAGCTGAAAGCTCTCACTTGCTGGTGCCGCAGTCAGTACAGTCACCTTTATTGAGGTTAACATGATCCAGCATGATCACTTACCTCAATGTAATTGTACTTAATGTTGAGTCATACTTGATTATAACTAAGAAGCAATGCGAAACATGAAAGACCTCCTCTTGTGGACAGATACACAGACTGTCTTGCACTGTTTACAGTCCAGCGTTGTACTTGATCCTACACATTCAGCCAACGCCACATCTGTAGATGTGCTGACCGTACATTTTAAACATGTGTGCCTTCTTTGTTGTTTCAAAGTTACAAAACTTTGACCTATCATGTAGCATATTCCCACAAAGCAGCTCACGTAGTGTACGTTGACTGTGTTGGGCAATGTCACGCCAACTGTTTATTTGTTGAGCAGTGCAGTACATTCGGGCTGCGCAAGTCTAAACTCATGGGAATCCAATTATGCAGGATTTTACTGCAAACAAATGTAATTGCTGCAAAATTGCTATTCATTATGTGCACCACCCATGATGTACTTGACTTTGAAGGAACGACGAGAAGGAAGAAAGTCTAATATGAAGTGATGAGATTTTGCCTTTCGCTTTAGAAAACGGTCTCTCGTCTCTCTGAGCCACGTCCTAGCCACATCAATCATAACTCGCATGCAAGAATGAAAAAAGAAATGAGTACTTCATTCGTTTAGATCAGAACAAAAGTATGTTAAAAAGGCAACGACAGTAAAACAAAAGGAGTAAGTGAGCATACAATGCTATGAGACCACCCGTCATTTGTAGAAGGAAGGGCAAAACAAGAGTTTCTGAAACTGGTGTTAATAAAAGTTATTAAAAGATTCCTAACAACTGTGTTCAAGCTCCATCCACGGTGCTGTGGGTCTGAAAGGATGTGTAGCTGTCAAAGGATGGAAAAAAATCAATAAAAAATGTTAAAAAATCAAACAAAGCAGCTGCTGGTGGTCTCAGAACAATGTACTGGCCACCCCAGAGCTCAGACCTAAACATTCTAAAAGTGTTTGGAGGATTACTTGGGAAGAAGAAAACGCTTCTAAGACTGAGTGTCGGAGTCATCGAAAAATATCCCTGCGGAGCTGAGAAGATGAAAAGAATGGAAGCTGTAGACGAAGGTAGGACGCACCATGCTGAAAAATGTGCTATTTATTTAGTTGATGAGGCTCCTGTGTAGCTTTCTGTTAAATATTTAATTCCTTCTCTTCTCTTGACTCTGAGCAAATGAATACCTTGTACTTAATTTGTCTGAAGATAAAATGAATGAATAAATAAATGAAAGGTGGTCTTTGTCTATTGGGAAGTAATATACACTACTAAAAGAACAGGATAAGAAACATGGGGGCCATTGGGGGCTTGTGGAAAAGCTAATACTGCCTACAACTAGAAACAGCCCTGCTTGTTGACCCTCCATCCGTTCTGTTTAACGCACTTCTCTTCTATTTGGAAAATGAGACGTGAATTCCACCACAATGCAAATGTTATAGACAAATCAGAGGCTGGGGGAAAAAGTCAGTCACTCTCACAGAGAACCCTCTCTCAGGATTTCTGAGCTTGAGCCACAGCCAACGCTGGGACTGTATATATATCAGCGAGTGAGGAACTTGATTGAGTTTGGGTGTCAGGTGGTTTGAATCTCTCAGAGACAGTGTTTGTTACAGTTCTTGATGATAAGCACGTGTCTTTGGCCCGGCCGTGTGTCATAAATAATGTCTCCGTTCAGGTGGACCTTGTTTTCTTTGAATAATGGACGGAGGCCGAGGTTGGCAGCACCTCCGCGTCCTGTAATGGATTCACATTTAACCCCTTTCCTCTTTGACTGTTTAATTTTTAAGCTTTAATGGAACATTCCTTCCTCGCTCCCGACAGCACGGGCCCACCTTCGCCGCATCTCCGGAGGGTGACTGATTGGTCTTTTCAGTGCTTGTTAGTTCTTGCTAGGAATAGCAAAAGTAAACCACTGTTTGCCCTCAGTGGGCTCCACACTCGAGTTTAATGCGACGCACTTGAAGAGCGAGAAAAGCGCTCCAGGTGCGAAGAAGAAGCATCTGCAAGCCGCCTGCTTGCGCTCGGACTATTTTGGTTGCGGCGTTCAACCCTCTAGACTGCATCTTCAAACCCTCCCAACTAAAGAGAGACTAGAGCTCTTACGCTGCTTCACTCGAGTTGGGTAGCTGGAGGGCAATGCTCAGTGACCCCTCAGACAACACAAACACTGCACTCAAAGATGGGTACTCAGCTGCCATCTTATCCTCCATTGTTGGTTTTCTATCCGCTCTCTGTTCTATTGGAAATCGAGCTCTCTCGCCCGGGCTCTCTCTCTCTCTCTCGACTCCTACTCTTTCCCCTGGTCCTTCTCAGATGCCAGAGAAAGGAGAGCCACATCAAACTCTTTTCTTTCGACGAGAGCAACTGCTTTCTTCCCCTGGCCATATGCAAAGAGTGAAATATTAACAGGCCTGGGCCTGGGTGGAAGGATCAATGGTGGATAAAGCATTACTTGTCACTCTGCTTTGTATTAAGGCTCCATCAGTGCCAAACGGTTTAAGAGCTTTGGCCGGCCTGTAAGTTAGACGCGATTCCACCCCAGGCCTCAGTGGAACATGTGTTCTCTTTGAGAAGCTGGGGGCCAGGTGTGGAAGGCGCAGCTCGGCTGTTTCCTCTCACCTTTTGAGCCTCGGAGCTGCCAGACTAACAAAGGAATAAGCAAAAGAGAGGAAAAGAAGGCCCACCGACAGAACACAAGCTAGACAAAGCAAAATCTGGAGAGCGTTGATAAATTCTTAAAGAAGACTTAATGAATTGAATTTAAATACTATATTAAATATACTGTTGAGGAGAATGAGAATGCACATGAATTGGGAGAGTCATAATAATAAGATGATACTAAAATTAGTAAGTGAGCAAAGAAGTTAGTGTGAGCCTAACTAAGGTAGCTAAGAGCAGAGCAGATTATAGACCCACAGGCTGCATAAAACCCAAAACATGTTCATGAATAGAGTTTTCAGAAATTGTATAAATAAAAGGGATTACAGTGACCTGTACTGGATATACCATCTGACGGGCTGAGATGTTCAATGCTGATGGAAGAAGAAGAGGAAGAAGACAAAGATAAGTAATCTGAAAGGTTTAACAATGTAGATGGCAAGCAACTGGTTGCTGCTGCCATTTCTATGCATATGTTGTAACTACTTATTCATTCATTTACTTTAGACTCATTATGGACAATGGTCCATAATGCAGGCTTATTGAAGGATTTATTATCCCGAGCAAGTACTTGATATCAAATACTGGGCTGCTTTGTGTGGACATGGTTTAGCGAACCCACTGAAAGCAATAACATTGCAATTAATGTTTATTCCTATTTATTCAAACATGTTTTTCCAGGCTAATAGATGCTTCCTGCCTGCAGACTGTTTGCTTTAAATATAGTCCTCTCAGACGCTCTCTGCACACCGCTGCACCTCGCCTCCACCGTGGGTCTGTTTTCTTTGCAAGGCGAGCTCGCCGCAGCATTGTATGTGCGCGTGTCTCCGAAAGGATTACAGGTGGAGAATGACAATCATCTCAGCTCCGTAGCAGCGCCGCGGCCCGTCTGCTTGCCTCGGCGCGCCGGATAGAGGAGAGCAGAGAGAGGAGAGAGGATAGAAGGGCCTCCCTGCCGGGGAGATTTAGACGCAGGGGTGAAATCCTCCACTGGGAGCTGCAGCGAAAAACCACGCACCATTCGATCAAAGCGCCCCGTGAATTAATTAACTCGGCATGCATTATTCAACACATTTCAATTGCTATACTCATAATAGTGTTGCTCCACTCCTCAAGGGAACAAAAGAACCCACATAATGTCTGATAATGCAGAGGCATCCTGGGCCTCCGGAGGAAACTGCCCAAAGGATTTTTCTGCCTGTTTTTTTTTTTTTTTTTTTTTTCTTCTTCTTTTGGCGCCGGAATGTTGCTTGTAATGATGAATATAGCAGACTTGAAAGATGGGATGCCTGAGTTACGTATTTCTTGGTGTTGTTTTCACCCTGAATGTGAAATGAACTCTAAAAAGTTTGTAGACTGATAAGTTTTGGATGATGTCTGTACTTTGAGGCATGAGGGAAAAGCATTTCTTATTGTATTTGTGTCCAAGAGTCGTGCACACTGTTGCAACGGTTGAAATATGGAAATGAATTACAGTTAGAGCAAAGCATTCCTTTTGGAATCCCATTAATTTTCTTGTCCCATTAATTACAGCGCTTGGTTTACTGGCATGCTAAGACGTTACTGAATGGTAACAGTTCAGTGCGAAGAAATTGCCTCCGTCTGCAAAAGCCTCTTGAGACCAGTCATATTTGCATATGAAGCAATGAAAAGAATAAATTGACATCGTCCTGATAATAATAGCAAACAAAGTTGGATTATTTTAATTCATCATTAATGGTTTGTAGCCTGTTAACTGCCAACAAAGCTTGAGTGTCATTCACAGTGTTTGAATACAGATACCTGGACCAATTCCTGAGCTTCTTTCAGTACTTTGTTTTAAATGATGAAAGTGGCTTAAACCTGAAACGAGAGTAAGGAGCTGGCGAATTAACTAAATGAATTGCAGATCAATCCACAAATGTTGATGTTATTAATATACATTTTGACTGTAACCAGAATATTAAATAAGGCAGATGTTCGTTCATTGGGATTTCGATATTCATTTGTAATTTTATTTTTGGCTAAATATTGGTTATGCAAACCTTTGGACAACTTAAGGTTACATTCCATAAAAGAACTATATTTTTTAATTTGCCAAAAACAGCAAAATAGTTCCAACAGCTGAAAACACAGCCCTGTGCTTGGAAAACTTTGGAAAACCCACCACTCCACCCGTATTCAGACTCTTCCACATAAAAGTCCTTGTGCAATCACAGTCTGACAAAAACATTTCTTCTCTTTACAAAAAAAGTACCTACAAACATTGCAACGTTAGCATGTATTTTCTAGGCCACCACTGGTGCAAAGCTTCAAATATTCATTGTAGATTACTACAGAAGTGCCAGAGCCCAAAAAAAAATTTGTTTGGCACGGGCCTACAAATCTGAGGCCCTGGAAATTTGGTATGTGATTTTTTGATATTCATTATTACTGAAGTATCGCAGTTGGTACCATAATATTTAAATTCTCAGCCCTACCACCAAACCAAACTAAGGAAGCCATCGGTTAATTACAACAATCAATAGCATGTGGTTTTCTGACGGGTGTGTTCAGACAGTGTCTGGGTTCTGTTCTAGACGCGCTGCCAATGAAAGCAGTAAAATAATACACACAAAGAAAAAGATTCAACAGATCGCCCCGTCCCTCGCTTTGTTCCCTTTTAGCTTGCAATCTATTTAAAATGGGACCCAGACATTACCCTGTCCTGTCCTGATGGCAATAGATTTATCAGCCAAGAAAATCTGTAGCCGAGGATATGAATATTGTATGAGAGTCCCCTGCTCATTCATACTATCTAACAGGAAAAAAAACAGAGGCGTATTGGCATCTTTATTCATCTAGTGAACACAGTGTTCACATTTTTTTGGTTTCGCTCCAAGACGTGAGGTCTCGGCTCTACACAGCACTTAAAAAATAAATTGAGCGTTGTCTCTTTGTGGGTAGACTGTGTTCATTTGCAAGATTTGTGCTAAAAGTCTTTGATATATTTTTTTTTTCAGCAGTGAAGCACTTTTAAACTTGTGACTGACGCCTTTTGGCAACGTAGGAAAGTTTGCCTCATGCTTTAGAGTTTTACATTAATATGAAGCCCATTTGTTTCCCGTTTGAACTCTTAGCCCTCTGTCCTTATCAAATGTAGTTTCCATCATTCGGAAGCTCCAGGAAAGTTGCAATAAAAGAGGAATAAAGCTGGTCAAATTATAAATTCCTTTGATGTTTCAAAGAGAGACCTTGACCAGAGGGTACTGAAAGAGGGAGCTTGAATAACAGTGGATTAGCTTTGATAGCTTAACCCAGGTGATTCTAAGTTCCCTTAATAGTGGAAGACACAGTCGGCCTGGACGCCTGCACCAGTCTCTACATTGTGATTACTTTGAGACACATGAAGTTCCATCTTTCACCTGCAATCTTAGGTTATGGTGAGGAAGTGTGTGACATCTTGACCCCAATCCGAGTTGATAACAATGATGCTGCTGTTCAGTTCTGCCTATACTCGTGGATGACAGCGTCTCTCACAGCTAGAGCCAACAGAAGGAGTTTGCATGGGTGAATAGGAGCCCATATTTTCAAAAAGAACCATCTGTATAGTGAACACCAGAGATGTGGGGATCGTTTGCCCACAAAGCAACATCTCATTCACAGCTCAGTCCATAAGTCATTGAGCTGGGGCATTACTTTTGTTCTTTTGGCTCCGTCGTCTGGATTTGAAATGAAACAGGGACCATGAGGTCAGAGCCCACTGCAGGTGAAAAAAAACAGGGAACTTGACAACTGGCTGCCCGGCTGTGCCATCTCATCAACAGGTCTACAGTCGATTTCAGATGTGGCATGTTCATCTGGAGTCTGTGTGTTTTGTCTCTCAACATGTGGACAAAGGAATCATCAATGCCAGTAAAGCAGGACATCACAAGGCCAGAAAATCCAATCTATTAAAAGACACAGCCCAAACAACAGACCAGCCAAAACCAACTGTTTGCACCATAGAAAACCTTAGTAATAGCAAACAACCTGAAAGAACATGGAAAAACACAGTCGTGGAGGTACAAAAGAGAACTTAAGAAAACAGTTTAAGGTCGGGACTTTGGTTTTGATGCATCAAAGATTACCTTCAAGAGAAGAATACAGCCATGTGACCTCAGAGGGCTTTGTTAGATGATACAACCATCTAGTTGTTGGTCAGTCTTTTTTGGTGATGAAAATGACCAACGATGTTGATTGAGCGATGGGGTGAACTTTGAAATAAGCGTAAATGAGATGTGGCGAAGCTTAGTAGACAGTTTTTGCTGTTCTTTCAGCAGGACAGAGACTTGGAACATACTTTTTTCAGGGGGCGGTAATATTCTCGACTGGCCAAGTCAGTCAGCCAGTCAGTCAACGTGAACCCCACTAAAGACGAAGCCTCCAGAACAAGCAGCAAATGACAACAGCAGCCAGAGAAGTTACCCAACATCTGGGAATGTCCACCAACTTCAGGCAGCACCATCATCACTATGCAGTTCATGAAGTGCTGATGCAAAATATCATCCAATTAAACCTGACCTCCTGCACTTGAACCACAATGCTTCCTTGCCCAGTACTGCTAATACGTTCTCATGAGGGGTTTTTAACAAAGGAAATGAATACAGGTGCTCTGAGGTATCCACAGTAGAGCAAGCCCTCTACCTTCTTTATGTAGAGGCATGGACGAAACCAGCCGGACTCTGCGAAAGTAAGGGACTCTCTGCAAACAATACTCAAATGTTTTTTTTGGAACGTAGAGTCCTACACAAATGCAGCGAACTCTTCTCCCCTGTCAGCAGTGCATTTAATATGCTCATTACTCAAGTCATTTTTGGCAGGACCAGCATAGGCCAATGTATTACACAGGCAGAGTATGTACAGGGCCACGTTTGTGCGCAGGAAAATCATCTCTAATCCTCTAATTAAGGCTAGAGTGGGACTGCATCTGATACTCCCCACCCTGCTCCCCATAGTGCCTAATGATGGATGACAAACACAGTAGAAAGTGTTTCGTGGATTCGCCCAGCACTGCATTAGCTCTGTATTAGGTAATCCAAGCTGATTGGAACCAGATGTGCTTGTACTGTAATCCACCGAAGGACTATGGGGTTTGTTTGAATTAGTGTTGATCAGCATCTCATTAATTGAGAGCAGCAATGGTAGAAATAGAGAAGGAGGTGAAGTTTCATACCGGGTTTGGAGTGCCACCTGTTCATCTAAGGGAGTTCTGAGCATTAATCTTGAGAACTGCCTTTTAGGAATGTAGGTACCATTGTGCTTAGAATTACAACCTGTAGATTGAAGTCTGGCACAATTGCTGAAGTTGGTTTCCAGCATCTGAGCTGGCATGGGAAGTGCAGGAATAAGCATTGAAGAAAAATGGAATGGATACCAGAATGAAATGAGTACATATGGGACCGGGGGTTGCGCTGACTTGGCCTTGGAAAGCTGGTGTTGTTTCCTCTGGAGCTAATCTGCCACTAGCGTTGTACGGCCTACTGGCCTG
Organism: Megaleporinus macrocephalus; assembly: GCA_021613375.1. Taxonomy (NCBI): domain Eukaryota; kingdom Metazoa; phylum Chordata; class Actinopteri; order Characiformes; family Anostomidae; genus Megaleporinus; species Megaleporinus macrocephalus. Next base: position 42,098,491 of record CM038714.1, read on the forward strand.
CAAGGATTATGCGTGCTGGTCTAGTTGTTCCACTTTCCCCTTGACTGAAGACATTGAGGCTCTCTTAAGTATCCTATACATAGTGAAGGTCCGTAGGATCTTCAGGCTCATTACCAGCGGGGGAAGATGCTAATCTTCTCCTGGTTCCCTTGCCAGTTTTCTTTTTTTTTCTGCCCTTGCTTTCCTTTCCCTTCTCCTTTGCCGCGAAGCTTTGAACTTTTCGCTTGGATTGGCTGGAGATTTGCCTTAGAGCACATAATATAAACTCTATATTCCCGTACGACACGAAACAATCAGGTTCTCAAAAGTGAGGAAACACACTCAGTGTAGAAATCCAACTCTTTAATCTGGCATTTCTAAGCCCGCAGACCCTTTTCACAACGTGACGGCTGTCCGTGCTAAGTGGAAGGGACAGCCTAGCGTAACGTGGTCGAATGCAGCTGGATGTCAGCCTGGCTGTGAGAGTTTGGTCTGCGCATGGCTAACTCCCTCTCTAATGTCTTGGCTAGGCTCATCTGCGCTCTGACAGCGAGTGGTCCATCTGCCCTGGCTAGGCTTCAGAGCCTGTCATTCTCCCAGCAGCAGAGGAGGAGGAATAACCCCCCGCATCTCAACCTGCACCCTGTACAGGGGTTTGTTTGGGAAAAGCTGACGGCATTCAGTGACAAGTATAAATAATAATAAAAATAAAAAGGAACTCTATAAGAGAGGATGAAAACCTTTCAGAGCATTTCTATTAGTCTACACTACAAACAATGATAAACTCAAGATCTCTGAAATCACACATGGACCATAATACACTCAAACTTTTGAGTCTAGCAATCTAAGATACTAGTATACATCACACAAAGTATAGTGTTGCAAAAAGCATTTTAGTTTAATATATAATTGTGATGACCACAAATTGAGAATTTAAATTGATTAGAATTGTTAGAATTGGCAATAGTTGAAGTCTTGTTACAACCAAACTGTACTTAGTAGAGTTAAGATGGTTAAGACACCCAAGCTATGTAAACTGCATGGAACCCAACTGCATTGCATGTGTCTTGTTTGTTTGAAAACAACATCTGTAGGAAATATAAGAGCCAATAAACAGAAATAAACAGAAATTTCTGGCTAAGATGCGAAATATGCCTAACTCGGTCCCATATTCTCTCATTGCCTGTTGCTTTGAATTAAGTAATAGCAACTAATTGCAAGAAAATAAGTAAACTTGATTATTCAAATATAAATAATATCAGAGCTTCCAGTGTATTCTTCATTAAATCTTTACACAATGCACAAAGAACAACTCGTATTTAAGTAACGTAGAAAAATCTAAATCGACAAGAATAGAAATACGTGTTTTTCTTTCCTTTTTGACTGTAAAAGGAAAAGGTAAACAAAGAAAGAAGTAAAAAAAGGTCACTTTCAAATTCAGCCCAGAGACAGAACAAATAAGCTGGGCAGATGTTATTTGGAGTTGGTTCTATTGGCCTTGAATAACCCAATCTGTCCCACTGGTCTTCCCATGATTGTACCCTCATCAGCGAATCAAAACTTCCAACGGGTCATGCTTTTGCAAAAAAAACCTAAACCAAACGCTACCTCGGGCTTTCCAGTGATAAGTGGAACCCTATGTTTACAACGTCAAATAAGCACCCAATCATCGGCGATTTTGAGATAGATGCATAATACTCATGTTTAGTCAAACTCAATTGCTTATTCTGCTCCAGAAGGCAAGGGCCGAGGCCGTGAAATAAACACTTGGTGGTGAGGCACTGGAGCTGGGAAGTGACACCTTGACCCCATTTTACTGCTGATTGTTGGAGCACGACTGAGGAATTCCTCCTGCTTCTAGTTTGGATTGGAAAATAAATGAGAGTCTGTGGAACATGCGAAGAGAACCATGCAGGCCTGTCAGATTCACTCTGTTCTCAGCGCGTCATACACGACCTTGCCAACACAGATGTTGTTACAATAGCTTGCATGAAAAGAGGTCTAGGATATTGTGGGTTTATAATATAAGTTGATGGACTGGTATTAAATTGTGATGGGCTTCTGAGCCCAGGCTGTAATCATTGACGTTTTTACATGAATCCCGCCTACACGTGACTGTAGAGCCGGAGGTCTTGACCCCCGTTGTGGTGTCGCAAGTCAGTCTTGTTTCACAAATCCCACTGTCTCCATAATGGGAGCTAATCTATATCTAATTTGCTGAAATGAAGTGAACAACAGGTATGGTTGAGGATTTGCTCTGTAATTTGGAGGATTAGTGGCACGACACAAGGGCAATGTTTGAAGTCTGGCCAGCTGAAGACCAATCGATTGGCCGTCAGTGCCAGTGCAAAAAGGCATTATCTGGGAGAAATGCTGCTGCTACTGAGACGGGCAGTGGATGGCCTGTTTCAGAGAAACATTCACAGCCGCAATCATTGACAAGAAGGGTTCTTAGCCTCACTGCTTTACCGTCCTGCTCTGGTGTTTCAATAGGGTTGTAAAACTTTTTTTTTCTTTCTATCTCTGATGATTCTCCATCTCTGCACATCAGAATCAGAATCTTTGCTCGCTGGACGAATGCCATGCAAGAACCACATTTGGTTGCCTAAAGCAGGCCAAGGCCCCTTTCTAGTATGAAAAGCATTCCGCAGACCCCCACCGATTTATTTTATGAATACAGTTCAACTGTTCAAATGTTAGGCGCGTTAAGCAAGTGTGTACCATCAGATTTATTTGATGAGGACACCAGTTTGTTTTCAATTGTCTGTGGCTTTTGCCTCTAGTAATTCTCTAAGCTACTAAATCAGAAACCCTCAGTTATTTCTCAGAGGTGGTGTTAAGACCCACCATTCCGTTTTTGCCGAAGACTGTATTCCTCATTCTTGCATGTGACCAATTCTTTTGGTTTGCTGGTATAACCAGGGTGCTTTGTAACCAGATGTTGCTGTAGTTTGGCTGTCTTTGTGGCCTTATTTGCTAGAACTTGGAGATATATACTACCATCAAACATTTTAGAACACTAACACTAGGTTTAAGATCACTACCAGTCAACAGTTTTTAATCATTACCAGTCAAACTTTTAGTACACAGCCTGTCAAAAGTTTTAGAACTGTTTTAAAACTTTGTCTGGTAGTTTCTTAAAACTTTTGACTGGTAGTTTTTTAAAAAAATTTGACTGGTAGTGTTTTAAACATTTGACTGGTAGTGTTTCAAACATTTGACTGGTAGTTTTTTAAAACTTTTGACTGGTAGTGTTTTAAACGTTTGACTAGTAGTGTTTCAAACATTTGACTGGTAGTATTAAAACTTTTGACTGGTAATGTTTTAAACGTTTGACTGGTAGTGTTTTAAATGTTTGACTGGTAGTGTTTTAAACATTTGACTGGTAGTGTTTTAAACGTTTGACTGGTAGTGTTTCAAACATTTGACTGGTAGTTTTTTAAAACTTTTGACTGGTAGTGTTTTAAACGTTTGACTGGTAGTGTTTTAAACGTTTGACTGGTAGTTTTTTAAAACTTTTGACTGGTAGTGTTTTAAACGTTTGACTGGTAGTTTTTTTAAATCTTTGACTGGTAGTGTTTTAAACGTTTGACTGGTAGGTTTTTTTTTTACTTTTGACTGGTAGTGTTTTAAACGTTTGACTGGTAGTTTCTTAAAACTTTTGACTGGTAGTGTTTTAAATGTTTGACTGGTGGTGTTTAAAACTTTTGACTGGTAGTTTTTTTAAACGTTTGACTGGTAGTGTTTTAAACATTTGACTGGTAGTGTTTTAAACGTTTGACTGGTAGTGTTTCAAACATTTGACTGGTAGTTTTTTAAAATTTTTGACTGGTAGTGTTTTAAACGTTTGACTAGTAGTGTTTCAAACATTTGACTGGTAGTTTTTTAAAACTTTTGACTGGTAGTTTTTTAAAACGTTTGACTGGTAGTTTTTTAAAACATTTGACTGCTAGTGATGTAAAACTTTTGATTGTTAGTGATATAAAACTTTTTACCGGTAGTGTAGTTTATTATAACAATTAGTTCTACTGACACTGCTCTTAATTAAACCTTCCTTGTTGCAACAGTTCTTTAAACTAGACATGGAAGTGTGAGGATCCTTGTAAAGAACACAGTTTAAAACCATACATCCAATACTATCCGATCTTCTTGGTTCAGCAGTTTGCCTCATCTGTAAGGATAAGAGTTCTTGATAATTTGCCATGTTCAGTAGTGTTGGGTAGTTTTAAGAGTACGGTTTAAAGCCTACAGCTGTCCAATCGACAGTAGTGAGCCGAAAGTGGTCTCAAATATGTGTTCAAAACTTGTCACAGCCAATGCTGGGCATGCTTTGGATGTTCTAGATAAATAACAAAATGCTGACCTTGATAAGTTTGGACTGAAATTACATTTCTTTTTTTTACAAAGAGTAAAGTACTGAAAAAGTACTAGTAGGTACTGTATTAAATTCCTGTATCAGTTCAAATGTTAAAAGTACCCAACCCTAATGGTCAGATATTGGAACAACACGGAAACACAAAGATTGATGGCAGCCTACCGCTGGCACACGCGCAAAAACCGGCTAATCTGCAGGACTCATTGTAGCAGCAGTAATTCTGCTATCAGGGGGACTCACCGGGCCAAGCCCTGGGGGACGGTGGTCTCTGAAAAGCCACCTTTCAAACTGATTGAGGCGAGGCAACAGCAGCGGTGTCGCTACAGTGACCAGTGGCGGCTAAAAATAGGCAGGCTAGCTTAGCCAAGAGAGCGCGTTTGCTGGTGAAAGGCCTGCGTTAGCGACTCACTCTCTTTGTTGGCACCTCTTTCAGGACGAAGGAGGGTGGTGCTCGTTAGCGGAATGTTGATGTGCTTGCGCTCCGTGTCCTGAAGACACTACAAAGACACAGCAAACCTTTTTTTCTGAGTGCTACAAATAACTAGCCTGAAATATAGTCCCATTTGCGTCCCGCTAATGATGATTAGCCGCCGCGCCACAGCTTTTCCGCTCGGTTGCGTATCACCTAGTCTCTGCTTGATACATCACCCTTAATGCAATTATGTGCCGGACGTAATGCTAATGCACTCTATTATTTTCCCTTTTTTGACATGGCGGGGCGTAATGCGCAGTATCCACACACAAAAACGGAGCATTTTAAGCGCCATCAGCTGGATTTATGTGTGCTTGGACACACGAAGGTGTCCTCTCCTCCCATCCCTCCCACTTCTTTATAAAAAAAAATAAAAAAAGAAGTGCCGTGCTGGCTGAGCTCCAGGCCAGATCCAGGCCAGGCGAGAATGGTGTTCAGCTGGGTGTGATAAATAGGAATCAGGCCGTCCGATTCACGGCCTCCTCACACACACTGCAGAGGGCCAGGCTTCGGCACTCCCTCCCTCCGCCCCGCCTTTCGACGATCAATCCTTGATTATCTTTAACTCGTTAAACTCTGAGAAACTATTAGCAGCCCTGGACTTTTCATTCCCACTTACAGATGTGTTTCATAGTAGTTACAAAATCAACCAAAGGAGCTCTCGGACAGCAGCAGCGCCACTCCACAAAGCAGACCAGGTCCTTTTTTAAATGAGAGCTGATGGTGAAAAGTGGAGGTGAATGTTGGTGCAGTGGGTAGAGTCCACAGTGCGACAAAGTTGAGCAAAAGCCATGTGCTGATTACCAATGGGAGTTAAGGAGGGTGGTGAGTGGTTTATCGCTGGTCCCTTTCTATTTGTTCCTAAAGGAGATGGAGGGATGAGCTAAAAGAGCTATGACTGTATATAGACACTGTTTTCCAAAGTACTGATTCCCTCCAGCATTGTTCTGTTCAGTGGGAAGGTATCTGATTTATGGTCCAAGCCATGTGGAACAGTATCTGATTTGTGGTCAGATTGATTTTGTGTACACTCCGTAGCCACTTGCCGGTAAAGGACGGTGTACTCTCATGGCTTGGCATCAGTCAAACCATGGCACCTAGGGGGCAGCTCAGTGTTCAGGAAAGCCCACAGGCGATCAGTGTTGAGCCATTTGTGCGAATATTAGCTACTGATGTAAGCCTTTAAATTAATAACTGATTAATAAGCCTAGGGGTTGATCAACAAGTGCCAGAGGTGAGAAGCAACTAATTAAGTCTACTTTCACTCAAGTGAAGTTTGTACCCAGCAGGCTCATGCTGGTGTGGCGAGCCTTCCTTGTTTTCCCTAGTTTCATTTTTCATTTTAGTCCATTTGGTTTCTCTTTCCATCCTTTAAGTTCATTTTCTTCGGTTGGTTCAGCTACTGGACTTTTTTGTGTTCCCCTGGTGTTTCTGGAGCTTTAGACTAAAAGGGTCCCGAAAGGAGAGTAGTGTTTAAGGGCGCGTTCACACTTGTCAGCATTGGTTTGATTAAAATGAACTCTGGTGTTATTGCTCTGCGAGCGCCGTTCATAAGAACCAGAGAAAAGCGCTGCTGTTCCAGCGCCGGGGAGCACCGAATAAGTGGACCAGGGTCCCCTGAGGAGGTTGGTTTTGATCCTCTTCCAGTCAAACTGAAGTGTGGTTTGGTTGAAGAATGAATGTACAGAACTGTTATTTCTGGTATTGAAAGTGGCTGAGGCATATTCAACACCCCTATAAAACAAGTTAATATATGCATATGACTACACGCAGCAATTATTTAACAAAATACCACGTTCTGTAAAAACAGTGCTCCACTAGAGGCTGTGTGTTACAGTGATTTGTGGGAAGTCCAGGGTATTGCAGGATATTGTGGGAAATCCAGGGTATTGCAGGATATCGTAGGAAATCCAGGGTATTGCAGGATATCGTAGGAAATCCAGGGTATTGCAGGATATCGTAGGAAATCCAGGGTATTGCAGGATATCGTGGGAAATCCAGGCTATTGCAGGATATCTTGGGAAGTCCAGGGTTGCTGGATATTGTGGGAAATCCAGGGCATTGCAGGATATCATAGGAAATCCAGGGTATTTTAGGATATTGTGGGAAATCCAGGGTATTGCAGGATATCGTGGGAAATCCAGGGTATTTTAGCATATTGTGGGAAATCCAGGGTATTGCAGGATATTGTGGGAAATCCAGGGTATTGCAGGATATCGTAGGAAATCCAGAGTATTGCAGGATATTGTGGGAAATCCATGGTATTGCAGGATATCGTAGGAAATCCAGAGTATTGCAGGATATTGTGGGTAATCCAGGGTATTTTAGGATATCGTAGGAAATCCAGGGTATTTTAGGATATTGTGGGAAATCCAGGGTATTGCAGGATATCGTGGGAGGTCCAGGGTATTTTAGGATATTGTGGGAAATCCAGGGTATTGCAGGATATTGTGGGAAATCCAGAGTATTGCAGGATATTGTGGGAAATCCAGGATATTGCAGGATATTGTGGGAAATCTAGGGTATTGCAGGATATCATAGGAAATCCAGGAGATTGCAAGATATTGTGGGAAATCCAGGGTATTTAGGATATTGTGGGAAATCCAGGGTATTGCAGGATATTGTGGGAAATCCAGGGTATTTTAGGATATTGTAGGAAATCCAGGGTATTGCAGGATATTGTGGGAAATCCAGGATATTGCAGGATATTGTGGGAAATCCAGGAGATTGCAGGATATTGTGGGAAAAACAAGGGTATTTTAGGATATTGTGGGAAATCCAGGGTATTTTAGGATATTGTAGGAAATCCAGGGTATTTTAGGATATTGTGGGAAATCCAGGATATTGCAGGAAATCTAGGGTATTGCAGGATATCGTAGGAAATCCAGGAGATTGCAGGATATTGTGGGAAAAACAAGGTTATTTTAGGATATTGTGGGAAATCTAGGGTATTGCAGGATATCGTGGGAAATCCAGGGTATTGCAGGATATTGTGGGAAATCCAGGGTATTGCAGGATATCGTAGGAAATCCAGGGTATTGCAGGATATCGTGGGAAATCCAGGGTATTGCAGGATATCGTGGGAAATCCAGGGTATTGCAGGATAATGTGGGAAGTCCAGGGTATTGCAAGATATCGTGGGAAATCCAGGGTATTGCACAGCCTTGTGTGGGTTATTGCTTTAGACTAAATACACAAACACTGACACAAACCGAAGAAAGTCTCTTCAGTCTCTTGCTAATGACGTGCACTGATGATAGTAAGTGGCTGAAACGTTTGCCCCCGTTTGTGTCTGTCTTTTTGTCACTAGTCCCAGTTTTTCTTTTTCCACTTCACTTTAGCTAACTCTTATTTTTTCGTGTATGTTTACTTGTTGGTTGTTATATGGGGCACATTAACAATATATATTTTTTGCTTGTCTAAGATCATCACCAAACAGAAAATACAAGACAATGAGCCAACAAGCTTGGTTAGGCCAAAGTTCCGACAGCTAGCTGGGTACTATTTCAGATATCGTCAACAAATGCACATCATCAGGTTTACCCAAACAATGGTGCTTTTCACCCATATGCCGTTTATTTACAACTTTTGGTTTGATGTCAAGTATGTCTGAGCGAACACCAGAAGAACCACAATCAAAAAACAACAGTGTTCGGTCTGGAAAGAACTACAGATATAAACTCACTTGGGTTTCTATGCTGATAGATGCTGCACGCAAAGAGAAGTCCCACAGCAGGTTTATAGAGAAGTCAGTACTTTAGCTTTTGACCCGATGCTTTTTACTCATCTCACGCTCATCTCTGGTATGGACAATAAGCACTCTCCATGTTAAGAAAACAACAGCAGTAAGAGGTTAAACCATGTCGAGATGTTGAAGTCACAGTCAACCAAAGCAGCTCAACAGCTGTTTCTGTCTCTAAAACAATCCCATCTACATTAGATACGATAAATGTGGCATTAACGTAGAACATCTATGCACCTATTACGTTACTAACTGGATACTTACTGGAAGTAAATGATTTTTGGCCATCTGCTACAGGCCTGTATCTTTTCTTTAATTCCTTAAATAGGTTTTCTTGAGCGTGGATTCAGTCTCTATGTGGAGAAACGAAAAACAGCTTGATTCCTCAGTGATGACTCAATAAAGTTTAACTTTACACTCACTGTTCCAGCTGCGCGTTTCACACTTTAACGTGATCTAAGCCGACATGCACCCTACCTGCTTCCCAGCACACCAGACAAGGGCCTGCTGATTTAGGCTACGGCTTGCAGAACCGCAGCCATCAGCTTACGTTTCAGACCCCTCCTGTCCTTCTGTTTTGTCTCGGTTACTGTTTCAGATTGCTTTCACATCTCCAGCGTTTTAATCCAATGGTGTCTCCATTAGCTACTTTAGGGATGATGAAGTATAGAGCAGATTTGCTTTACAGTGAACAACTCGGCGTGATTGAATATCAAGGAGAAGAACTACTCGCCAGGCTGTGCAACAGTCCTCGCGTTCGTAGCTGAAGTGGAAATCCAACGGAGAGAATGCTGCAGGAGAGCTCTTTGCATTTTTGGCACTTCAGATTGCCCTCGAAGACGGCAGCGTTCGTATAGGAACAAGAGCTGCTTGACATTTTACAGTGTGTAGAGCACAATGTGTAAGAACTTGCCATTTTCACCACCATTTGCTGCCTGCTAGAGCTTAGAAGACCAGCGTTCAGAAAGACGACCTTTAGCACCAGTCACTCGATACAGCGCTTTCAGGGTAGGCAAAGTTTGGATACCACTGAAAAGAAAGAGAGTAAAATGCTTGTTAACGTAGGACAGCTGAAACATGACGGAGAGTTACTCATCCTCTTGGGGAAACAGATGTTAGGAAAATGCACATTATAGATGAGGAATGTGTGCAGATGTGCACAGCAGCCTTTACAAGCAGCTACTTTGGAGCGTAGAGGGATGTTAATATTTTTTGGGGTTAGTAATCTGTTTCTGCTCTAATGACTGTAATCAGTCCAGCTGAAGGTATGGTAGCAGATTGCTTCAGGGGAAAGTCCGCACAACTGGTTGCGTGGAAGTATGCTCAGTAACCTAATTATCGCGACTGAAGTCAGTGATGTTTCAGGTAGGAGCTTAATCTCAGGAACCAGCAGTTGGTGGTAAAGGCTGCTCAGGTGGTATTAATAGGAGCTCATTTTTCTGGTGGAAGCCAGCATTCTTGTGGTTGAAGCTGATATGTGGAATAAGTGGAGGAAGTTGTTTTTCTGGTAGAACTTGACATGTGTGACTGAGTAGAAGCTAGTAGAAGAAGTTCTGGTAGAAGTTGCACAGGCATAGGTAGAAACTCACTTTACTGGTAGAAACTAGCATTCTTGTGGTACAAACTGATGTGTGACATTCATAGAAGCTAGTTTTTTTTGTGTAGAAACTGCTAGTTTTTGGTAGAACTTGATGGATGGATGGATGGACGGATGGATACTTCATTGTTTGGGAAATTCAAGAAGAACATGACATATGTAACATAAGTAGAAGCTCTTTTTTTGGTAGAAGTTGCACTGGCATAATTAGAAACTCACTTTACTGGTAGAAACTAGCATTCTTGTGGTACAAGCTGATGTGTTACATACATAGAGGCTAATTTTTTGGGTAGAAACTGCTAGTTTTTGGTAGAACTTGTTGGATGGATGGATGGATAGATACTTCATTGATTGAGAAATTCAAGAATAACATGACATAGGTATCATAAGTAGAAGCTCTTTTTTGGTAGAAGTTGCACTGGCATAATTAGAAACTCACATTACTGGTAAAAACCAGCATTCTTGTGGTACAAGCCGATGTGTGACATACATAGAGGCTAGTTTTTTGGGTAGAAACTACTAGTTTTTGGTAGAACTTAATGGATAGATGAATGGATAGATACTTAATTGATTGGGAAATTCAAGAAGAACTTGACATAGGTAACATAAGTAGAAGCTCTTTTTTGGTAGAAGTTGCACTGGCATAATTAGAAACTCACTTTACTGGTAGAAACTAGCATTCTTGTGATACAAGCTGATGTGTTACATACATAGAGGCTAGTTTTTTGGGTAGAAACTATTAGTTTTTGGTAGAACTTGATGGATGGCTGGATGGATGCATACTTCATTGATTGGGAAATTCAAGAAGAACTTGACATAGGTAACATAAGTAAAAGCTCTTTTTTGGTAGAAGTTGGCATTAGTAGAATCTCACTTCACATCACAAGCTGATATGTCACATAAGTAGAATCAGATCTAGGGATCATAACTAGAAACTTATATTTTCTCTTGTATGTGTCATGTAGAAGCTGGCTTTTCTAGTAGGCACTGAAGGTTTTAGTAGAAGATGGCATGGGTCACATGAGTAGAAGCTCACTTTGAGTTTAAAACTGACATATTCTGTCTGAAATTGTCAGGGCAACAAGTAGAATTTCAGTTTTCTGGTCGAAAATTCCTGCTAGAAGTTGACACAGGCCACATAAACAAAGACTGACCTTTTTCGGTAGAAACCACTATTTTCTGGTAGGAGTTGACGTAGGAAACAGAAATAGAGGCTGACTTTTTCCTGTTTTTCTGGTAGAAACTGTGGTAGCATGTGTTTGAGAACTTTTTGGTAGAAACTGACATTTGCTCGTAGGAGTTGACATGGCTGACATCAGCAGAAGCTGATTGTTCAGGCAGAAGCTGACATTTTTCAGCTGAAGCTGCTATAAGTAAAGCCGGCCTCGTTCATATAGCATTTATATGTACAGTACAGTGTGAGATCTTCCAGGTTCTTCGTGTTTTAATGGTGATTGGTTCCTGCTCTTCTTCCTCCTGCTCTTCTTCTTCAGTCTTGCCGGGAGACAGAGGCAGAGGGACACACAGAGCTGCTCACTGACCTGTGACCTCTTCTGATTGCCGGAGGGACTGAACCAGATCACATAACAGCGTCAGACAGTAGCAAGCCTACTAAATAAAGTCATGAGTGTGTGATATGTTTATTGGTGGATTTAGGCTTCCGTTACTAAGTGTCCAGTACAAACTAAAGCAAACGTCTCAGACTTGCAAAATGGGGGTGTATGAAAATATTGAAATATCGAATATCGGGATATTATGTTTGGTGATACTGTATCAATTCTCAAAAACACAGTATCGATATACAGATTCCTGACAGACAGTGAATCATTGTGTGTTGTGTTTAAACCTATGACCACTAGATGGCAGTGTTGTAATCCATTTTCAGCTCCACTCCAACATTAACAAGCAGCACAAGAGTGCAATGCTATTGTAAGCATTGATAAAACTGTTCATACAGTGGTGTGTTTTAATAGTAGGATTTGAAAAAATCCCTATATATCACTTTGCTTGCAATATCATAATATATCGCAATATATTGAATCGTAAGCGATGTATCACAATACGTATTGTATCGCCAGGTTCTTGCCAATACACAGCCGTATTGCAAACATGTCTTGGCTTATCGAGAACAAAGGTGAAATAATGTCAATTAGAAATCTCTCAGCAAAAAGTTGTAACTTATTATGGTTTGAATAAGCAACATAATAGGTCATAGTACGTCAGCATTTATATTTATTACTTATGTACATAGTAAGCAGGACTTACTCAGAAGGGTTATAGTTTTGTGTAAAAGGTTTGCTTAAAATGAATTTGAAAAATTCGAAAATCGACTTTTCCACTTGAGGAGGAGCCTGATCTGCAAATTCTGCAAATTGTGTAATGAGTAGGGGCGGGAGTCACCAGAGTCCCAGTACAATACAAATATTGCGATAAATTGCATTTCATTGCCTTTTTTAACTGCAAATTCTGTCCACAAAGAAAACCTATGTCCATATTTGCCTTTTCAGTCCGGTTCTGTCTCACTTGAGTCTTTTTTATTGCACGAAAATTAAAAATTCCCAATTTAAATTTTTCCCTAGTGTTGCACCCTCCCATCCCTAACAATCAGTATCATGATACACATTCAGAATCTGCAGAGTTTACCACCAAACTTGGGATTGGCAGCTGACCAGGGTATTATTTTTATTATTATTATTTTGGACCGACCTATGTTGTAATTTTATGACGTGAGTGATGTGAAGCAGGTAAGTAAACTCATAAATGTTGAAGCATAATTATGTGACTCATTGTTCTAAACAGCCAGCAACTTGCCTTTACTAAGCCACTTTATTTGGTTTATGTTTATAAGAGTATACAGTGATAGAAAATATAAAATATGATTTTGTTGCAACTTCAGTTTTTATAGAAAGTAATGAAAAGTAATGAAAAGTGTAATGTGTTTTATATGTTCACCTAGTCCACATATTCCTTGTTCTTTACCTATTAAAAAAATAATTACAGTTTAAAATCAGTCTTAGGCCATATAGAAATCAGGATCAGACATAAACAGTTATGATCTGTGTGTGCTTAGTTCATATTTTAATATATGCAGATATCAGCTCGCAGCAGGGCTGAAGCGAGCGGCAAAGTTTCCGCTCTTTAGCCGAATGAATGGAGGAGGAATTTGGTGGGATTAGACCATTTACAGACGTTATTAGTTTTTAACATCCCTTTTGCACGCATGAAACTTTTATTAAACGTCCCTGAGGACTGAGTTAAACACCTCCCTCGGTCTTGGTACAGTGTTGTGTACAGAGTTCTGTGCGTTTCCTCGTCAACAGAAATGGTTTCATCGCTGAGCTTTCGGTGGAACAAGAATCTCGCACTTTTTTTTTTTTCTCGCTTCGGGTGGACAAACAGCAGAGCGGTCATTCTTTGGTTCCTCCACGTTTCAGTGTTGGTTGGAGCCGGAGCTTTGAAAAGAGCGGGTGAGCGGGTTTTTGGGGGGGAGTCTATAGAGCGTGTTCAGGGGCTCATTTGCCTAATCTTGGGAACTAGAGTGGAAGCGGGGGTGTATAATGAGGAGCAGGACTGGACTGGGTGCTGGGGAGTAAAGAAGGGGGGTGGGGGGGGGGGGTGCTGAAAGACATGATGGTATTAATGAACAAAAGGGGCAACCGAAAAAGTTTGAACAGAAGGAGGACGCTTGTGGAATGGTCAAGCATTTTGCATTTTCATTGCTTTTGTCAAAAAGCCTGAAGTGAGAGAGAGAGAGAGAGAGAGAGAGAGAGAGAGAGAGAGAGAGAGAGAGAGAGAAGAATGTGAGAAAAGGGAGAAAATGAAAAAGAAAGAGAAAAGAAACGAAAAGTGAGTTGGAAAAGTGGAAAGAGAGACAGGTAAGGGAAAAATTCAGAGTGAGACAGAGGAAATAGGGAAAGAGAGATAGAGAGAGAAAAGGGGCAGTAGTAAAGAAAATGTCTGAGAAAAAGAAAGAGAGAGGGGGCTAAGAAAAACAGAAAGAAGGAAAGAGATCAAGAAATAGAACGAGTGAGACCAAATACCAAAGGACAGAAAAAGAGAGAGACAAGAAAGTCTTTCAGAAAGAAAAGAAAAAAAAATCTGGGGAAGAGAGAGAGAGAGAGAGAGAGAGAGAGAGAGAGAGAGAGAGAGAGAGAGAGAGAGAGAGAGAGAGAGAGAATGAAAGACAAATGTGAGAAAAGGGAGAAAATGAAAAAGAAAGAGAAAAGAAATGGAAAGTGAGTTGGAAAAGTGGAAAGAGAGACAAGTAAGGGAAAAATTCAGAGTGAGACAGAGGGAATAGGGAAAGAAAATGTCAGAGAAGAAGAAAGAGAGAGTGGAAATCAGAAAGAAGGAAAGAGATCAAGAAAAAGAACGACTCAGGGAAAGAAAGAGAGAGAGAGGAAGAACAGACATTAACTTTTTTTTTAGGGAGCGAGTGACAGATTGAGAGAGAGTGAGAAACAGTTCAGAAAGAGAGAGAGAGAGGGAATAAGAAAGGGAAAATGATAGAGAGAGAGACTTCACTCCTCTAAACTGCTGCTCCTGCTTCTTTTCTCTAATGGCTGTGTTTAGTAATTGAAAGCGAGAGTTTAATCTCTAAATGCTTGTTTTAGTTAGTTTAATGATGTTTTGCTGAAGATGGTCTGAGGAGTAGAGCTCAGTGAGCCGAGCTGAATAGAAAGAGAGGGATGGAGAGAGAGTAGGAGAGAGTGTAGGAGAGTGAAAGAAGGTGGTGGTGTAGGCTTGTGTCTTTTTGAGTGGCAGGGTGTGTGTTTGTTTGTGTGTGTGTGACATGGTGGGAAAGTGCGGGCCACTTCATAAAGACTGCAACTCTTTGTCATGGAGAAAAAAATAAATAAATCTGATGCAAACTTTTCTGTGCAAGCTCAGCATGGCGGTGCTGGCACAGAGCAGACTGGACCTCGCTAGTCTGGGAGAACCCGGCCTAAACAAAACCATCAAGTAACTACAGTCGCTGTGAGATTAGACAGATTGACAGTAACATTATAGACTGGTCGACACTTAGTGACCACTTTTGGTTTAATTAACTTTCAGTCAAAATCACAACGAAGTACCACCCTTGTTTTTATTTCCTCGTCCTTCATTGTTTTCTTGTTTCTTGTTTTTTTAGGGATGCACCGATACCACATTTTTCTTACTGATGATACCGATACTGATGATCTGTTGATACCGAGTACCGATACCAACTCTGACTTAAATGCTCGATATATGGCTATAAATCCTGATATTTTTAGTGTTCCACTTTTTATATATTATATTTTTTATGTCTAATCCTGAATAAGATATAATAATCTTGAAAGAACACAATTTACTGGTTGAGTAACTGCACATTAACAAGTTTCAGAGCTATGAAAAAATAAAAATTGCCTCAATGCAGAAACACGTGCAGCCATTTAGTCAATAACCTTCATGGTATCGGCGCTCTCTATTACCGATACCGATCCTGTGTAAGTGCCAGTATCGGCACCGATACAGATACCGTATCGTTATCGGTGCAACACTAGTTTTTTTGCTTCTCGCTTTTGAGGTGGAGGGGGAGCCGGGACGGACTTAACCTCACCAATCTTAGAGCGTTTGAGGTTGACCTTCTCAAGGTCCTTTGCAGCATATGGTCCTCATCCATGTGCATAATCCCAAATTGGTTTTAGCTCAGCCCAAATTAGAGGTGAGAGGAGTCCTATTTAAGAATAGTCCCAATCCTGGATACACGAGGCAGCAAGCCTCCTTTGATCATCGGTAAAAGAGCCATTGTGGTCAATAGTCAGTCCCAAACTTACTCAACCTGTAGCGTTGAGACGTCTCGACTATGTGTATTTTTCAAATCTGAAGATTTTCCATAGTGGAGCTCGAGATTCTTCAATTTTAAATTTGTGTGACTTTTATTTTTATTGTACATTTTACCCTAAAACTTTGTCAATTTTAGCTTAATTAAAAATAAAAAGTTATTTTAATAAGGCACTGACCTACACTTGGGAGAATAGCATCTCTGTCATTGCCACTCTGGACCACCTGCTGTAATGCTATGTAACTTTGGAGGAGCGGGTATGAGACCCCCTTGCAAGAACTAGGTAACTAGGTAGCGCCACCAAGTCACATATAAACAACTATGGATCTTCAGCTCGCTATTAGGCTCAGTATTCAAAGCATGGACATCGTAGCAGAGGCTGAGAAGAGACGAAGAAAAGAAAAAGTGACTGAGCAAGAGACCAGAGTAAATCTGGGACTACTTCTCTGTGTTGGCGAGAGCTGAAAGAGATATAAGGACGCAAGGCTGCCTCACAGCTAACAGGAAAACAAAGAGTGTACGTCTCTGTCAGTGTTATTCTTTAAAGATTAGGATGTAGACTGTAATCTTATCGCTCTCATAGGGTTTCATTCTGTAATATTAATGTACATTATAAGTCAGCGTGATTCTTTCTTTTCTGATGCTGCGCCAAATTCTGACACCCCAGCATGCGATGCATGCCCTTTACACAGGAATGTGACTGCTGAAGATTATAATCACGATTTAGTTTATTTACATAAATAAACAAATGAAATTGTGAGTGTAATTTGTAGCATTTATGTGTCAGGAAGTTGGATGCATGCATAAGAGAGTTGGATGCACACATATAAGACTCGGATACACATGTAAGGGAGTCGGATACACATGTATGGGTGTAAGATGCATGCATAGGGGACTTGGATGCACACGTATGGGTGTTGGATGTATGCATAGGGGACTTGGATGCACACGTATGGGTGTTGGATGTATGCATAGGGGACTTGGATGCACACGTATGGGTGTTGGATGTATGCATAGGGGACTTGGATGCACACGTATGGGTGTTGGATGCATGCTTAGAGGACTTGGATGCACACGTATGGGTGTAAGATGCATGCATAGGGGACTTGGATGCTCACGTATGGGTGTTAGATGCATGCATAGGGGACTTGGATGCACACGTATGGGTGTTGGATGTATGCATAGGGGACTTGGATGCACACGTATGGGTGTCAGATGCATGCATAGGGGACTTGGATGCACACGTATGGGTGTCAGATGCATGCATGGGGGATTTGGATGCACACGTATGGATGTCGGATGTATGCATAGGGGATTTGGATGCACACGTATGGATGTCGGATGTATGCATAGGGGATTTGGATGCACACGTATGGGTGTCGGATGCACACGCATGGGTATCGGATGAATGCATAGGGGACTTGAATGCACACGTATAGGTGTCAGATGCATGCGTAGTGGACTTGGATGCACACATAGATGAGTCGGATCAGCAAATGCACGTGTACAGCTATCCATGAGGGGGGCTTAAAGCGCCCAAGAGCCAAGAATACCACTTTTCACCTAATGCTGCTGTACGGTTTATCTGATCTCCAGGTCCTGGTAGTCCAATTTTTCATTTTTCATTCTTTTCTTTTTTAATCATTTTTTTAAAGAACTTTTAAAGTTTTGACCCAAACTGAATGATGGGTGGCTCCAGACTTTTGTCGTCATGCGTTGGGATTGCAGTGTCCTTTTGTTCTGTGCTCTTTGTTTCTAAACGTTCTTTGTTCTGTGCACCTTTTCTGTGTATCAGTGTCTTTTTATGATTCCGGTCCTGAAGAGTACTTGTGGTTAAACTGTATGCGATTGAATGGAGTAGAGAGTGTTGGTGTGTGAGATTGGATTTAAACGTTCAGTTTCACAGTCGGCCACCTGCTCGTGTATTTACATTTGTTTATGTTTAATTAACCCCCAATTTCCCCTTCACCCACAGCACCCGGGGTCAAAACAACCGACTCTTAACACACACAAACACTCAGACACACACACACACACACATAGGGACAAAGCAGCACCAAAGCATCTGCACCTCAGACCCTGAGCAGCGTAATGCTGTAATGATATGGGCATTATCCGGAGTAATCTACCAGCAAATTCATTATAATTAATTAGCAACAACAATTCTCCATTTCCACCAACGCGCTCCCTCCTGAGTGCCGCGCCGCAGACCACCGAACACAAGTGTTGTTGAGACGTTAACAGGAGCATGGACACGCATCCTCGTTCACAGACGGAGCTCATGTCTGCTCTGCAGATGGAGCGTGCTGAATACTGCTTCGGCTCCTCTGCTTGCGTGTTGGTAACGCGCTGGGACTCCAAAGTTTGGTTCAGCTGAAGCTCGGCAATCCAGAACATCTGCTATTAAATGAGTTTAACTGAATAAGCTCCATCGTTTAAGACTTGTTAGGAAAATATTACCGTGTGGTGAGTTTCAGAGGGTTCTACTCCAAATACCAATCCAGTTTTGTCACTGAGTATAAGCATAAGCTCTTAAAAATAAAAAAAAATATTAATCAAACCAGCCAAGACATATTTAGTCCTCCCAGTCCAAGCGTTCTGAATTCATCATGGCTGTGATGTCACAACCAGGAGCACGTTTACATTTGATGCACCATTCAACCTACACCATGTTGAAGTCATGTGTTACTGGAGACGGTCCGTAGAAGGAAAATGATTAACGGCTGCCGGGAAGCAAATGGATCGTAGATCAGCCTTCCAAAGGATCCGCACATCCAAAAAAAGAATGGCTACAGTTTGGTGTTTTCAGTGTTCCCTGAGTGCTTAGTTTGAACTTAACAGTGTGTTGTATACAATCAGAACAGAGGTCATTTCCATACCTTAAACTAAAACAGCCCCTGACCTTTCCATGCTGTGCTGACAAATGCATTGTAACTAAGGCTGTGTATTGGCAGGAACTTGACGATACGATACGTATCGTGATACAGCGCTCACGATTCAAAATATTGTGATTATATTGCGATACTGCAAGCAAAGATATATATTGCAAAATTCAAATACTTCTATTAAAACACCACTATATGAACAGGTTTGTCAATGCTTACAATAGCATTGCGCCCTTGTGCTGCTTGTTAATGTTGGAGTGGAGCTGAAAATGGATTACAACACTGCTGTCTAGTGGTCAGAGGTTTAAACACAACACAAAATGATTCACTGTCTGCCAGAAATCTGTGTATCGATACTGTGTTTTTGAGAATCGATACAGTATCATTAAATATAATATCCCAATAATCAATATTTTCGATATTTTCTTACACCCCTAATTGTAACGTAGCAGTTGTTGCTGGGTTGGACAAGTTTTACAAACATTTTGGTCAACGTTTCATTAAAGTTGTCCAACCGCACAACGGTAGTTATGGGGGTATGCATTTGTGGGGCGTACACTACCACTCAAAAGTTTGGGATCACTGTGAAATGTTCTTGTTTTCAATGGAGTATCTTCCTTCCTTAACACAACAATGGACTGATGGGTCTCTAAAGAAAGTTGTTTCTTTCTGGCCAATTGAGCCAGTCAGCAAGTCATCAACTGCTGATGCTTCAGATACTAAACTAACCTAGAAGGGCGTCCTAACAACCAATTAACCCAATAACAGCCTTAACTTGGATTGGCGGTCGTACCAGGAGATTTAGACAGAGGACTGAGAATTGCTGATAAAAGAACTATATGCAAAATAAGCCTCTATACAAAAATAGACTTTAATACAAACATTTTTATTCTTTAAAAATCATCTGATACACTTACATTAATTGTAAAAATGGACAATATTGTTTGAAATGAAATTCTCAAGTGATCCTAAACTTTTGAGCGGTGGTGTAGATAATAGAATTCTAACAGGTTGGAAACACATTGGAATACATTTAGGTTGCTTTTGGTAAATAAAACCACGGAGACGTTACAAGCGGTCTTCAGGGAAGGGAAATGAAGTATAAGGAAAATGGAGACTGCAGGCCCTTTCAGATGATTTGTTGGTATATTCTTCTCTGTTGAGGTCAGAGGAGCCTCATTTCTGGTCTAAGCAACAGTTAATCTAAAACGGGTGTCAGGCAGTTAACGGTTGCCGTTGCTCCCCTACTCCACACTGAATGTCTAATCTGGTTAACCAGTGTAAATAACACACACCTCTCAGAGTTCTCACAGGCTCTCCGTCGGCACTTGGAGTTAAGCTGGTTTAAGCATCACCCACTGCTGTCCCACCTCTCTTCCAGCTGAGTCTTTCTCCAGCCTCTGCTGCACACGGGCTGAGACGAGGACAGAATCGCTGGGTTTCTGTTTGTTTTCCCAGATTTCATTTCTCTGGCAAAAGACCACCTGCGCCTAACTGCCAAAAAACTAGCAAGACACCCCCCCACCCCCCCAAAAAAGTTTAAGATGAAAAATAAATTAGAATCTGCAGTGTAATCCTAGATTAGAACACATTCTCCTGGTTTATAAATAATGAGCGCGAGAGAGAGAACGAGAGAGAGAGAGAGAGACAAAGGGATGGAAAGAAAAGAAAGAAAACAATTAGAAAAAGACAGAGAGTGGGGAGGGACCAAATGAGAGAAAGACTAAGAAAAAAGGGCAGGAGTGAAAAGGGGAAAAAAGAAAAGAAGACAAATAGAAGGAGTGAGAGAAAAGGAGAAAGAAGGAAAAAGAGAGCAGAGAAGTTAGATAAAGTAATAGAAAGAGAGAAAGAGAAGGAAAAAGGGGAGAAAAATAAAAAGGAGAGTGAAAACGAGAAACAAATGACAGAGAGGAAAGGAACAAAGAAAAAGAATTAAAAGGGAATGAGAGGAAGTGAGAGACAAAGAGAGAAAATGAGGGAAATAGAGAAAGGGGGTAGAGACAAAGAAGTAGAGATAGAAGTAGAGTACATAAGTGGAATTGGAGGAGAGAAAGAAAAGAAGAAAGAGAAGCCATGAAAGAAAGAAATGAAAAGGGGGAGAGAGAGTGTAAGAAGGAGAATGAAAGAGGAGAGGAATGGCAAACAAGAGACAAATGGGAAAAAGAGGTTGCCAGAAATAGTAGCAACAGAGGAGAGAGAGAAAGAACGAGAGAGGAAGACTAAAGAGGCCCAGATGAGGAGAGTGAGACAAAAAGAGTCGGAGCGAAAGAGAATGAATTGGAAAGGAGGAACGAGGACAGTGAAAGGGAGGGGAGGGACAGAAAGGTAGAGAGTGAGAATAAAAAAGTGATGACTAATGATGTGGAACAGGTCTGTTTCTCTAGTTTCCTGCTTTAGGTTTAATGTTAACAGCTTTAGGAATAACTGAACTCTAACATTCATGAACTACTGAACTGAGCCAGAGAGAGAGATGGGTGGATGATGAAGATGATGGTGATGATGGTGTGTAAATGTCCTTGTCGGTAAACATGCACGTACACCAACACGTACACACGCATGCACACGCAGTTGCACGCATCTGCACACGAGGTCGTAACAGCTAGCTGGCAAATGCACACATCTTATGCAGGCACACACCCCTGCATGGAGAATCCACTGGAAAATTGATGCGTGCACACACACTCCCCACTGATAAGCCCAGGGAGTTTGTTGCCAAGGGAATACAGCCATCCGTTTCATAAAGAATACACGCGGAAAACTGTGGGACAGAATTTTCCATTTTGTCCCCTCGGCTTCTAAATGAAAGACAGCTGCACGAGCCTGTAAGCCACTCAGCCATATAAAACATTTTTTTCCTACTTCTATTCTTGTTTTCTCCCTGCAGAAGAATAAGCGTATGAGTATATGAGGCAGGTAGACTTGGAATTGAACCTGGGACTGTTTTCCATTCCCAAACTTAAACAGGTGAGAGAGAGAGAGAGAGAGAGAGAACAAGACGATCCGGGTTCGTTTCCTAGGTTGATCGGTCGCTCTAAATTGCCTGTAGGTGTGAGTGTGAGTATGTGTTTGCCATGCGATAGACTGGCAACCTGTCCATGGTGGTATACCACGCCTTCACCCGATGACGCTGGGATTGGCTCCAGCCCTCCTGTGACCTCGACTAGCAGGATAAAGCTGAAGATGATGGATGGATTGAGAGAGAGAGAGAGAGAATGAAGTGAGGAAAATGCATGCCTGTCCTTGTAACAATCATATTTGGATTATTTTGCTATTTGATGCATGTACAGCACTATCTCTGACGAGCCAATGGAAATAAATAAATATCTATATTTTTTCGTCGACACTGATAGACAGAAACTGACACGGAATTTGAAACGTTTGCAGTCTGGAAATCACATTGTTAGCCGGGAAGCCTCGTTTTTGTTGTTTGTTTGATTGACTGCGCTATGATCTCTGGGACTTTGAGACATTCACTGCAGAGAACTAGAAGCTGCCAGAAAAGTTCCACTGGAAAGTTTCAGCCGTAGGTTGCTAAGTCTGAGGTAACGACGAGGTTACTGTGAATCCTCTTAGCGTAGCTGCCTGTCTGACTGTCTCTCCTTCTCCCGCTCTGCCACTTCAGGCTAATGTTCAACTCCTTGATAAAAATCTCTATCAAGCCAACATCATCCATAATGAAGCTTCTCTTTTGATCTCACACTTTTAGCTTTCATCCAGCTCAAGCGCTCGTGCCTAAAACCATATTCCGCTACCGGAGTTTACCTTCTTACGTAGACCTGCTGCTCAGTCCTAACAGAAACAGTTTGGCTTAAAAAAAACATACACAGCGTTCTCCGTACACGCCAGCTAAAGTCGACCAGTCACGACACGTTTTTGCACTGGAGCGGTCAAGCTTATTAGCATTACCACTTAGCATTGTGCACAGAGCAGACCTAAAATACAACACTGACCCTAAAACACATGGAATTTGACTTGTTTATGTGATTTTTGTACTAGTATCTAAACAAAATAGAGGTTGCACAACTTCAGAGTAGGTGAAGTCAACAGTTATTCAATAAAAGTTAAATTGACGTTGACTATTCGCCGTTGAGATCATGATTAAAACCACATTAGAAAGGAAATGCTTTGGCAACAAACGACTTTTAAAAACTGTACAAATCTCTGACGAATTCAAACTTCATAGGTCAGTAGAGCATGGACCGGCGCTTTCCAGCAAATACTGTATTGTATTGCTAGCCGGACGTACAGACTTTTGAAATCTCATCTCAATCTCAAAACATTCGATGTGTGGTGGCGGCCACAAGAGAAGCCCAGATAGCCAGAGAGCAAATGTCTTCAAACTTTACAGTATTATAAGCAGTAAATTGAACAAGTTGACTAGCCAACTAATCTGCACAACCCTATAATACAAAAGCTAATAAAAAATAATAATAAAAATATAACTAACTGGCAAGTAGGGGTGGACGATATGGCCCTACAATAATATCACAATATTTCATGGTATTTTTGCGATAACGATACTCTTGGCGATATGACAAAACATTAAATAAAAAAAAATAATAATTCAAGAATACACTACTGCAACAAATAAAAATTTATTTTTATTATTGCATACAATATGATATGGCACACCCCTGGGATATTAAAAAATACAAGTTTCATCAGGTTGTAACATTAGTCAATGATGCCAGAATGTCATGATACTAAATAATGCACTCCAAATATCTCCATATATCCAGGACTGAAGTAAAGTATAAGAAACTAGACAGATAAAATCTGTCTCTAGTAGATATATATATATATATATATATATATATATATATATATATATATATATATATATATATATATATATATATATATATAATGGGAAATGAGAACATTTTTCTTTTGCTAAAAACAGTAAAAAAGTAGTACCCTGATGTGATTATTAGGGGTGGGTGATATGGCACGATATTTCAGGGTATAATTTAAAAAATGTTGGCGGTATTATTGTGTACGATATGATATGGCACACCCCTACTGGCAAATTGGACTATGCTAATAAGTGGCCATGTGCTTGCTAACTTGTTTGCTACATTAGCCTTGTAGCTCCAGTGCTAAAAAAGAAGCAAACACCAAATATAACTTGGCTGATGGCTAAATTTGAAGTTAAACTGTGTAAATTGCTTCAGTACAGCGATATATCATATCAACACACTAGCATTGTCATTTAGCAAAGTGCTGTTTTCAAACCCTCCACAGAAGATCATGAAAGGCTGAGGTAAAAGGCTAGGCTAGGTCAGCACAAACTTCAACAAGAAGTGAAGGCATTTTTTGTCTCTTAAACTGTTCTTTTAAAGCTGATGATTATATTTTTTTTGGATTCTATTTCTTTCTGTATTTCTTTGGATTATATTTTGCTAGCTCGGATGTTGCTGTCAGCGATTATAGCTCAATTAAAAGCTGTTTGGCGTGTAAGCTCTGTATAGCGAGCGGTGATGACTCTTCATTCATCTCCACCATCATCAGCCTGAATACGCTAACGCTTAGTGAACGAGGCCATGAGTCCTTTACGGAGTTTTTTTTTAGACATACATATTCAAAGAAAGCTTAGATGGAGTTGCTCACGCAGTTAGCGTGCTTTTATACCAGCGCCAGACACATTTTAACAGATGTGCTTAATTACTCAATGCTTTGGACAATTTGTGAGTGAGTCTGACAGTAACCTCACTGCATTAATCACAGTAAATTACACAGAGGAAGGCACAGCGCCGAGACTCAATTAACCTCTTAGCCTTCATCTCAATGCTTGCGGTTGTCAGTGGATATTCAGTGCGGGTCGGGCACCCGCACTGGTCGCTGGGGAGAAGGGCTAGCATGGAGCGATGGGAGAATGCTCTGTAATCCCTGCATTCTCTATTACAGATGTGATGAAGACCTGATCGATCCAGTGGTGACTGAGAATCTTGTCAAGTCAGCCTTGAAACAAGGCCGCTGGCTTCTTGTGTTGAATGTTCTTTGAGCTGAAATTATTTTTTTGTCTCTTCCCAAAACAAAAATTCCAAAAAATATATATATTTTAAATTGTTGCTTTAGCTTTAGCCAGTTAAGGTAAGAAAAACATGTTAACAAATGTAATATGAGGAGAGAATGCATAATAACGGATTATGAATTACAGGAATAAAAGAAAAATAATATGAGGGATAAAAAATCATTTTTCCATCTCTAACTAACCATCTTCCCCAACTGTAGAGTGACCTTAAAGTGATTTTTACAGAACACACAGATGTCCAACACGACCAGAGTTAAGGTCCTTAATCACACATTATTGATTATATGTGTTATTACCAATGCAGACTAAAATACAAATCAATATTGATTTCTTACACAGTGTTTCCCTCAGGTTTGTGTGGTGCCGTAAATATCTATAATTTATTTATTTTAAATGACCTTTCTTAAACCAGTATATCTCTTAGCATTTTTGTTTTGTTAACTTGAAGACCACTGTATGTAAATGACATCTGTTTAAATTGGCTATCCAACTCATTCAGCACTTTTTATTATGTGTTGGACATGAACGTTACAGCTTTAGTTCCAATTACAGACCATAAGCGCAGTGTGAACAGAGCTTTTTGGCATATATTTACACAAAAGGATCATTCAGTTTTTTGTGACATGGGTCATTTAAATTGCCCATTTCAGATGATATTTAAGCTTCTAGGCGTAAGCGTAGGCTCTCCTGCTGTTAGCAGGTGGTAGTTGGTTTGGTCAGTGTGAAATGAGATGGAGCTGAGACAGTTCTTAGTGACAGATGACCCCCCTCTCTGGGGAAATCAACCAGTAAAGGTTTGTGTTGACTTATCCAGGGCTTTGGTTGACCTCAGCCGTTTGTGGGCTGCAGTGGAGCTTTGGAAGCAGCACTTTGCTTAAAGACCATGCTAATGATGTTCCATAAATTATACCATATCTGTTTTTCAAGTGTCAGCAAAGCCCAGATTACACAATCTTTCCCTCTGCATCAAATCAGGCCTGACGTTTATTGTCTGATTTGTTTTGTACCGCAGCTGTAAGACTAATTTAGCTAACAAGTAACAGAGTTTTTTACCACACTAATTAGCGTTGTGCTAAACAACATGTCTAAATCATCACACACTTGCCTCAAACAGTGTCTAATTTTTAAGTAATACCAAATAGATTAGCTTCTGTTCTTTCTGGCACTGTTTGATACACGAATAAATTGAAAAAGAACAAAAGTACTAACAAAATTTAATCTTTGTTATGGCTGCTGCTGTTTTTAGCTTTGCGCTGAATTTGCCATGTAGCACCAGCATAAAAACAAAAGAGGCAAATAACAACATCAAATATGTTTTCTCATTTATTTTTAACACTGCTGTTGGAAAAAAATCTCATGTCTCCATTTTCTTTTTTCAGTTTCTAGCATAATTTAAAAAATGCCTGTAGAAAACGTAGTTGTCTGTTATATTATGATGACGGAACCAAAAGAAAGTAACACTGTTTTTTCTTTCTCCTTTAAAGTTATTATTTTGGCATTTTGGAGATATATTTTGTGTTGTCCCTTCATATATTCAGATAATTTGTTGCTAAATGTAATAGTTAAGTTGTAAGTTGTGTCTGCATAGTGTAATGTGCAACACAGGCTAATAATAAATGTCTCTGAAAACTACTCTCCAGAAATTTAGCACACAAAAGTCTTATGAATACACTCCCTTGTGTCTGAGTCATTATTGTATGATAGTTTCAAGATAAGATTTTGGTCTAAAACAGGGGCATGCTCAAGCTCTGGCCAGGGAGGGCCAGGAATGGTCTTTTCCACCCTAGCATTATGGCTAGCATGACTGGCCACCCAAGTTAAGCAGCAATCATTAGTAAAGCAGTCACTAGAACATTGTTTTTCTGCCTACTCTGTGTGAATATTTATACCTCACAGTAAAAAAAAGAAATCTGCCACTAGGATAGTTACTGATTTTAGACGCTTCACTCGCTAATTAGTCAGTCAGTGTTCAGGCTTTGCTGAGCAAACAAATGAGTGAAAACTGTTAACATTAGCCTTGTTCATTTTGCTTTAAGCAGCTAACGTACGACACATTAGAGAAACGCAAGGCATCTTAAAGTCATCTGTATAAAAGTCTACATGTAGTAGTTTATTTATCTACTACTTAATGTAGTAGTTTATTTTTATTTTGTTATACATTATTTTGTGGATCATGATTTAAGCACTGATACAGTATTCCACAGTAGAAATGTCGCCAAGGGCCAAACAAACAATATTTTTCACAGAATCTTATAAATCTTATTTCAGCTATTATTATCCACTTAATAAAATACTAAATTTAATATGAACATGAAAAACTGTTATTTACTGTAGTTTTCTTTCATAATAGTGTGCCACCTTACTAAAACTAATGAGCCTAACATGACTATACAATACATCACAACCCTCAGTTCTTATTAACACCACATACCATTGGTAAACCGTTTTACATGAAACCACTCTGAGTGACTGTTTACATCTGAGTGACTGATTTATACACTAGTTGAAATCATTTTTTTAATATCTCAAACATGCTGCATACTATAAAACCCAGATTCACACTTCTAAACTATTTCATTTAAATGCACTTGCTGTGATCGTTCTATATTATATAAGTTCTATAAGTGCGTGATGATTTATAATGCCAGCTATCAGCCAGTGCAGGTTTAAATGCGACTTCGTCCAGGCCTTGCTGGAGCATCGTGAGTCATCCTGCACTGCACACTGCACACTTTTTTTTATTCAGTCTCTTTTTTTTTCTTCCTGAACTTGGCACAAGTGTCCTCATTTGAAATTCCGGTCATGTACACCCTGTCACGTAAGGAACTGTGACGGACTGGGCGATGCTCGTCACAGAGGATATCAAATTAGTGCACGTAAGCCTGGCAGGCCCATTTCCAGTTTTATGTAGCAGTTTGTATTGTTATTTTGAATTTACAGCCCACTTTATGGACTGTGGTGCAGCTACTTGCTGCCGCAGCGCAGACTGTAAATTGTGAAATGGATTGCTGTAAAGACGGTCTCAAAGACAGTAAGAAAACGATGAAGATCTGATCCACATAGCGTCTCTGCTTTCACTGCCTGAGCTTTCCCGTCATTTTCCATTCAGCCGTGCAGATGCTTGGGGGTATTTGGATGCGTCGCAGTATTGTGAAGTAGTTTTTAGGTGCCTTGCGCAATAAGCAGAAGACCTGTTAGCAGTAGCAGCCTGATGCCAGCTGGGCGGCTAGCTCTTCTTCACAGTAGAATTTATGCCCTCAGTGGAGGTCAGTCAGTTTTTGGAATATGGATAAGTGTTTGTTGTGTTTTAATGCTATTTGTATTGCATTGCTATGTGTATTGCATCAGATATAGTATCAATTCTTTTGATATGAGGAAAGCACTCATTTCTCGCTAGTAGCTCAACACAGAGTCTCAACATTTCACTCACAGAAGGCCAACCACGTCCTACTTAACCTAATGCAGATATATTGCTTGATTTTATTAACTACAAAATATTAGAGATTATTTTCATTCTGCTGCTGAAATGGCCAATAGGGGGTCTGCCGAACGAGTTCGTCTTAGCAATGATCTACAAATTCTGATACTCATTTGATTATCAACAGCACTGGGCTTTGGGTTTCGATTAGGTTTTAGGCTGATGTTAGAGCTAGAATAGGTTTTGAGGGAAGCATTTGGGGAATACCTTTAGACTTTTTAAACTTTCTGCTCAATGCAATCATTATATCAAGATATAAATAGTGGATGGGCCGTTGATGGTGGTTGTGAAGTGGTGGATTGTATAGAAACCTGTAGCCTACAATGTCTTTTTGCAGTGGTGGGAATAGGAACCAGGAGTTGCGATGTCTACAGCACAAAATATTAAATCTAGCCACTGTATGTACAACCTAAGTCTCAAAGGAATATATATATATATATATATACATGTATATATTTTGCTGTGCATTTGCTGCTTTAAAAAAATAAATACATGTTTTAGACCAAAACCTAATTGCAAAACTATTGTAGAGTCTAGATGTCTACAATAGTTTTGCGATTTTCACAGTATCACATTATCACAGTATCAGTAGATTGCAGTATCATGTTACTTTAGAAGGTGCTTTACAGTATACAGTGTCACAATTTTTACATTTTCTGATATCTGACATCAAAATAGATTTAAAATTACGATAAAAAATATGAATCCAATTACTCTCGTTCAACATTTCACACACCTCTCTGCACTAACTATGCTCTAATCAAACATACACTTTGAAAAGTGATTTTTAAGTACTGACCATATCCACAATATACCCAGAAAAAAAACATTGTACATAGTATTTATCAATATTGTGATAAATGACATCATACTGTCACATTTCCCAGCTATTTATAACCACTTCATACAGTAACACACGAGGGAGCTTTTAGAGGCATTACATGTTTCGGATGTCTGGTTCCTATCACCTCCACTGTGAAGAGTTTGTATTTTCCCATCAAATTAGTCTGAAATGACACGGTTCACATCCTGGCCGTTTGATTATGTAGACATTAAAAAAAAAAATTCCATGTTAGTGGAAAGTAGCAGGTCGTATGTTGTTTTTTACCAAATTTAATGTGTTAATAATGCTCCATGTTCATTACAAACTTTTTAAAGTTTAGAACGTTTGCCTTTCCTGTGTAAAGTTAATGTTTCAGAATATAAGAATCATAATGAGGTGTCACTGGTATGTTTGTCTTCAATAGTTAAACATAAAGTAAGAACAGAATCACATGACTGATGGAATGTGAGTGATTGTGAGAGACCCTGCTGAAGTCACCTAATTAACATAAAGTGTTGAGAAAACAAAAAGCAACAGCCAAAAATGGAAAGTTTTGAGGGCCACCAACGTCATGTGTCATAGGAGTGTTTTCCAGTCATTCATTGTTAAAAAAGGAAAACAATAAAACGAGCTCACCACTCAGATTCATATGCTCGTGTGGTGCACCGACAAAGATTGGTTATACAATCCAAACGTTTTGAGGGCCATTAACATCCTGTTTAAGAGCCTTTTCTCCCGTTTCCCCCACCGCTCTCCCCCCACCATGCATTTTTTGCGGATCACTGCCTTTGCCCTCTTTGTTCCCGTTCTGTGGCCGATTCGACACCTGGTCCACCGCGCCCCCCCAGCCCCTCATTAATCGGCTCTGATATTAATGGGAGGTGAACGCTGGCAAATTACGGCCTGCAGCCTCCTAAAGCCCGGGCATGCTCGGAGCGTCCACATGCGGCCTGATTTGCATGCCAGTCCACACTTTCTCCACAGCTTTTCCCAGACCACTGTTCAGCCCGGCGTGAATCGACCTCTCTGTCTCTCTCTCTCTCTCTCTCTCTCTCTATTTCTTTCTTGCTCTCTCTCTCTCTCTCTCTCAATCCATCTCTCTCTCACTCTATCTCTATCTCTCTCGCTCTCTCTTGCGCTGTCTCTCTCTCTCACTCTCTCTCTCTCTCTCAATCCATCTCTCTCTCACTCTCTCTATCTCTCTCGCTCTCTCTTGCGCTGTCTCTCTCTCTCGCTCTCTCTCTCTCTCTCGCTTTCTGTCTGTCTCTCTCTCTCTCTCTGTCTCTGTATGTGTGTCTGTCTCTCTGTCTCTCTGTCTTTCTCGCTCTCTCTCTCTTTCTCTCTATTTCTCTCTCTCTCTCGCTTTCTCTCTCTCTCTCTCGCTCTCTCTCTCTCGCTCTCTCTTTCTCTCTCTCGCGCTCTCTTTCTCTCCCTCTCTCTCTCTCACTCTATCTCTCTCGCTCTCTCTCTCTCTCTCGCTTTCTGTCTGTCTGTCTCTCTCTCTCTCTCTGTCTCTGTATCTGTCTTTCTCTTTTTCGCTCTCTCTCTCTTTCTCTCTATTTCTCTCTCTCTCTCTCTCTCTCTCGCTCTCTCTTTCTCGCTCTCTCTCTCGCGCTCTCTTTCTCTCCTTCTCTCTCTCTTACTCTATCTCTCTCACTCTATCTCTCTCTCACTATCTCTCTCGCTCTCTCTCTCTCTCGCTTTCTGTCTGTCTCTCTCTCTCTCGCTCTCTCTATTTCTCTCGCTCTCTCTCTCACTCTATCTCTCTCGCTCTCTCTCTCTCTCTCTCTCTCTCTCTCGCTTTCTCTCTGTCTTTCTCTCTCTCTCAGTCTCTCTCTCTCTCTCTCTCTCTCTCTCTCTCTCTCTCTCTCTCTCTCTCTCTCTGATTGTCCTTTCTTTAGCTGACCGTGTGCACCTGGGCGTGATTCCCCCATGTTCCCTTCAGGCCGTGGGTTTTTTATTTGGATGCTGTATAAAACTGTGGTGAGTATTTGCTGTCAGCCGTAGCGGCGGATTCCTCCCGGCCGGTTAAACGAATAGTTCGGTGAACTATAAAAATGTACTGTCAGAATTCTGGCTTCCAGGTGGCTACTACTCCTGCTACACCGTTCTGTCGGCTTTTATAGATCCCGCTGAGCCATACCGTGTCAGAAACCTTACAAGTACGGCAGAGTTATTCATTTTCAGGTGTTTTCAGTGTTTTTGACCAAAAAAAACTACAGGTGTTTCTGTCTATCCTTCCTCCATCCTCCATCCCACAGTGAGAAGACAACTCACTATGAGTCTGAAATGAGGCACAGCTGTCAAGAAGCCCTTACGGAAGACAGCGAATGGACAAACAAGAAAATGTGTAAAGCAAAGAAAGTGCTTTTGTTCCCAGAAAACTGAATTCCACCAACTTCTAAAACTTCTAAAAGCAAGTCTCCTGAAAACAGCAGGCTGTGATTCAAGGCTGGACCCTGAAATATTTTTCACTGATATCTTTTTGAACAATGCTGGACATGTGATAGGACATCTGATATGTGAAGGATGGTCTCGTACTTTTGCACCTCACTGTAAACGAGTTTGCATGATGCTAATTGATGAGATATAAGCTTCCAGGTATAAGCTTTCAGTACTTGTTGGCTGCATTGCAGCTCCAGTGCAAATCTGAAGGAGAGAATTTGGCAGATTGTTTGGAAAAACTGGGTTAAAGGAGCAATGTGTAAGATGACGCGGCCTCCAGAAAGTTACTGTCAGTAACACAATACGAAAAGTCCCACCAGCTCCATGTTAGCATCAACAGCTGTTTACTTAATGGTCAAGAAGATTGTAAGTTCTGAACCATGTTTCATCCCGCTACTCTCCATGAGCTCTCCAGTGGTGGAAAGCAACACCAGTATTAACTCTTGTTTTGCTACTGTTTATATCATTACCATTGGTACTATGAGACAGGATGGGCCTGAACTATGCATAGACATCTCCAACATACAGTCAAAACTGATTTTTCCTCACAAACTATTATTGATTTTAGTTCAAAATAATACATATTGCTCCTTTAATGATTAGATGTTTTTAATATTTAGATTTTGGCCCAGAATTACACTTCTAGGAAACTACACCTCTTGGTAATGTGTTATGATGTGTGAGATGATGAAGGCCTGCTATTTGGTGTACACATGCTTGCATTACATGTTAGTTACTTTGTCCTAATAATTCTAGTACCCCCAAAGCTTTTCTCAGGCTGTAAATTGGCCTCTGTGAGTCTCTCTCACTGCTTTCTCCAGCTGACCGTGTTCACCTGGGTGTGATATGAGCAGAATCATTCAGTCTAGACTACCAGACTACTTTATTCCTTTCATTTTCTTTCTATTTTTCTTTCTTTCTCTGTCCCTTAAAGTTTGATCACTGTTTTCAAACATAAATCGGTTCGAGTGCATGTGCCTAGCGTATTGACGCTCAGTGTCTGAGTATGAGTGCGCAGTCACATGCGCACATGCACGTGTGCAATTAAGCGTTTGTGCGTCGAGGGGCAAAAACATTTTAGCTCATTTAAGCCACCTGTTGATGTCAGGCTATTAACAGAGTGAACAATGTAATCAGTGAAAGAGTGCGAATGGCCCCGCTCTGAAGCAACTCTTTCCCCTTTACACCCTTTCAATGCACGGACACACACACACACACACACCCTGTCCTCTGCGTTTCCTCCTTTTTTCACTCTCTCGTCTCTCTCGGTGAATGTTGCCATTGAAGGCTTCCTTCAGAAAGGTCCAGGGCGTTTTAAAAGGCTGCGGAACCGGGCCTTGGCGGCCTTTAGAAGCCTCCAGAATGTTCTTCCACTTGTGTGGCATTGTCTTCTTCCCTCAGAGGCATTCCCCTCAGAGTGGCTGTATGGGAATGTATGGGAATGCCTTGTGACACACAGGCCGGAACAAAGCGCTCCACTGCTGGGCCCGTTCCTCAGGTGCAGGAATGGTGGCTTTTGAAAACACCTCGCCGAGCCGTGTCCCACAGTAATTACTCGCTCACACACGGTGTTGCGGTTTTAGGCCGCGTAATCAGTCAGTGCACGTACGCTCTGCTAATTTTCCTGCAGTTTTTATTCCGCGGCTAAGGAAGCCCATTCCTGTTCAGCGGAGGAGAAATAATTGCCTTTTTTTTTTTTTCCTGGCAGCAGTTTGTCAAAATATTGACTCAGTATATCAAAATAATGACTTACTTACTTTTTTTTTTTTTTTTAAATATTGAGAATCTCCAAATCTCCAGGAAATTCAGTCATAATTCCAAGAAATAACTTTTTTTTTCTAGACACTATGTCAAAAATAACAAGCTACTTAAATTCAGCTACTTAAAATAAGTATGGCAAGTGTTTATTTTGACATAGCCGGTCATTATTTTTATATATTTTAAGTAATTAGGTTGACGTGAAGTCTATACATTGTGGCATAACAAATCAATGTTTTAAGAAAATAAATATTTATCCCAACCTAGTGTTTCCAATATTAAGATTTCTTTGAACAGTATCAACTTATTCTTTTATCAACTTATTGATTAACCTATACTGCAACCTTTCCTCATCATGATATGTGCTTTGAGATTGATCATAATGTTGTGGATATGGATATTTAATTTAATGTGGAGTTCATTTTTTAAATCAACTCTCTATTATCACTAGTTGTTTTAGAAAATCTGTGGCTCCCTTCATCACCTTATCATTAGACGCATCAAACTTGCATTTCCATTACTTATTAAGGTGCACAAGACTAGCATATCGTCGCTGTCCAATGAAAAACATGTCCATTTCTTCATCATTTAAACACGACAGCTGACGTTTACATTGTGTAAACATTTCATGATGAATAGACCAATAGAAATGCTTTAAAATCACTTGGGGGGGGGGCCTGGTTCCATTGACTTACATTGAAAGTGAAGACTGTTTTTGGTCTCTCCTGTAAAGTTGCCACTTTGAAGATACTTGTTTTTCATTGGACAGCTTCAATATTAAAAATAGTTTGTACTTGTACTTGCCACCAAATTGGTTTTCGGTTGTTGAGAACAGACATTCTAGACTTTGAACAACATTTCAGCACTTTCTTTTCAAAAGAGACAGATTATTAATTTATGATAAATAAACAACCAACTATATTTTTGCAATCTAATGAATAAAAAGAACTGAAAATATGTTTTTGGGTGTCGACATTGGCCACACGGTGTGAGCTTCAGGTAAAATCTAATCACTGTAAGCTGGAACTAATCTTAAAACTCATTATGGGTGCAACTCTGCTATGAAAGTTATAAAAGAACCCATGTAATAATTTACATATCTTCTACTTTAGGTTCTTCAGAATAGCTTCCTTTTGTATTGATGGTGCTTTATACGGTCTTTGCATTCTCTTTTAACGAGAAGACGGCTTGGTGTCCGTTTAACCTATAGAAATACTTTTAGTGTGTTGAAACAAGCAGTTGAACTAGATATATTCAACTTAGAGCATCACCGTTTGAAATATTTCTGCTTATTTAAGTTTTGTTTAAGGTTGTAGAACTTTTTTTGGAAGTATATTTATAAAGAGGTCTCAACTTCACTGCTTCTGTTTGTCTTAGAACCGAATTTGAGGTAGGCCCAGACTTTTCACAGGTCCTGTTGCTGAACATGCTGCATTCCTGAGCTTTGAAGTGTGTTGGAAGACCATGTTAGGCCATGACTTACTTGAAGGTAACAGGGTAGAATTTCTGCGAGGCGTTTGTAGGCGAGCGCTTGGAAAACTAAAGCGCTTCATTATCGTAGCTTTTATCTTTCTTCCTTTTCATTTGGGGGGGAAAAAAGGCGGGATATTAGTTTTTGGCTGTGACGGAATCAACATTCATTTCATGCTTTAGATAAAGTAAAGTGGAGGCGCCAGTTGAGGAAACCAAGCATTATTTCTTTAAATTGCTTTGAAAATTCTTACAGTTAAATTGTGTGGAACTACCAATAAGAAGACTTATTTGTTTGGATCTGTACCACCAACACGTGGTTCGACGCTCCGGTACTCTGGAGCACAATTCAGCATATTAGAAGATGATATTAGTCTCCTCAGCTAGAGTCTGGCCTGTGAGCCCAGATAACCCCTTTATGGTCTTCTCCTTGTCTCTGATAAACTACCTTCCTTAATTGTGTTGCTTTGCCAAAACAATGTTAGTTCTGTCTCCTTGGATGACTTTCAGCCGTTTTTAATCACCAGCCTCTCCTGACACTTTTATTACGCTCTATTTTTCATTTGCAGAAGCGGGTGTAGGTGTACAGACATAAAATAAAGCATATGCTGATGAATAAAGCTGATGCTGATGAGGGCAGTGGTGTTGTATAACAAGTACTTATACCTGAGTGTAGTGTAATTCGCCAAGGTCTCTTTTCTGAACTGTTTGATTGCATTGATCTCAATCCTGAGCGTTGGTAATGGATTCAGTACCTTTGTAAACAAATGTAGGTGTTAATATGATGAACATTGCGCCTGTGTAGACTTTTAGAGGAGAAATTCCACCTAAATGTTAATTGCCCTTTAAGAAATCGTGATGGACAGTTGAAACGCTGGTCTTTGCATGCCTAGCTGTCCTTCAGAAACCTCTTAATCATCCTGAGTGACGGTAATAGACCAACAGCAAACAGTGTGAGTGCGAGCACCGGTCACTACAAAAACACAAACACAGAACCTATACAAGCCATCCATTGTTTGCACACTGCCCAAAACCTTCTCCAAATGTTTGTATGTTGTTGTAACATTGAAGGCACTTTTGTCCACTGTGGATCCAGTTTGTTGGACCCGTTCCTGAGCCGTTTGATTGATCCATAAATGAAGTCTATTATGTTTGGTGTTGGGTTCGTCCATAAAAATGAATAAATGTATGGACGGAGTTTCCTTGTTGGCTGCTACATCTGTTTATAGCAATGGTGGCCAAGTGTTTTGTCCTGGTGAGCTTTAAAGTGCAGCTTTTGTGGAGGGCCAAGGGCCAAATTGAGGTAGGTAAGTTGGAAATGAATGTTATGAAAATACCTCAAAAAGTAAGTTTTCAAATTTGCCAAAATTAAAATTCAGGACTGTAAACCAAACCTGAAAACCTGAAAATACTGACAATAAATCTAAACCACTTAAAATACAACTACTACCATTATTATAGCAAGCAGGCTGCCATAAAATCCAACATCTATGATAATCATGTCTGGCTCCGGAAGATCAAACTCACTTCATTTGGGTCTCACCTTGCAAGATTGGGGTAATTGGAGAAGCACGACCTGGTTTGTCTTGGAAGATGGCTGTGCGAGGATCTGCAACAAAGTTTTTGCTTCTGTGAAACTGAAATTCTGGACGCAAATAAGAAAATACTGACAATAAATTAAAACTTACAGACTTACAAATACAATTACCACCATTATTATAGCTTTCAGGCTGCAGTATATGCCATCAAATCCAACATCTATGATATTGGAGAGTGGTCGGTCATCTGAGGCATTGGATTCTATTATTATTGCTGTCGTTTGTAAATGTTTTTGTCAACTGTGGCTCCAGATGGCATTAGCCTGTTGGAGTGTACTTTCCTTTCTGTTCTTTTACTATATTCCACATACAGAGCGAGATCATGTTTTTCAAGTGGCATCGACCCTGTAATGTAGTCATGTTTTCAAGTGGTGTCAAGCCTGTAATGTTGAAGAGATTACAAATTGCTTGTGGAATCCTAGCGCAACTCTTCCACGCGACAGACTTTTCTCCACTGTTTTTCTGCTGCCGCTCCAATTGTTTGAAGGCATCTGCCCTGATATTTTATATTTTGACCCATAAATCAGAAAGTAAGATTTTCTGAAATCCTCTGGCTGAACTTTTAGTTCTTT
This sequence comes from Megaleporinus macrocephalus, assembly GCA_021613375.1. NCBI lineage: Eukaryota > Metazoa > Chordata > Actinopteri > Characiformes > Anostomidae > Megaleporinus > Megaleporinus macrocephalus. Next base: position 42,135,525 of record CM038714.1, read on the forward strand.
AAACAAAGGTATATGTGTGTTGTTAATAAAAATGCGTAACCTTCGGGTGTACCCTATCAAGCGTCCTCATGGGCCAGTTTTCTTTGGAAGCCTTGACTTCTAGCTATGTGATATTTAGTCAGTTTTCTAAAAATCAGTATTTGTACAGTATCAAAAATCCCGACATGGCTTGCGGTAAGTGCGTAATGATTAAGGCATGCGCTGCCACTGCGCTAACTGGTGGGCTACAAGCTTCCATTACTCATTAGTTCCAGTGCAAAACTAAACAAGTTGTCTTGGCGGATCAACTACCGTTTGCTTAAGTGAAAGAGTCTGTAAACTCATTCTTTGATGAACTATTGTTTTCGACGGCGTCCGTGTTGCTAGCGAGGTATTACACGTCCAGTAGCTGAAGTGGGCCTCTTGGGACTCGGCGAATTGTAGTGTGACTTGAGTCTCATTCAGGCTTACGGAGAGTGAGTCCAGCCCCGAAGGGCTCCATCATCTTCAACCTGCAGAGACGTTGAGAGACTTGAGCTGGTTGAAGGGCGAATGGATTCCCGAGACTAAGTGCACTTAAGTGGCCCCTCTATCAGAAAAGAGCAGGCTTACTGCAGTCTCCACAGCTGCGTCCCGCAGACGGCGAATTATGGAGGCGTCTGTTGAAGCTGAGCCTTGCTGAAGGTTTAGTCTTGATTCATGGCATCAGATAAGCATTGGCGCTCATCATTTTTTTTCCTTTACTGAAGATTGGATCCCTTGATGTCTGAGGGTCTTTTTTTAACCATGTCTGGCTCCTGAAGATCAAGCTCGCGCTCACTTCATTTGTATCTTTTTTTTTTTTTCCCCTTACCTTGCAAGATCGGGGGTAATTAGAGAAGCGCAAGCACGGCCTGGTTTGTCTTGGAAGGTGGTTGCGCGAGGATCCGCAGCTAAGTTTGCGAGGGAGCTGGGCTTGACGCGTGGGCGTAAGCGCTCCTCGGCTGTGACTAATTCAGTACGAGGGATTTTGCATCGTGAGACTCACCGTTCAAAACTTTCCAGAGCACCTGATTCCTTTTTTGGTGCTTTGTGTGGCTCCTCATGGTGCAGCTGCGAGAAGATCCGTCCCCCAAAGCCCCTCGTTCCTCTTGCGCCCCCTTCCTCGACCTCATCTCGCAAGCGTATCATTTGCGCAAGACATTTAAGAACCCTCGACGGATTCAAAGTCTTTCCTAAAAGACTCAAGTATCGTAGTGCAAGTAATGCCACTGTATCAGTAACAATGGGGCTGGAGTGCTATAACGGGTCGCCCTAATGACTCCGAGTGTGATTGCGATACTTTGTCTGTCAAAGTCCGGAATGGTGTTTGGGTTTGGCCGCCGGTCCCGTCTGCGTGTGGGGCAGAAGGCTGGGCCAGTAAATGGGCCCAGCAGTGCAGGAAGCCTGCTCTAGAGGCTTGACTTGGAGACTCTTGTTTATAGTTCCCAGAAGGCCATGACGAGCCATAACTCATGCAGCTAAGAGGGGGCTAGCTCATGGGGCTGGAATCTGGTCTGAGATACTACTCCTTTCCCCTCGTGTTCTCCTATTCCTTGGCATTTTAACGTGCAGCCCCTAGGTGTGGACGACTCTGGTAAGTGGTCACGGGTGTGAGCAACAGCACAGCTTCTTTCTTCGGGTCAAGACACACGGGGAACCGCACCTGATGCCGTCCGCCAGTAAAGAGACGGAAAACGTCAGTCCACACTAGGGCTGGATATAAGCCTTTAGGCAGCACCTCTGTCAACCCTTAAGAGTAATCCCCCTTGCCTTTGATTCTTATCTACAGCACTGCTTCTGCTCAAAGCTTCTCTCTGCTGAAGTCATCAGACTTTCTTTTCGCCTTCCATGCCACCGTTTAATGCTCAGATTTGACGGATTAAATTTGGTTTTATTACATTTAAAGGTATTGAATTGGGACACACTTCAGTTGCTCAGTGTCATTACCACAAAAGTTTAGAGTTACATCTGTAGCTGCAGGCAAATCGAGTCGACTGTGATCAGACGTGTGTCCAGACGTTACCAACAACGTAGCAAAGCTGGTCTCCAAAGGATCGCTTTGTCAAGACATGGTTTAGAACTCTTTGGCACTCTTCATGAATCCCAGGACTTCCATCATTCTTGATTGATGGAAGGCTGGGAGGGATGCAAAAGACAAATCCGAGTTGGGTCTGTAAAACTCAGATTGCAATCACATTTGAAACCACCTTCTAATGTTTTCATGTGTTTTTGCTGTTCAGACTATCAAAAATCAATCTGGATATGCCACAAACTGGATTTGGGATGGGAGTCTAACGTAGCCTAATGGGATGTCCTGATCCAATTTTTTGCCCCACATCCCAATCTGGGCACTGAGGTGTTGGATATTGGTAGATACCAACCTGTACAGGAAAACACAAGAAGCAAAAGATTGGAAAGGGACCAGACCTAATACATTCAGTTTCCAGTTTTATAAAACATGCCTAATGGTGAGTCTTGATAACGTTGATTACTGAATAACAAAACGAACTGAGACTTGCCATTGAGTATTAACTGCAAGCAGGGCTCGCTAGAATGGGGGAGTTGGTGGAGTCTTCAGCTTCTCCCAACAAATCATGGAGGTTGTCAGTATGAGTGAACGGTAAGGGAAAGTTTGCCATTGATAAAATGTTGAAGGTTGAGAATCAGACCGAGAGGCATTACATCAGTGCTGTGATTATGACCGACTGGCAGCCTGTTATGTTTGACCCCTTCAATCTCTTACTCGGCGTCTCTACTAATGTTCCACCAATGCTCCTCCCTCGAATCAACAGTTCTGCCTTTATAACTCCCTCCAGACGGGCTGGGTCAAATGAAGATCAGGATGCTTCATCAAGCCTGCGGACTGGGCCAGTGAATCACTGGTCACGAGGCTTTGCTAATTACAGTCAAGATATAGGATTCACATAGATAATAAAGCAGGCTGGGCACTCTCGCTCGGTAATGAGGCCACGGTATTATGAACATATCGAGTGGCGGCAACACAGTTCCCCCGTGCAGATTGCATAATTTACACTTGGGAAAATGGTTACGGATTACTCGTGGGGCTAATTTAAGGGGTGTGAACCAGCCCGCCAGGTTGCTGTCTCACTTTTTCTTTATCTGGTGTAAAAGTCTGATGCGAATGTTACGCCGTTAAATGGTTTCTCACGCCTTCGCCGAGACGTGATGAAACTAACTGTGCCAATTAGCCTGGCGTAATTGTGCTCGGCGTTAAAACTAGCGCCAGTTAGCAATCTTGGAAGACTCTGGAGCGTGATTCATATTTGCTAACATAGTGTTTGCTTATTCGGCCAGGATTGTTTATTCAGTGCTCAGTGACGTTTAGCGTCATCTTGAATGAAAACAGATGCCGCTAGTCATACAGTATTTAGTGAACACGCACAGCCTGTTCACCAAAAAAAATATAGTCCTTCCAAGTCTAGCAGGCTCTTCTTTCAGATCTAATATTATTCTAGGTTTTCTTGCCAATGGTTCACCGACTGGATTGAGCAGTATGGCGTTAAATGACTTTGGGCTGACCCCCGCAGAGGCGATATGAATGGGCTTTATAATCGTTGTTAGATGAGCAGGCCAGGGTTGTGCCCTGCCCATATTGCATGGGCTGTAGAACATATGGGACACCTTCTTTGGTTCAAAGGCCAATCGCTTGCGTGTTATTATAACTGTAATGTAAATGTGAAAGGTAATAATTCAGTTTCTGTGAACTTGTAATGTAGCATGATGGTATTGTTTCAGTATATTGAATAAAAGGGTACAGCCATTAAAAGGATACTTACATTTAATAGAAAGGTGGGCAATATGGCTACAATGCAATATCACAAGATGTTTTCATAATACAGTCATCGTATTCATTTCTATGATATCTGATAAGTTGGGAAAAGTCGTGTTAGAAATATAAAGATAGTCGTGAAATACATTGATTTGTATTGACATACATAGTGAAACAGCACTGCATATAAATTCTTTGTAGTCAAACATGCAGGTTTTTTTCATAAAATGCCCCAAAATTGGATATTGTGACATATATGGATGCCATTTATCACAATATTGATATTGTAGTATTGAAGTATTGTACCATAAGTACCTATAGTGTTGCCATTGAGTCGTCAAATGCTGAATCACAGTCCTGATTGCAGATGCAAACCAAAGACCAAACTAAACACATTAACAAAGATCTGTAGTTTCAAGTTTCTTTCAAGTTTCAAGTTTATTTGTCATTTGCACATCTTGTTAGCATTGAAATGCTTGGGATGAGGCTCAGATACAACTCTACAGCAGAGCAGCATTATATATGTAAAAACAGTGCAAACATACAATAAATAGACAATATTTAAGTAAAAAATAAGCTAGAATATATACATATAGTAATAACTGAAATATATAAAGGACTATACAAAACATACACAAGATATATACATAGGATATACAGGAGGACATCTGTAGTAACTTTTGTATTGGCAGGTTATCTAAGAAGATACATCTAGTTAAAGTGACTTAGTGCTATTGTCCATAGCAGTGATATCAGAATAAATAATATAAAAGTGTAACATAATGTAATATAGCAGGGGCCGAGTGAACGGTATTGGGGTCTCACAGTTTGTTCAGGAGCCTGACAGCCTGTGTGTAGAAGCTGTTCAGTAGGCGGGTTGTTCTGGATTAAGGTGCCTACATGAACATGAAGCAGCGCAGCTTCTGCAGCAGTCCTGTATTTCAGTTTACCCAATCACACAGATATACGTAAAACAAGAAGAGAGACCACTGGACGAATAATTTAGCGGATTATTGTAGATTTCATGTTCTGTTTCTGGTCTGAGTCATAACCTGGCTTGTTATGAAAAAAGGAAAAGGAGTGTTTAGAAACCAAATGAACAGAGAACTCTGCGTTTATCTCTCCATTTCAAGTTTGTATCTCTTCTGTTTGGAGTCTGTGGCGCTGGCTCCAACATGAAAACTGTTAAATGGCACTGTTAAACAATTCACTTCAAATTAACTGACTGACAAAATCCAGTTTGGGGACACATAAATAAAGCCAGCTCAACACGAAAGGTCCGCCAGAGTCTTTGCCCACTCTATTATAGAAATGCCCATTAAGAGTAGAGTCTTATTACTGTTAACATATATATATATATATATAAATATATATTTAATTTTTATTTTTAAGCCATGGTTTAGTTTCATTTTAATTAAATTAGTCAAAAAATCTGGGTTTTATTGAATCACCAACAATTTGCACCTAAACAGAAGGACACTAAAGAACATTGTAGAATAACTTAACTTCACATAAATTAACATAATGACAGCTCAACAGGCTGCGCCAGCAGTGGTGGCATTGGGTGGCGGTTTGAGAGTTTAGGGGTCTTCCTAGATCACAAGATGGTGGGATTTTGGTGTTGGCATTTTCAAGTTTTTCTTTTAAAAGTAATAATTTTTTTATTGAGTGAGTTAATCATTTAACAAACGTTCAGCTGTGGCCACATAGTTTTCAAATGTACATTACCATCAAAAAATCCAACTGGTTTTGACTGGTCTGATTTTAACTGCACCTACACTGTACTGCTGTTTACATACAATACTGTTTACATTCACTACTCGCACAAAACATTATTGTTTACATTTGTTACTGTAACTTGCACTTTATGGCTGCTGCTCTTCATACTTGCACATAAAAGCACACATAACTTTAATTTTTTTATTCTTTAACTATAAAAATACTTTTATTTACTTCAACTTATATTATTATACTTTGTATATTTTATATATATATTTTTTATTATTTCTTTTATTTGTTATTATTTCTTTATCTATTGGTGAATGGAGGAACAGCAAAGTACGAATTTCATTGTACAGTGTAACTGTCTGTTCTGCTGTACACATGACAATAAAACTCTTCAATTGAATATTGAATTCAGACTAATCAGCATTCACCAGCGTTGTGTTAGCTTGCCAATGGGTTTTTATGTATTGTACTGTGTATTTATAACCCTATAGAGATAGATTCTATACTTTGACTGGTAGATGTATCCCCAGTTTCTTAGTTTTAGGATACTTTGTTTCTCAGCACTGGCAGATATTTACATGAAAAGATTGACGTTTCAAGACTGGCCCACAATTCCCATATTGGTCCCTCCCTAATGTAACGTTTACCATCCTACCCAGTTAATTTCTTCCCTGTGCACACATGTTCCTACGCACCTCTGAGAACTCCCCGCAGCCCGATCCATATGCGAGCTGTCATCTTCTTCCATGTAAAAGCACATTTGTCTGAAGGATGTATCTGTGCACGTGTCCGTGCATAAGTTTAGGAGAAACGGCAGGAGCACTTTATATTGACAGATCTCGGAAATAGCCCTTTCAAATAAGCCCCCCCAAATTGTGTGCGGTAGCTGGAAGGTCATTTCAGTGTTGAATAGAGGCTCTTTGATTACATGCAATTCTGATAACAACAGCACTCCCTTCAGACACACTGTGCCAGTGTGTGTGTGTGTGTGAGTGAGGCGAAATGATTTATTTATTTATCTTTCATCAAACATTCCCCTCTCCAGGTTTGTCACATTTATCTGTTAGCGCTACAGAGTTGGTTGGTTTTTTTATCCTCCCCCCTCCCCGAGTGTTTTTCAACTGCGCGGCTCTTGACCTAGAAATTAAATTCCGTTCCAAAATTGCTGAATGGTGTTTCCTTTCTTTTCGCGGTGCGCCGCAAACCTAATTACGATGCTTTTTGGAGCAAAATGTTTTTGATTGATTAATTTTTTTCCCTGCTTTTATCACGCCGGTGGAAAGGGGAAACAAAAAAAAAACACAAAAAAAGGAGTGAAGTGATGTTAATTAACGAAGCTATAAACCCCTAAGGCAACAAGGTTTTCTGAAAAGAACGGTGGAGAGAAATGGCAAGTTCTGCCGTAATAGGCTTCACCCTGGTCTTTAACATTCACCGGAGTCTTCGTCTCGGCTCGTCTCGGCTGGGGGAGAAGAAAAATAAAAAAAAAAGGAAAGGAAAACCTCTGAAGGTCAGAGGCAATGGAGTATTTGTTGTGTGCGTTCATTGTGTTAGTTTGCACGCTCACCCACCCCCTCTCAGTAGCTGCCCCCAGGCTGCTGTTCCTCCACCAGCGGCTGCGAGAGTTGGGCAACAAAAGGCCCACTTTTAAAAACCTTGCCCTTTTCCCTTTTTCTCTCTAAATGGAAACTAATCACTGAGGTGTTAAAACTGCCACAGGCCTCGTCCCAAATGGCAGGGGTTTATACTGTCATTAGTGCCCGGTGACACAGACACCAGCGCACTTTGGCTTAAATGAGCATCCGCATTGGAGCCATTTCCATTCATTATAACGAGCATAAGCAACAGATCACCACAGGTTAGCAATATTCTCCACTGGCTTTATTGGTCCCACCGCTTGGTGGGCAATTACAGAAGAATGGAATGTGCATTGAGGTGTTCCAGCGTTCAGAAACAACAATAAATTAATGATCTTTTACTGCAAGTTGTTCTTGATGCAGCAAGAGTCCCTATTGCTTAATAGTCTTTTCCTATAAGCACCCACTTTGCGGGGATAGTCTTCAGTTATTAACTTCTTAATTGTCTCAGGAGCTCAGCAGCTCTAGGTGTAGGATTATAAAGCGGGTTTGGATTATCTTTATGTTTTAGGTTGACGGTAGAGTTACTGGAGGATTCTGTAAACTTTGAAAAACTTCTGTATAATTAATTAACATGAAAATCAGGTGTTTTTATCATCTCACTGGCTTTGCTTGGAGCTTCTACAGTTTGTACAATTGTGAAATAGCTTTTATTATTTTTCTTCTTTAAAATGTCCCAAACATACCTATCTGCTGTTAAAGGGTTTTAAAAAGTCTGGTTTAGGCTAAAAGCTTATTGCAAAGTGATTGTTAAACAGTGACTCAGACATCAAGCGTCGTAATTGTAATTGCCTCATGTAATTAACGTGAGGGAGGTTTTAGACATTAAACAATCCAGATGTCTGGTTCCTATCACCACCAATGTGAACAATTCTGTGACACAGTTTTATACCATGCCACATCAAACCACTCTGAATGACTCTAAAATTGAATCCCCTTTAAGGTGGGTACTAGGTTTATACATTTTAAAATTTAATAGATATTTACTTCTATTTAAGGAACCTAGCATCTAGTCGGCGATCTATTCTGGGAAATTTGCAATGGCCCTTCAAACTCCTTAGTGGAGCACTGCCACGCATTTCCTCACTCAAGAGCACTTTCTATAGGCTACCATGTTTTCTATCACTATATGAAAGCGGTATGAGTTTTTTTTTTTTTTTGAATAGGCAAATCGTCAAGAGCTCAATTGGAATCAGTAAGAGCTTATTATTGTTTTCTATCAGGGTAATGATAAAAACGTGGCTGAAGTGTGACATATTTCTATTCAGTGTAGTGAGAGACACTAAATAGACTTCTTTTTTTGGCTTTATTAGATTCTTCAAATATCAAAGGAATGCAGCGACAGCCAAAGACGCAGAAACATGTTGTTTTTGTGCTGCTAAAAAAAATCTACACTGGACCATCAAAATTAAATAGCCTATATATATATATATATATATATATATATATATATATATATATATATATATATATATATATATATATATATATATTAGTCATAAAAATATATATATCATGATATATGATTATTTGGTATTTATTTATTTGGTAGAACACAGTATAACAAATCTTGAATAAAAATCATTGTGTTCACTGTGGAGTTATCACACTGTACACTTTTCAGATGTTTGAATAGCAAATGTGCTGACATCATCATGTATCATGAAAAATGTATCAGTTTCTATATGATACTACTAACCAAAATCTAATTATCAAATGCTCAATAATATCTGAATCACACTGTCAGATTATTGCTTAAAACATAAATAGAATAGGACAAATGCTTTGATTGGACTGACGGATCAAACCACCATTTGATTGCTTATGCCCTGTATTGCATTTCTAACCCAATAGAAACATGTTTTATATATCTATATTTATATATATAAACTTGAGACTCCAGAGATTTAAGGCTGAGAGGATCATTCAAAAGCTTTGTCCACAACAGGCTGAGGTCAAAACCAAAACAAGACCGTGAAAGCGCAAGGGGAATATCAAGGAGAGGGCCAGACAGGGGTCAACAGCAATAGACAAAAAACTACAGACGCCAAAGAGAAGAACAAAACAAGCCAGGCTAATACACAGATAAAGCAAGAGGGAAGCACACGAGGAGGCAAACAAAGTCTTTACGGAGAGGGAATAATTAGATTCAGGTGTGACTGGGTAGAACTTTGGAGAGGCTGATCTTGAGGAAAGTTGCTGATTGGATCATAGTGGAGAAGGTGGCACATGTTCTCCTAAGACATTCAGGAATTGGAGTCTTTGGGGTGATTGGGGTTAGAAACTACAGAGCCATGATGCTCATCCAGGTTGTAGCCCCAGTTTCTCTGTTTTAGAAATGCTAATATATAGGTATGGGAAGCTGTGTACTTGGAAAAACATCACAATATTGGTCCATCTCTGAGTATCACTGCGTTCAGAGCTATTACAGCATTATACAATACATTTCATAGTGTTGTAGCACTACCACCATGACTTACATCACTATCCGCCTCATCCTAAGTTACCGCCCACAATAAGAAATCCAATGAATCTCAGTTTTTAAATGTATGTATCTTTTTGGGAAGTTGTGTAAGAGGTAATAACCAATGCTGTAGTCCTTGTCCAGCAGGAGAACAAGTGTTCTTTCACAGACCTCCTTAACCCGGAGAGTCCAGGAAAAGACATGGTCCCTCCTGACCATATTTAAATATTCAGCAGGATATCAGGGGAGCGGAAGCTGGAGTTTCACACCCCCCTCCTCGACTTATGAATATTTAGCTGTGGAACATGACAGGGTGTTGTAGAACAGCGTTTGTTTCTGACATCTCACGAGAGGCCCATCTGTGGGTTCTGGCTGGATGATGTGGAGGACTTGTGGAGGTTAACCGGGATTTCCGCATCAGTGGTGCTCCACTGATAGGAGTCCAGCACAGGATTCGGGTTGCCATTAGGAACGTTTACGGTTTGTTTTAAGGGCCCTTAAAATGGGCAGTAAAGCTCATTGTTTTGGCAGGTTAATGACTGGGCGCCATTGATTGGTTAATGTAATGACGCGGTTGGTAGAAGCGGGCTGGATGGAGGCGTGCTTTAGTGGAGGAATTTGAATGACAGTGGACGGAGGCCTGTTTTTGCCTGGCACTGGCCAAGTCTCCAGACGAGGGCGGGGGGGGGGGGGGGGGGGGGGGGGGGGGGGGGGGGGGTTGGGGAGGCTCTGGATGGATGTGGTATCTCCACGTGCTCCGGTTGGGGTTACTTGGAGTGCACCCGGCTGGATGACAAAAGAGGGAGAGACGTAGAGATAGGGAGCATTAATCACTCCAACTGGAATACATTAGCCTTCTCATACTCCCCCAGAAAGACCCTCTTCTGTAAGCTCTTCACAGCTCGTGATGTGAACTGTATGATGGCTCAAATGATCACACCCCAGGATACGTTAAGACCACACTGCTGACTCGGGCCTGGGCCCTTAGTCACCTTAGACACTATGGTTTGGAAAAAAAGAAAAAAATCAATACAGCAACATATATTGAGATAGCTCTTCTTGAGAGAGGTTATTGATGTGCTGGTGCCAGGTATCCATGTTTTTATTAAATGTACAGGCTGTTTAAAAGGATTTCTCAACTAGGTTAGCGCTTTTTCATAACTTCTCAAGGGGGCGCTAATCAAATCGCAGCGAGAGCAGGGTGAAAACAAGTTAGTTAGCTTGTGGTGAAGAAAATAAACTCACAGTTAGGGTGACAGAGTACGAAGGAAAGCAAGTTAGAGAATTAGAGAGAGCAGATTTCAAGTTAATAGTCTGGGCCCACTTTAGATTTTCCACAAACTCCATATATTACATGGGCAACCCAGGAAATCTGCACCATCATCATCCTCACCTGCATTCTGATCTTCTGGAGAAACTTAGTAAACCCACAGTGAGAAGCATTTTGCCTGTTGGGGGATGTATGGTTTTAGTTTTTCAGATACATCCATCCACAGAAGTGCAGACCATGGTAACCTGGCCACATCTATCAGGATTCTGTGCACCGTATTGTGATTGGCTGTCCTCTAGGGATGGAAATAACCAAAGGTTTGCACAACATGATGTAATAATTACAATGCCTAAGTCACAAATTATGATTCATTTGAAAATACTGTGCTAACATATATTGTGATTCATAACGTTTTTTCAATTCATCCCCAGAGGACAACTATATCAACACCTTGTGACATAAACTTTTTAGTCTGTTCTTCTGTTTTCCGTCAGTTTTCTTGCAGCAAAATGGGTAAAAACCTTACATCACAGTACAGTGTGCAAAACATTTCAGCACTTGTTGGCATTACATTTAAAAAAAGCTATTTTTACAGACAGGACGCTTTTATTGGCTCAGCTAAACACTTAATTTTTAAATATTTATATAATATTAACATTTTTTGATTCCGATCGCCGATCACCTTTCAATGCAATCGACCGATAGCCGATGCCGATAGAGGGCGGGTCCATATGCCACAACAGGGCTACATGTAGTTATTAGTGCAAGCAAGTCATAAAACATGGTCTAAACTGGTTTATTACCATTTTTAACGAGCTCATGTGTGCTCAGCATAATATTTTGAACATAATTATTAGTAAATAAACAAAGTAAGTCAAACTTATTTCGCCAATACTGCAATCATTACATTTAGATCCTTAATTTAAAACGAAAAAAGCTATTTAAATAAATGCAGTCAAAACTGTAATCATTAAACGCAGATCTGGAATTGTTGCTGTTGTTCTGTTCGTACCGGTCAGATCTGGACATACCCGAAAATGAAAGGGTATGTGTTTCCACCTAGTGGTTCAGATAGGAATTGCAAGGACCTGGCCGGAGGGTGTTTTAATGAAACGCTAGCTGGAAATACAGAAATTAGGCTCATTTGTTTAAGGCTATCGATCGGCTCTCAGGTTGGCTAAATTGGAGAAATATCGTCTGATCGCATATTTTAATTAAAAATTGGCCGATACCGATACATAGCCGATCGATCTTTCCATCTCTATTGATTTTTTACTTCTGGAAACAACCCAGTATTATTTACAGCTCTCATCTAATACCTGCTTTTACTGCTTTGTACTTTATTAAGCTAAATCTAGATTGTTGTTGAAGGAACTGGATATATTCATACAGTCTGGGGCGTCCAGGAGAAATCTGGAACTACACTTCGTTCTTCAAACTGGAGCTCAAGATATTTTTTTTCACAAAACAAGACATTCATGTTGCCTTGTATTGTATATATGCTAATTTTCATCTGTTCCTATGATATCTGGTGTTCCTATGGGTGAAAATACACTTTAAAACACTTTTTAAAACAGTTATCGTAGATTACAGTAGTTTATATCCAAAATATTGAGACTTGTTACCTATGGGTCTTTCTTTAGAAGTCATCTAAAGATAGCTAGTTAGTTTTCAAGCATCTCAGAAACTGGTGAGCGAGATGTTCTTGCCTTTGCTGGCATATACCACTTTGTTTCCTGCAGGCGCCTATTTGTTGTGGCTCGAGCCTCTTCACGTCACACAAGTCATGTGTCTATGTAGTAACAGCTTCATTGTGAAGGACACAAGCTACTTTGAGGTTCCCATCCACCATGGTTAAGGCACCTTGGTTGGCAATCACAGCTCAATAGCAGTTTCATGACTTCAGTGCTGCTAGTCCCTAAACGCCTCAGGCCAGAGCACAGCCCATTCCCAGGGCCAAAACAGAGGGACTCGCTTTCCTGCAAACTTCCAGACCACACCGCCGTGACAAATCGCCAGTCTCCCGTGTTCGTGCGAGCACAACGTAAACATTTATGATCGTTCCTGCTCTGTCTCTGGCTTGTGGGCAAGGCGTGGGATGCTTGAAATTTAAAATAATTTTTCTTTTCTCTTTTTTCTTCTTCATCAAGATGATGTTCTTGAAAACCTGTCAAGTCCGTTTAAGAAGCTTTTCATGCTTTTGCCTTCTGTCGGTTCCCTTCAGGTATTTTTAGGCCGGGTAGAAGTGTGCCGTAATGCAGTGGTCTCTAATGGGAATGTAATGAAGGCACACATGGGACGATTCTGGGCCACCAGTAATAATCTGTTTGCTTGTCCTATGATGATATTTTAGATTTGCTACATTAAAGCAATGACATGGGTGACAGCATGCTAAATGAAACAGCTCGGCCATCGAAGTGAACGAGATAGACTCTCTGCTGTTGGCTAGGAAGACAGCTGGCGGTTTGGGAGTAGCTCTTTTGGAGTCGTGGGTAGACGCTGAAACTCATCGCTCATTGCTGTAGAGTTTTAGTTGGGCCGAACTTTTTGGCCCGAATCTGAATACAGCCTGAAGCACCGTCCAGCCCACATCACCAATGTTTTGCGTGTGAACCCAGCCCAAGCCAAGCTGTATCATCAGGTTTTGAGTTCGAAGCTGTTCCAAGACCATTTTGTCTGAACTCGATCCTTCAAAATCAAACTTCTGTGCAAAGATTGAATTATTTCTAACAGTCAACATGAATCGTGGCTTGCTGGGTGGCTGGTAGCCCAGAAGCATACTAATAGATTAAGTGGGTCAGTAACCGGAAGGCTGTGGGTTCAACTCTTAAGTCTTGCCTGGTGGTATTGGCCATAGATAGGCAGCATGAACCTACTTTTCCTTGTAGGTTCAATAACATACATATCATGGAAAGATACATAACATTGATGACCTACTGTCATGGCTTGTTAATTTATGTTGATCAGGCTGTTTGGAATAAAATGTGTGGTCCTTGATTTACTCCAGCCTGCGCTCGAAACAGAAACACATCCACATTCGCAGCACCTTCCTGAGTTAATGACGGCCATAAACTGCTGTTAATAGCAGCAACATTCCCGCGCATGGAAAGAATACTGCAGCTCTAAATGATTGGCAAGGGCAATAGGATGTTGTAATCCAACATGATGTAAGGGCCAAGGATTTAGAGAATAAGTTACTATGTGCTTTGGAATAGTAATCTGTTGGAAAAGCAATCCGTCTGTCAGCATGTGCCTGGGCTCCGTCCACACTCTGTTGTGTTGTCAGACACAGCCAGTCATCTGAAGTAGGATTTTTACATGATGGAAGGAGGGGGTGAAGGAGAAGTAGGCCTGCAATTACCATTTTGTAGTCCCCTTGTGAGGCTTATTCAGAATAAATAATTAAGTATTTTGTTAAAAAAAAAAACACACACAGCATTAAAAGTGCTGTTCGAAAGGCGGTAGGACCGAACGAGGAGGACTGGCCTTGAGACAGAGATAAATTAGAGAGTAGCCAAGGATTTGTCAGTTTGTGTGAGAGTGTAACCGAGTGTGTATTTATCTTTTTGAAGGACGAGATGTTTCTAGGATATGTATATATACCGACTCAAAGCTTTCTTTAAATACTAATTTAATTATTAGTAGTAATAATTAGTTGTTTTACATATGTTAGCATGCTTATTTACAAAATACTGTGTAAACATCGTAGGTAACTTATACACTTAGACACCTATCTATCTATCTATCTATCTATCTATCTATCTATCTATCTATCTATCTATCTATCTATCTATCTATCTATCTATCTCTTTCTATATCATTGTTGCAAATATATAATTTTAACACAAAATGTACTGTATATTATTGTGTGAACATTTGATGATGAATGGACCAATGAAATTGCTCCAAAATGCTCTCTCTCTCTCTCTCTCTCTCTCTCTCTCTCTATATATATATATATATATATATATATATATAGGTGTCTATATCATTGTTGCCAAAAAAAAACCTTTTTCTATATAATTTTAACACAAATTGTACTGTATATTATTGTGTGAACATTTGATGATGAATAGACTAATGAAAATGCTCCAAAATAGTGTGGTGGAAAAAAATTTATATATATATATATATATATATATATATATATATATATATATATATATATATATATATATATATATATGTGTCCTATGAAAAACATGTATCTCTATTATTCTCTTTTGAGTTTTCTACATCATTTGAACACGCCAATGGTTGTTAACATTGTGTGAAAATTTCATGAGGAATTAACCAATAGAAGTGCTCCAAAATAGCTTGGAAAAAGTTCTGGTTCCTTTGACGTACATTGAAAGTAAAGTATGTTTTTTGTCTCTCCTGTAAAGTTGAGACAGTTGTAAAAATTTTGTTGATACTTGTTTTTCATAGGACAGCAACAATATATATATATATATATATATATATATATATATATATATATATATATATATATATATATATATAAGACTTCAGAACTTTGCAGTTACACATTGTAGAAGTACATCTAATAGAGTTTTAGGATAGTAGAGTAGAGTAAATAATTCCACCTTTTAAAAAGGCAAGCATTGTCCTGCCTGTTCTCAGTGTTAAAACATTGCAGTGAACTTGATGTAAACTTTAAATGAGTTAAATTCTTACAAATAAATAAAAACCCATATACCACATGTGCCAACCCCACACACCTGGGCTAGGTGCAGGTATTGCATTATTTAACTGGAGGCATACAGAAGTCAATGGAAAACCCCCCACAAAGACAGAAATACAAGCTGTAGCGTAGACAAATGTGCAGGCCTACTCAGTAAGAGCCTGTCAGTGTGTGAGAGAAAGCTAAAAGAAAGTGTGTGCACACTGTTTTTTTTCCCCTCTCCGCTCAGTATTTTTCTTTCTCTCCTATTTTACTTCGGCCCTTTTTCATCTCTGACACGTTTAGCTGTTTTGAATGATGTTCTAGTCGGCCCCTGTAAGGAGGGAGCCTTACTGCAGTCCGGCTGCGAGCGGACCCTGGGAATACACAGCTACATCATGCTGTCAGCGGACAGGAGTGTGTGGTAGCATATTTCACGGGGGCGTCCCGCGCTGCCAAAATCAACTGGCCCGCTTCCTCTTCCTCCGAAAAACACACTGAAGCTCTATTGGTGGAGTCAGACGCCCAGCACCCCCAACAACCATTTCCCCTTCACTCTGCTCTGCCACATCACTCCACGCACTCCTACATCATCATCATCAGCAGCATCATCAGCATCAGCCCCCCCCCCTGAAACTTGGCTTTTAGTGCCTAGCGCTAACCCCAGAGTCTTCATAAATCTCTCCGGCTGAGCGAGAGTGCCGGGCTGAAGCATGTGATATGCAGCGCCTGCTGATTTGGTGTTTTGACTTTTCCAGGCCGTCCTCAAAAGTAATGCTGTCAGCTGCTGAGCGGTGTATGGTACCAGTATACCACTGCTGGTTTCTCCCAACTATGTGGCTTATATATGTAGATATATTAGATATATTTCCCAATAGTTTTCTATGTACATATGTTATTGTTGGATGATTGACAGTTAACATTACACAATGTGTGCACAATCACAGTGCAATAATATATAGTACACATCAGCAACCCCTGTTGTTGTAACGAGAAACAGAGAAAAGTAATAGATAAAAGATTTAATGAGGTATGTGATGAGTAATAATGAGTGTGGAAGGTTCATAATGTTGTTAAGTAATTTAATAACGAGAAGGGCTCCCTATTAGAAATGGTCATGTTGTGGGTATAAGTGCTAATTGCTCAAAATAAGAAAGAAGAGGTTGCCAGATTTTGTAAACTGTAAACTGTACTGCTGAATTGATTTTTTTCCAGCTTGATTCCGACACCCAAGTGAAGTGAGGAGTGCAGATTTCCAGTATAAAACAAAACTAGCTATCAAAGACGCATTAATACTTGTAGTATACTTTAGTAGTACATCAGTATTATACTATAAATCCCTAAGGGTTCTGCAATGGCTTTAAAACAAACTGGACCAATACTTTTGGGCAGGACCAGAACATGGAGTGAGCTCAGCTGGTGCAAGTGAGCACCAGTGTCTGAGTTGTATTCGTATTTATATTTGTATGTAGAATCTTAAATTGAGTAAAGTTCAGACGGGCACAAGAAACATAGCTTTCCAGACATAACAGCCCTCTTATGGCCCCACAAAGGGGGCTAATTTTAGCTGTGCGACATTCCCCTTGTAAAAATTACTCAGCTAATGGCTTTTCCAAAGTATTATATCTTCCAACGGAGGCCAGGTGAGGAAAGTAGAAACGATTAAATGATTAGAGGCAGTGCAGACTTAACAGATAGCTGATCAAACCCAAACTGCGAAACGTCCAGTCTATTTCAGAAACCAAATTCAAAGCCAACCCTGGAGTTGAGTTAGAGTATTGATGGGACTATGTCTAGATTTCTAATGTAGATGTTTGCAATACTCCCTGCAAGCTAATTGATGATTTGGTGGCAGTAGAAATACCCAAGGAAGTCAAGAGGGGTGAATGAGCACAGTCTTCTTGAATAGTAATTATTGGTTATAAATAAAAGACGAATCCAAGAATGAAAATTTCTACCAAATCTGAATATGTCTGTCGAAAGCTTCCTCAGCATCTAATGAAGTTACAGCCTCTGGGATTGAAATTGATGAGTAAGAGTACAGTATTAAGCAAGCGATGCCTGTTAGAAAATTACTGCCGTCCTTTAATGAATCCCGTTTGATCCTCAGATATTATGCAGAACTATGTACAAGGTTTAAGCCGTATATTGAGCAATTTGGCTGAAACTTGAATGTCAGCATGCAGGAGGGATATAGGTTGATAACTCAGTCTTTATCTTTAGTGTATTCTCTTTTTTTTTAACATGAGGGGAAGCTTCTATTAGTGTGGGAGAGAGATTTCCACCAAAAAAGATTAAACTTCGCCAGAAGTAGAGAGGCTAGTTGCTTTACACTTGCTTTACGAAATTCAATGCTGAACTCATCTAGCCCTGGTACTGCCATTTCTTATAGATTTTTAAATTTACATCAGTAATAAGGGCAATTCCAAATTTCGGTAGATCAATCTTAGGAATTTCTATTGCCCTCAGAAAATTTCCATTTCTCTGACATCCTTTAGGAGCAGAGTTTTACGAAGTAATACAATAATACATGCATTGTTTGTTTCTAAAGAACAGGTTGTGATTTGTCTAATATCCTGATTGACGCATCAACTGATTAGCCAGAAGACAACCTGCTTTTGTCCCCACGTTCTTAGAAAGTACTTTTAGATCTAAAGTGCTCTGTTCAGCCTTATTAGTAGCAAGTAGGTCAAACTAGGATTGGAGTTTAATCCTCTTCTGATTGATGTTCAGAATTTCATTGACTTACCCCTGTTGTAAATTTTCACGCTGGTTACTACGAAAGCCTCTGTAGGGAATAGAGTTAGACCGGTTTGTCAGCAAAAACATCACAGATCTCGTGATATCGCTACAACATTCTTCATCTGACAGCGAAGCGGGAGGATTGATAATTCATGTCCTTCGTAATTAATAATAAACATATAGTGTAGCTTTAACATTAGATAACCATAAGAAATAATCAGTTCTTGAACATGATTAAGATACGAATATACTTTAGAACTCAAATGAAAGAATCTCTAGGGCTCAATACAACCACATTTACTTGTAAGTGTTTACAGTTTAGAAAGGGTGATTGAAGCTTGTTAAAGACTGGTCAATCTCTGTATTAACTGTACAGTAATTAGATAATAAGTGTATAAATGAGTATAAATAACGTTTAGTCATGAACCGAACATCATTACTGTTTCTAATGTAATTGATGTATGGCACTAATATGTATCGTCCACTGTTGTCTGAGATTTTTTTTTTGGTATAAAATGTACTTTTTTAGAGATCCAAGTGCCAGTCCCTCTGGATTTAAGATCTAGTATATCGTGGAGGAGAGTTCTGTCTGTCTTTAGTATCTTAAGATGCTGGAAAACCTTGAAATGCCTTACTGTTTCATTTAAATCCCTTACAAGCCACGTGATTAGTCTAACAGGGAGCCCTGTGGTACCATTATTACTAACTTATCTCATCTCATCTAATCTTAGCTTCTCTTAGGGACTCTAACTTCTGGAAAAGAAAGCTAATAAGAGAAAGCATGCAAGGCCCACATACCAAACCAACATCCACTACAATTTTTTTAATTCACAATTTTTGTTAAGACTAACTTACTTACATACACCTAACACATACACACATAATAAAAATATATACTTAATGGGAGCAGCTTATGAACAAATCGATTAAGGAAAAAGAAAAAACTTAGAATGTGCTTCCAATGAAGCTGACCCTCTGAACCCACTAGTATGAGCCCCTGTTACATTAATGTGCTGTTGGAGGGGATTGGATCAACATTCACAACCCCTGACATGAGAACTGTGTTGTTCTTGTTCCTACATGACCATAACATACTGACAAATGTAAAGCTCATTATATATTAGCCATGACGATTCGATCTCAGTACCGTCATGTTGACTTAACACGTTGTGGATGGAATGCCTCTGTGTGTTGGCTTGCGTGTCAAAGAAATGATGCTTACCATCAAAGATCAAGCAAGGCCTGGTGGGGTAAAGTAGAAAAAGTTTTTTATGCAGTTTAGCCACGATGCCCTCGAGCTGCCTATTTTCTAGCTGAGCTGGAGCTACCGTCCAGGAAGAACACGATCTTCTCGCTTTGATATGTAGCATTTGCCCAGAGAAGAGCACGCTCGGTGGAAACGACCAGTCACAGCCTGAGGGTGCTAACCTTGAGCGAGCTTTACAGACATCGCACAGTCCATCCTCTCCAGCTCCGGTGCTTAAAGAAAATCTTCCTTTCTTATAACCTCGGTGAGGAGCTGAGCGAGAAATGTGGCTGGAGACTGACCTTCAGTCCCGTCTACTGAACAGTTCTCAGATTGTCAGCGGTTCTCAAGATCTACTTTTCAGCTCTGGTAGACTCGACTCCAGCCGTAGCTGGGAAGTGAAGTATCTATAATGGACAATTTCTGACTTTGATGCTGTTTGCAGCCTTGATGGAGTCCAAAGATTTTGAATTGAACTCCAGCAGCCTGTTCAATGGGGCGGCGAGCTCTGTATTCAAACTCATACAATATTCTTTAGTCCAGAATCTCAGTTGTGCTGAGAGATGCAGCATCCTCCCGTGTCTGGTTTGTCATAATAATTCTATACGTTGCAACAAGGTTTTACGAAAACCAGTACCACCAAATGTAAGTCAGCACAATGGCGACCACTGTTAATTAGGAACTGATAATTAGTGAATGGGAATGGATAGGGTGAAAGTAATCTCATCAACTCTTCCCAACCAGTAGGATTTTGTGGTCAGAGCTTAATCTAATTTAAACCCATGATAACATAAGCCTACCCCAGTTTGGAAAACCAATAGAAAACAAACAAAAGAAGAATAATTTCACTTATCTGTGCCTGAAGCTCTTCAAAAGGTAACCGCTCCCAGACATAGTCTATGGTTTTAATACATCACTGCAGATACTACTGCATCTTTTTGGTTGGTTCTACTGTTATATCATTGCTGTCTAAAGAAAAACATCTCCATTTTTGACTATTTTCATTTATATATATATTTAAATTATTTGACCACAGCTGCTTTTTGTATCCTGTGAAAGTTTCATGATGAATGAACCAATAGAAATGCTTCAACCCTCTCTTGGAACCAAACCTCTTTATATTAACTTACATTGAAAGTAAAGACTATTTTCGGCCTTTCCTCTGAAGTTACTATATTGTAGAGTGTAGTGTTTAAAGGCTCAAAGGATTATTAGATTGTTTTAATTGATGATCATGTTTTTTAAGGGCAAAAAGCATTATTAATATTTTTTACATGACTGATTTCTGTACATTTATTGGGTTTCGTAGATTCAAAACTGATTGTTTTGCAGATTACTTTGTATATAAAGACTGGATGTTTAGCAATATTTACATAAAACACAAAACCCTATTATTTTGCCAAAATGAGCCAATGTGTTGTTCAAATTTCTATTGTTTTCTTTGGTATAATACTTGGCAATGGTTGAAAAAATGTTCCAGTCTGTATGTCTCATAGTTATAGTTTTTATTTTTTTAATGAAAGTTTCAGTAAGAAGAAGAAAAAAATAGCAGATGTCCAAAAGCACATTTGTATTTCTCTTTAGATGAAGTGATAATTGATCTTTCATCTTTCATTTGAACTCTGAAACAAAAAGAAAATCAATGTAAGTGGCATTTAATATGTTTTGAAATTGATCAATTATTGTGATACCTAAACACCTTTGAAAAACATCACGAGACGAGTGTCGTATATGGTCCAGCTCCACTGTCGGGTTTTTGGGGCTGATTTGGTGTTTGACTTTTCCGAGCAGCCCCTAAAGTCATGCTGTCAGGGTTTGGGTCTGTGCCACCTCGTTCCCTGCTGCCGTATGCTCAGGCATACGGACTCAATTACCATACAAAGCCATTCTGTAATGTGGCGGTCATGTGCGCTCCACCTAATTGACCCTCATTGTGCTGAAAGATGTCTCGGACTGCCGGGGGCACCTTTCCTCCGGCAGTAGCGTATTACTCACTCACTCATCATTCCAACCACACGACCGCTGCCTTTCGCTTTGACATATGACCGTGTAACGCCGTTGTCACATAAACATGACTCTTTGCTACCAGGGATACGGCTTCCCTGAAAGGGGGTGGGGGTGGGGGTTTCCCGCAGGATTCCTAATGTCAGAGGGATCATGATGGACGTGCTGCTCTGGAAATGAGGGGTCCGCCATTCGGGCATGTTAGCCAGTAGAAATGTGTTGTGTTGATGTGTTGATTGAATGTATGTATATGACTACTGTCACAGCGTGTCTTGTCCTGCTCATGTCTTTGTCTGTTGCTGTCTTTGTTTTCCCGTGTGTCGCTGCCATGCGCCTCTGTTTTCGCTGCCTTGTGCTTTTGTTGTTGTTTTGGTCTGCGTCCTGCCTCCTTATGAGTTTGTAGACCACCCTCTCATTAGCCTGGGGTGTTTTCTGTTTGTGCACTGTGTATAGATACCCCTGGTCGTGTGCTTTGTGTTAGATTGGTGGTTTGTTGCTTCTGTGTTTATTTTCAGTTCAACTCTTGTCAATTGGTCTTCTCTATCATTCTGTTTACGTGTGTTAGTGTTCTTTCTATGTTTTGACACCTATTAATTATTGCTTTCGTCCATGTTTTCAATAAACCAACCACCTTGTGCTTCAAGTTACAGCTACATAGCTAAATATATCATGAACCCAATTCATTTGATTTACTTTCTGTATTCATCGATTCAAGGTTGTCATTTTTACTCTACATTTTCAAAGAAAGATCTAAATTTTTTGTCGATTTTTCTTTTTCTACGTCATTTGAACACGACGGCTGCTCTGTACATGTCTTTACATGGTGACGTGCAGTAGCCCACTCACACCATATTTCAGCATGTTTTTATCTCTCCTGATTCATTCCTTTGCTATTTCTTTATTTTTTACCAAAACAATATCCATTATTAAAATATACAGAACTGTGCTCTCTGCAGAGGATGTGTTCAACTTCATTTCACTAAGAAAACCAACAAAACATGTCATTAGACCAGCGGCTCCCAGGCTCTTGTCTTTTATATCTAGTTATGAGATGCTTTTGTTGCTGCCGCTGATAACTGTCACTTATCTGCCGCTTACAATAGCTGTGCCACTGGGCTCTCACTGCTCACTGCTTGCTGCATGCAGCACATTATTGGAGGAGAAGTGAACAGCTTGAGATATCCAGGTGCGAGCGCGAGGTTAGGTTAGCGAAGGCTGCTTTCATTTGTGCTCCCGACTGCAAGCCCTCTTTACTGAACAAGGGAAAGGAGCCGCGGTGCTTTTGATGTGGAAACGTCTCCGAGTGCGAGGATTTGTTCCAGACACACAACCTAGACCACATTTGGCTTCAAGCTGTCGTGTTGTTCTTCAACGGAGGAGAGCGTGTTGATCTCCTCAGCAGGCATCTGATGGCAACTTGGTATATTACACATCAGGGATGCACCTAACGATTAATTTCTGAATCGATTAATCTAATGTATCCTTTTTTTTTCCGATTAGTCGATTAATCGAATGACTAATTTTTAGATTACTCTAATATATGTCTAGTATATAAGTCTAGTATGGGCATGCATTTTATATATATATATATATATATATATATATATATATATATATATATATATACACACACATGCATATATATATATATATATATATATATATATATATATATATATATATATATATATATATATATATATATTTATATATATTTTTTTTTTAATTATTATACTTGCCTTACACACAAGTCATCGAACAGTTTATGGACTATATATTTTGGCCATTTGAGAAGCAGCTACATGTGTTTAAAGCTCCCACGTATTGAGAACACCCTTATGTATCTACACTGGATAATTAAGAAACAGTTAGCAATGCGACTTTTTAGGTGACACTACTAAAAAGAAACATGGTACACGTGTTAATAATCTTAAAATAATATGCTAAGATAAGATAAACAGGTAAACAGGTGCTGTCCTGCTGCTGTGTTGATGAAGCTCTACGGGATGTTTAAGCTTCAAGTGCTCGTGTATAGCAGTTGCACTGTTGTGTCTCCACTGTGCAGAGCTGACAGAGCACCCCACTGTGGCGTGTCTATGTGAAACACTCCCACAACTTTAGATGCAAGCGAGCGAGTGTTTGTAGCTGCAGCTTGCACTCCGGATAAATCCATGCTTTAGTGGGCGTGGCTATCTCTGTGACACATTGACGCATGTTATGCTAATCAATGTAATTTTGTAATCAATTATGCCAACGCTTACCCCAGCTCTATGACGCACTCGTCTGGTCTGTTTAAAGTAAAAAATAATAGTAATAATAATAATAATTGGGTAATAAATGCATACCTCAGGTTTCAGCCATCCATAACATCAACCGTCCTCTTCTACCCTCCCAATTTTTTTAAGAAAGGTGAACACAGACGTATTTTGACTGTAACTAAAACATTTTGAGAGCTTAACGCCGTAATAGTAGCTTGTAGATAATTTACACTAGTGCTGCCGGTGTGAGGTGTGTGCAGGCGTTTGGAGAAACACCCAGACATTTAAAGGTTAATTGATTATAATTGCAGTCTGACTCATTCCCAGCTCACTGGTGATGGAGCCCACATGTGCATTTCCAGGACTGATCCCTCAAGTGCACGGTCCGTGCTCAGCGCTGTCTTGGTGGGAGTGGAGATGATGCGCGTTTTAATGATGTGCATTCGTTCCGAGAGCTGCATGTGCTGCTGTGGGGGAATCTGTGGGAAAACGGTGGCGGTTGCCAGCAACTTTTCAGAAAGCAACTGTCAGTCAGCCCTCTACATGTTCTCCACTCATTCCTCCAGACTGACGTGTTTGTCCTCTCTCGCTACCCGTCCTCCTACATAACCAACCCTCAGCCAGTCTCTGAGGAGGCTTGATCTGACTCTCCAGGCAAGAACTAGGCATGGACGTTATCAGCAGATACTGAAACGTAGTTTGGAACAGTGTTTTCTATGTTTTACTTGCTAGAGTTCAGGGTCTGCCAAATTCTGGGCCGATGGCGATATTGTTTATGCATGTATCTGTAAATGATGTTACAAATAAACAATATTGTTTATAGATTTTATTGTGTATTATATGTAATAACATATGCCTGTTAAGTGTAGAAATTGGGGCTACAACAGCAAAAGTGTTCTTAAGTATCGTGCCAATGTCGCTCACCTCTAAAATAAATGTTCGGCTTTTGTTTAATGCTATTTTCTAACTGAAACACTGAAAGGCATTTGAAGCATGTTAGCTAATAAACTGTTATTGCCGTTGTACAGTGAACTATATCGTATGCCCTTTCATTCAAACCTGTTTTGTTGGAGTTGATTGTTATTTAGCCTGTTTGCTTGCTGACCAGCCTAGTTCTACTTAAGAAAATAAATTGTCAACTCATTGGTTTAAACTTACTTCATCAATTAAAGTCAAAGATGATCCCATAACAGCACATGGAACAGCACTAGGTTAGTGAACGTTGTGTATTTTACAATGGCTTTAAACACGGCTCAGCCAATCAGAATTTAACAATTTACAACCAATTGCTGACTCAGTCATCCATCCATCCATCTATCCATTATCTGCTGCTTTATCCCGCTAGTCAGGGTCACGGGGCGGCTGGAGCCAATCCCAGCATCACTGGGCGAAGGCCTGGTACACCATGGACAGTTCGGCAGTCCATTGGATGGCCAACATTCACACACACCTATGGGCAATTTAGAGTGACCAATCAACCTAACATAAATATCTTTGGATGTGTGTATGGAAGGAAACCAGAGAACCCAGAGGAACCCCACTCAAGCCCAGGGAGAACGACCCGCACCGGGGAATGAACCTGCATCGCCAGTCTGAAAATTATGTTTTTTTATATATATTATTAGCTGATACCGATATAATTCCAATAGCATTGCGTATCCCAATAAAATTAGTAAATAATTGACACATTTGTATTGTTTTTGGGGCGGCTGGAGCCAATCCCAGCATCATTGGGCGAAGGCGGGGTACACCATGGACAGTTCGGCAGTCCATCGCATGGCCAACGTTCACTCACACCTATGGGCAATTTAGAGTGGACAATCAACCTAACCCGGAGGAAACACACTCAAGCACAGGAAGAAAGACCCGGACCAGGAATCGAACCTGGATTCCCTCGGTTACTGTGAAGCGACCACCACTACACCACAGTGCTGCCTGGTTAACAGTCAGTTGTCAGTCTAATGAATTTGCCAAAATTTGCATCGCCAGTCTGAAAATTGTTTTTTTTATATATATTATTCGCTGATACGAATAGAATTCCAATAGCATTGCGTATCCCAACAAAATTAGTAAATAATTTACACATTTGTATAGTTTTTGAGGCGGCGCTCCAGCATATTTTAAGAAAGTCATTGGGTTAATTAAGTAAATCCAGGCTTATTGTTCTGTTATTAATAGTAAGAGAGTTATTATTCGCCAGGACCAACATTAATATCTGTATTATTTATTATACAGTTTTCATACATGGCTCCTCTGAATTCAGTGGAACAAAAGTAATTCGACGAATCAGCACAATCTTAAAGAAAGAGTAGCATGAGACTGTGGATAGTGCTGCCGGTGACCAGAGCGTGTGTGGCATTCTGTGCTTTCCAGGCTCGCTGCTAATCACTCCCCAAACAAACAGAGTTCCTGCTAATGAGCAGTAAGGCGATTTCACACTGTGCTGCCCCCTAAATAACTTTCTCTGGCCATTTTAAAAGTGGGCAGTTTTAACAGGTGTCTCCTTTTCTCGTTTTTTTTGGGTGCTCCAGCCACGGCTGCCAACCAACCAGTTTTCGCCGCGGTAATCCTTCGGTCTGAAAGGATCCCATTTCCTATCAATTAATGTGGGCCAGCATCCAGGGGCTCCTTTGTTTATGGCCTTGTGACGAACAGCTGGTCTTTCGGACCTTTATCCTAAATGCTGCGGCTCTCTAAAGCCTGTGCAGCTCTGCGTGTCTCCTGACAGCTCAGCTGAGTGTGGCGTACGCCTCTGTGAACTCGCCCAGTGCCCTTCAGACCAGCGCTTTTCCACAGAGCTGGGTTGCGCTCCCAATATTTGCATCCTGCCTTAAAGAAATCTGGCCTGACGTTTAGCGTTGCCAGGAGGCCTGTGAGCTTCGCAAGGCTTTCAGCACTCTCTGAGAACATTGAATATTCAGATTACCTTGGGAAGTGCAGCGCTCGTCAGTTCAGGAGACATCCCTGTTGAAAAGCTTAAGTTAATGCATCCTGCTGGGCTGTGTGTAGGTAGATCTGACCTGGGCTGACTCAGAGGCTTTGGCTGGAATGCACTGTCACCACTAGACTGGAGCTGCACCAATACTACCATTAATCATTGAGTTGGGATTCTGTTTTATGCATTTGTAGCCTGTGCTTTGTTTCATTGCACTGATATCCTGTTTTATAATGTATGTTAGTCAAGTCCTAAGTCCAAGATGCCAGTCTAAGTTTCTTAAGTCAGAATTTTAGTCTGAGAAACCTTCAGAAACCTACATACAGTAAATATGGTGCTAATAATTAGGAAATAACATCTGATTAGCCTCCTAGTTTGTGTTCGTGGTTGCTCGCTGGTGTTATAGTTAACCCATCTCCAGTCTTAGGAAGTTTTGAAGGAATGTCTTCTGTAACTTACTGAAACTTCTTTCGAAAGGTATTTCAGACTGAAGGTTTTTCTTGAATGGAAGCCTCATTATCTGAAGCCACATTGAATCTGATGCCGCTTCAGGCTACGAGGAGATGTTTGCCTGCAGGCTCTGCTCCAGGAGCTTCTGGCTTTCTAACTTTCTAGCTGCTCTGTGGTAATACCTGTGTTTTTGGCACTTTCCCTTTTCCAAAAGCTTTCAAAAAATGGACTGTAATGCCTGTAAAGTACTTGTTTACACTTATTTAATTGAAAAAAGGGATAGTTGCATATAACCCATAATGCAGTGCCTTCAGACCCCAACACTGTGCTTGACTTAGGTAAAACTGAGATACAAGACCAAAGGTTTGTCAGATCTTAGTTGATTCACAAGGCAGTCTAGGCTGGAGCCAATGAGTCCCTACCTCTGGGTATATATTTGTATACTAGTGGATAAAGTACCTGTTTAATGGCTGCTGATAGCTGTAGCTAGTACATCTTGTAAAGCTTCTTTTATGACTTCTATGTCTGGTTCATCTTGCTGGAGATACGACCATCATGAACCGTTTGCCTAACCGCGATACATTTAACCACGACACATGAATATCATATTGTGAAGTAGTTGACAGCTGCTAAGTGTTTCATGCTGCCTTCCTGGTTGCACTTGCGAACCATTCCTACTAGGGGTGAGTTTATAGAATAGATTTTTCGATTCAAATCGATCTTCATTTGAATAATCCTATATTGGTTCGTATAAACCCGAGAACTTGAAAGCAGATGTCTGGCTACATTTTGGATTCACTAATGGTGAACTAATGGTTTTAGTAATGGTAGGTTGAGTGTTCCTTGTACATTTACCACATTAGTTCTCTGAAAATCTATACTGATTGAATATATTGAATTGAATCGAATCGGTAATCGAATTGAATTGGGACCTTGTGAATCTGGATCGAATCAATCCGGGAAATCAGTGGCGATACCCAGCCCTAATTCCCACCAACATTCTCACTTCTGCTTCTCCTTCAGTGCACGCAATCCAGAGCTAGACCCAATTGTACATTCACATCAATACTCTGAAACGTTGTTTGAAAGCATTCTGGCTGAACTGGAGCCAGTCTTTAAGCAATCGGATGTAGACGTTTTGTTGTTTTGGCTCTGTATATTGGATTCGAGATATGGTTTGGAACCACAGGAGGGGTCACAAGTGTCTAGTTATGCTGGAACTGTCATTTTCAGTCCCGGGAGGCTGTTTTTTCTTTTTGTTGTTGTTGTTGTTGCTTATATTTTCCCGGACGTTTATAAAGAATGTTACATTTGACTAATCTTCATAATTTAGCATTGGCAATCTAGGACTGCAATCCCAGCCCCTCAACTGGGAATTCCTACTAGGATAGTTGGGAAAGGGTTTCTGAAGTGTTCCCATAAGCTCAGCTTATGATGACATATCAACTTGGCTGCTCACACTATCAACAGTACTAAAGTACCCCTAACCTACTTTTAAATAATATCACAGTAGCATTTTCCTCAGATCAGCTATTACACATCACTAACTCTCCAGGCTCTCTAGCTGGCTATCAAACAATGCTTTGAATGCAGGATCTACGTTTCGCTGAATGCATCCAATAAAGCACCAAAGTAGGGAATGCATGAGAGTCCATGTGTAAAACCGAGAACCACTGATGTTCAACAACACGGGGAGGGGGTGCACACACTGTGCTCACAGTTCACCACATGCCTGCCACCACCAGCCAAGGGCATTATGACTCTCACCATACTTCACTCTTAATTACTATTATCATTATGCCATATAATTATTATCTCACTCAGCAGTCGAAGGCCCGACTCTGCATTGCGTTGTGATATCAATGGCAGCAGCAGCAGCAGTGCTGTTTCCCCGGTCTAATTATAAGCAAAGATCCGAGCTATGTGATAAGTGAATGGAACGTGAAATGTGCTATTATGCCTACATAGATTGGAGTGTCACGGAGATGCAGCCTACCACTAAAAATAGTCACACTGCATCTGGAGCCAGTTCATTTGGAAGCCTCAGAAAAAATAAATAAATAAAATAAAATCAACGGAAATCTTGGGCTACCGATATGCCGAATACTGCAATCCTCACCAAAACCAAACGGAAGGAATGTATTTGGCGAAGGCTTTTCGTGTTTCAGCAGGAAAAGAGAGGCTGTCTTAACTGCAGCCAACTTTAAAGGGCATTAGCATGTTCAAATCTTAGTGATGAATGAAAACTCTGAACGTGATTGAATGTTTTCAATGGCGGACACTGTTAGGACTGTAATTATGTTAATCTCGAGCTCGCGTTGTCATCAAAAGCTTGTAGACGGAAGTCGAAACTTTGGCAAAAGAATTGAAAGAAAAAAACTTTCTTCAGTTTTATCATCATCTAAGTCATTGTGAAGTCCTTCAGCTTAGGTTTGATGTAATTAGCATTGGAAGTTAATTAAAGCAGCAGTGCGATATAGTGGATTAATCACGCTAGTTTTCCCTAATTAACAAGGCTACACATGTTAACATTCATTACGTGTGAATACGGGAGTTAGTAGTTAACACAAGCTGACAATTCAGCTGAGTAGGTTGCACTCCCTGCACTGTAAATCATTTATACTTGGTGTAAACATGTTTTTCTAAGAAAAGATCATCTTTTATTCTGCCTTTTCTAACTGGACACTGACAATAAACAAATAAACACATAAATAAATAAAGGAATGCTGCAAAAATACAATGTAATATAGCTCCCCTCGTTTCATCTGAACGCAAGCATGCCTGGCTTTGAGTTTGCTTTACCAGGAACAGTAATGTGCCACTAGAAGCATGTACGAAATACACATCCCTCACATTCTTCACTCTGGAGTCTGACTCAGGACCCCATTCTCCATCTTCAATTCTTACCAGTCTAGAAGAACAGCTGCAAGTTCAGCATCAGACCTCATCCCTTCTTTTGTGGTTTCTATTATTAATACTAGAATGAAAAAGGTTCTGCCATCCTAATGTTTACTTTTCCTTTCATTGGAATGATTCAACTGATTAGCCTCACTATCACCTCTTGAGGTACGAAGTGGTATTGCATGGGTGGGTTGTGTGCTGATATCTGCAACACGATACATAGACGCCTTTGATGTGCCATCAAAACAATGAAGGATCAAAATTCTGTTGGTAATTTTAGTTAATTTTGAAGTGTATTAAACTAACATCAATATACATTCCAAAATTAACTAAAATGTTTGTTAGAACACCAGTATTGTTCATGGAAACACAAAGATCATATTGAATCATTGTTTGGGCTGATACTCAATGGAAAAGTATTTGGACTGGGAGCAAATACAGGATGGGGATACTCTAATCTTAACATTTCAATTCAGTATCAAATATATATAATGGTATTAAAAAAATAAATAATCAGTCATACGCCTGATAACAATTACTATTTATTTGCTGAATTAGAAAAAAAATAAACTTAAAACGTGACCTGAGGTTATGACACATTGTATATTTTTTATGGTTTATATTTTTATATTATATTTTCATGTTAAAGTATTATTATAATGCTTGCCAAAATTTGTAGATGTGTTTACTTTTTTACTTAGAAAATTAAGAAAGCATGTATTTTGACTGGAGATTTCAAACCTCAGCGTATGACTGTACACATGTATTATGAAATTGGCATTTCGTTACACCCACATTCTGAATGTAGCACTCCCACCTGCGTACCCCCGAGGATCCTTGCCATGACAAGCAACCGAATGTATTCCCTTTGACCCCAATTACCGGAGGTGTACTTTTACACCAGCTAATCCGGAGCAGATAGAGTGACCTCCCTTCCAGCACTGCGGATGCTTTGTTTCTCCACCCGAGCAGCCTTACCACAAAGCCAGTATGGTAAAGGGTCTAGCTGGGCCTGCTGAGCTGATCTGAGCTGCTGGAGGATTCTGGAGGAAGTCCACTTAGGTTATCGGCCTTGACTGATTTCCCCTGATCCCGACGGTCCGTTCTCTTCCACATGGATTATCATTCCATTCCCCGGTGAATGCCATGAAAAGGCCTAAGTCCTGCCACTGTGCGAACGAGCACAATAGGTGGCTTGTCTCTCGCACCAGTGGTAGGATATACCTCTCTTTCAGCCGCTGATGGATATTTAATGAAACGCTCGTTCGCTGACTATTTCTGGAATCCTTCGAATGGGATCTGTGCTGTAGAGGTCAGAGTGTGCATGCTGAATTTTGATAAGCGTCACTGGCACTTGTGTTACCAGTCCATTAAGATACATTTACATCCTCACAACTTGCATAATTCATTAGACAGTAGAAATTCCAAATATATAGACATCGTGTACAGTGGAGTGGTCTGCAGGTGGGTACTCGTCAGTATTTTCTTGTCACTACGCGTTAGTAGGGTTGTTTTTAAAAATTGAATTTTCGATTCAAATCGATCTTCATTTGAATAATCCGATGTAGTATGGCTGGAGCTCAAGTGAAGGCATCTTGAAAGCAGATGTCTGGCTACATTTTGGATTCAGAAACCCTGATGGTATATAAACATACAAACACTAATGTTTTTAGTATTGGTTGAGTGTTCCTTGTACATTTATCACATTAGTTCTCTGAAAATCTCTTTTAATATTCAAACAAAACGTATTATTGTAACTGAAATATCCCTAAATGAATCCATATTGAATTGAATTGAATCGGAAATCGAATTGAATTGGGACCTTGTGAATCGGGATGGAATCGATCCGGGAAATCAGTGGTGATACCCAGCCCTACGTGTTAGGTATGGTATATTAGGTATATGATGGATGGAACAGAAAGTAATTAAGGAAGTAATTAGAACTATTTGCTACTTGCGGAACTCGACCTCTGGCTTTAACCTAGTCGTGCAGTGAAACACCCACATATACACACACCATGGGGGCAGTGAGCACACTTGACCTGTGGGCAGCCCTATCCATGGCACCCGAGGAGCTGTTGGGGGTTAGGTGCCTTGCTCAAGGGCGCTTCAGACATGACCTTTTGGCCAGGGAACTGAACCGGCGACCTTCCGGTCACAAGACCAGATCCCTAACCTTTAGCCTACGACAACAGTTCCTTTTACATTGACTTCCATTATAAATTACAAATCTCCTGTAAACGTAGTACATTGGAATTTGTTACTACAGCGACTAAGAAATCTGTCCATATTGAAAAACGATGATGTGTCCTTGAGGTGGTAGTTAACCTAGATAGGTTTGGCTCAATGGTGAAAATGTGACAGACCCTTATATGATGACAGAATGTTTTGGTCATATTCTAGTCAGTAAAGGCTACAGAACCAGTATAGGATGTTTACTATTAACATAAACGTAGATCAGAGGGTTTAAGGTTGGGGTATATGCGCCCCACACCATAGGAAAATTTCAATTCTGGCAATGAAATGACGAGTATGAGCTTGGACCACCTGCTGCGATTGTTGGGAGAGATAAGTGTGCCTGATTGTTCTGTGTGGGTTAGTATCAACATTAGCAACGCATTCTTATATGCGGTTATGTCTGAAAACTCCTGGCAGAAGCTTGTGAAAGACTTTATAGTCAAAGACAATATCGATTAATGATAAATGTGACTCACGGGTATAGGCCATACTGTGGATTCTGGAAATGAAAGCAATCTGACATCAGGTACCAGCATATCAGAGGGAAAAAATTAAGGATTGAGCTTCATTCGATCCTGTCTAACCTGAAGTAGAACCTGAAGTAGGGTTAGTAGAGTTAGAAAGTACTTTGTATGCTCATCTGGTGGACTTCAAATAAAATTTCCATAGTACTAGTAGTTTAGTAATAAGGTTTCAACATCAGTATCACAAAGAAAAAGGGGTATCGTGCCATCCCTCGTGCCTTCATATCAATTTGATCTTGAACTCAAGTACCATATCACAAAGTATTATCTTTGCAAATAACCTTAAAAGTCTGCAAAGGCACATTGAGAGCAAAAACCAGGGCTGATTGCAATTCCCCATGTCAATCAGGGAGTGCGTCTTTATTGGAAGTGTCTCTGGTGGTTATCTCAGTGTTGTAGTGCTCCTAACCCACATCCTGTACCCCCATGTAACCTCCCCAGGGTTTCAGCCCTATAGTAGGCTCTTGTCTCAGAAAGATCTTGGCTGAGTCGCGCAGTCAGAAAGTGGAACCCACTATTTCCTGTTGCCTACATTTCTGCAGACTCCTTTTCAGACCTAACCGCTCTTTTCGTTTTTACTGCTGTGGACAGTCGGAATAACAAAGCTGATTTAATGCCGGCACTTGTCAGATTCGTTGATAATATTTTACACAGCGGTCTGTTCTCTTGTATCCGAAAGGACCATAAACGAGTCGGGGGAAGAAAGATATTATTCTGGAGTGTATGATGAAATATTCATACCTCATATCCTATTACGTTTCAGTATTCTTACTTTGAAGACTGAGAAAGATTAGTTTCTATATTTCATGTATAGTTCCTGGTGTTCCTTTCTTCTCGGCCGGGCATGTTTTCAGGGTTTGTGTTGGTGGATTATAAAACCTCTTTAAGAATAATAAGAAATGTTGTGGTTATTGACTTCCATGTGCTTTCATCTGTTATTGTGGCACCCGTGCTGTTTGTATGTTGTCTGTAATACGATCTTTACTCGGTGGTAACCTTCAGCATGTTTTTTTTCTCTCTTGGCTTCACAGAAACTTTAATGGACTCCACCACAGCGACAGCTGAACTGGGCTGGACAGTGTTTCCTGTATCGGGGTCCAGTGACAACAGTGTAAGTGCCATGCTTTCGTGACAAGTTTGTTCGCTTGCCAGCCCGTTGTTTAATGCCCGCTCAGCACTATTCCTGGAGCGCTATGACCCGTCAAACTTCAGCTCCAGCCTTAATCGAACACACTTGAGCCAGTGAATCATGGCTTTCAGTATCAGAACATTAGAGCCAGGCTTGTTGGAACCACACTCGGCAGGCTGGTAGATCTCCAGGAATGGGGCTGGGCTGCCATGATATAATTATAACTGAGGAAAAGAATACACTGGCAGTCCAGAAGAATTGCTCAGGCACACATTTGCCATACACTGATGTTTAGCACCTGTTTGTGATGTGTTTTAATGGACGTTATTACTTGATAAATGAGTCCCCTCCCTCTGTTTGATGCATGAGGCCAAAAGTAGTATGGCTGTTAGGACTTTGT
Organism: Megaleporinus macrocephalus; assembly: GCA_021613375.1. Taxonomy (NCBI): domain Eukaryota; kingdom Metazoa; phylum Chordata; class Actinopteri; order Characiformes; family Anostomidae; genus Megaleporinus; species Megaleporinus macrocephalus. Next base: position 42,169,904 of record CM038714.1, read on the forward strand.
ATGTGTAGCAGGGTGGGGCATATCATGATCCTTTAAGATCTTCTTATGATAAATGATATGTATAAGCTAAACAGTACTAACTATTTTTTTTTAATTTCTGAAAACTCATTAATTAGGCTACCACTTATATTCAGTCATATACTTTTAGAAGACTGACTTGCTTCTTGGAAAAGAAAGCGATTGGTTGATTCTGGTGGTTAATCTGATGGTTAATCTAACGCTGGGCTTTTTCTTTAACTATTCAAGTCCTGCCTAATAAGAGAGCTCCCTTAGCTGTGTATATATATTTTTTAGCTTCCGGAAATCCTTAGGCCTTTAGAGGCCCTCAGGGTTCCCTCTATGTGTATACCAAGCTTCACGTGAACTGGTTCAATTTGATTGACATTGAAGTTTTTGAATTGTACGCGTTGAGGCTGTATTATTTTTGTGAAAAGACAATCTTAAAGGTGTTATATTGTAATCAACCCTTTGATCCTGAGTATCTCTTTGCTATATTTATTAAAATCAGTTTATTTCATTATTTATGTTCCATAAATCTTATTTATTTACTTCATGAACAAAAATAGTTTTTGTACCTGTGTTCCTGACTGCAAATGTGTACAAATGTCAATAGTTCCTAGAGCTGTGTATTGGCAAGAACCTGACGATATGATACGTATCGTGATACAGCGCTCATGATTCAGTATATTGTGATATATTGCGATACTGCAAGCAAAGTGATATATTGTGATTTTTTATATCCTACTATTAAAACACCCCACTATATAAACAGGTTTGTCAATGCTTACAATAGCATTGCGCCCTTGTGCTTCGTGTTAATGTTGGAGTGGAGCTGAAAATGGATTACAACACTGCCATCTAGTGGTCAGAGGTTTAAACACAACACACAATGATTTACTGTCTGCCAGAAATCTGTGTTTTGATACTGTGTTTTTGAGAATCGATACAGTATCACAAAACATAATATCCCGATATTCGATATTTTCGATATTTTCTTACACGCCTAATAGTTCCTATCAAATTTTATAGTGAATCAATTTTGACCCATGTTGTACGAACAAAATTAGTTTTATTATAAAGAATACAAAAAATAACAACTGATCAAAAACAAGTACATTTTTGGAATCCATGGAAGCTTGAATGATGAAATTAACTTATAGCAAAGATATAGAAAATCAAATCCCATCACTTTTGATGGAGTAAGAGTGGCAACTTTGCTATCAACCTCATTGCAAACTGGGTTTTGAGTCCCTGCTCAGGCAAGCAAATCAGTTTAGAGTAAAAAACTGTGCCCACCTCTCAATAAGAATGTCTGACAGATGTCATGAATGTGGACATATTCTAGTCCTCTTACATCAGGCTGCAGTCACGCGTTGACGTAAGCACTTCTACTTTTATAAAAGGCATAAGAAAGTTCAGTCCATCCAGGCCAAAGCCAGCATACCAGCCCAGCGCTCGCCGGTCCGAGGGAAAACCAAGTCCCAGATTCCTCAGTGCTCCACCCCCATGCCGAAATCTCGACTCCCCGCATCCTGAAAACAGACAGCAACTATGTCGTTCGGTAATTTGCTGGCGTATTTCGGAAAAACCACTCCCTATTTTATTCAATTATTTATGCTTCTGTGGTCTGTTTTTTTCGGGGGGCTGGTTTAAATTATACTGTGCCGTGTGTCTGCATGCAGTCAGGGGAAAAAAAAAAAGAGAAAGGAGAGCAGAAAGAAAAGAAAAAAAGAAACGAGAGAAGAAGAAAAGAGAAACGGAAAGATTTCAATGGGGCCGGTCGTGCAACTTCAAAAGTTTTTCAGATAGAATTTTGCTCGCCATCATCGCGTCAAACCTGAGGGCACGCAGCCTCTTCCTCACTGATGGTGCAATCAATACGGGAGAACAAAGAGGGAGGCCTATCAGGCCCCATGCTTCTGGATCCAATCTGAAGCGCAATGATATTCACTTTCTTCTCATCCTCCCCAAATGTGCGGCCCACCCGGAATTGCACGTGCTTTGCATCACCTCTTTTTCATGTGCGCGGAAATGCGGCCCAACGAAGTAATGACACGAGTCAGTTTAATTCGAACAAATGACAGCGCCGAGTTCAAAGACGTCGCCCCGGCTGGGGAACGTACAGTCGCCTCCAATCCTTCGCTCCGAGTGGCAGTACAGTACGCTTCTCTGTGTTCCTCACACCTTAGTCAAAGCACATAACCACGCTTCTGTCCCACAGAGAGATGAGTTCACTCGAAAGAATGCTGTTTCTCCGTCCAGGCTTTTAAGGCTGCGACGGATTCTATATAATATTACATATCCAGAAACAAAGCATGCGTCATACTCCTCTCAGTAATCAGATTCTGTTATTGTACGAGTATAGAGAGCTTCCACACAACATGTATCGAGTTGTTTTGGGAAAAGAGCACCGTCTGCACTAGTGTGGAACAGGTGGGATAGAAACCTTGGGGACGGAGCGGCCTTAAGTTATTGTCTTACAGCCCCGCTGAGCCCCAGGGGCCGAGCTACGAGATCAATATCAGTCACAATGCCGAGCGGCTTTCGGGACACTGAGTAGCCTTGTTTAAGGAACAGTTTGGCCAAAACTCAGATTTCTGCAAATGTACCCTCCTTCTAAATCTGGTCGATCGGACAGGACTTGTTTGGCACCCAACAAAAACTGGTTACATTCATAAACAGAAAATTTGCAACTGTTTGAAAGTGAACGGAAAAAATTGAGTATGTATCTAAATTTATAGGGAACAGACAAAATATCAATTGATTTAGTCTGACACCAAGAAAAATCTTCCTGTATGTTAGATTTAGCAAATACGCAATGAGTTTAGCTATATTAGTCTATAGGGGTGTAAGAAAATATCGAAATATCGAATATCGGGATATTATGTGTTGTGATATCGATTCTCAGAAACACAGTATCGATACACAGATTCCTGACAGACAGTGAATCAGTGTGTGCTGTGTTTAAATCTCTGGTCACTAGTTGGCAGTGTTGTAATCCATTTTCAGCCATCTTCAACATTAACAAGCAGCACAAGGGCGCAATACTATTGTAAGCATTGGCAAATCTATTCATATAGTGGTGTGTTTTAATAGTAGAATTTGAAAAATCACAGTAGATCGCAATATATATTAAATTGTGAGTGCTATATCACAATACGTATTGTATCGCCAGGTTTTTGCCAATACACAGCCGTATTAGTCTAGCAGCTCAGCTAATTTTAAACACCAGTCTTGGGGGACTACATCATGATGAAGATAAGTCTGAATACATGTACTTTACATTTACAATGCACTAGAACTATCATGATATCACAACTATCCCAATTTTTTGAGATTTCATAAGTTGGAACAGACCTGATAGAACCTGTCCCAGCCCTATTATAAAAAAAGAGCAGTCATGTAGCAGGTTGACTGCATTTGGGGTAAGGAGAAAATAATTACATTCACTTTAAGTGAGTCGTTTCTTTATAAGACAAACTGGCGAGCGCTGCAAGGAGAAGACATCTAGAGACGACATTGATTTCTTCATCCCAACATGTGACTGTTTTGCTCTTGAGACATTAAACCATGCCGGAGGTCCCGCAAGACTTGTTCACACAGTGTTTTGAGCTGCACTTCAGCAGCAAGGTAGTTGAGGTGAGGTCATATTTACATGTGTTACTCTAGAGTAGAATCGAGTACTTTCATACATGCTTGCGTCCGCAGCCACAGCGTCTGAGGGCCAAAACTGGGCCCATTCTGCTCAAGCTTGAGCTTGAGCGTGTAGCTTCTGGCCCGTATACATGGTAAAACACAAAGTGTGCTCCATCTCCTCGGGCAAAACATGCGAGAATCACTTCAAACCTGGGAGGATTGTTACACATACAGCTGCTAACATTTTCTGCAAGTGTTGCACCAGCGAATCAAAACCCAGTAACGTTTGCATCAGCGTCTCGAAACACGTTAACAGTGCAGCGATATATCATTTCTTAATTATTATCACAATATTGGCTCTTGCGGTACTGAAATTGCAGCACGTTGCGACACGGAAATCAGCAGTTACAGTGTTGCTTTTACGAAAAGCGCCCTGACCAATCACAGTTGCAGTTGAGTGATGCTGTGCATTTGTTTTTCTTATTTAATTAATTAAAGAATTCATTTAATACAGGTCATACAGGTCAGGTGTTTGGGTGAGAGTAAAGTCACATAGACTCGCCAATGCTTTCATATATTGCAGAGTGTACTACTTTCCCAGTACTGAAATTATATAATAACTATAGATCGTCCATGTATCGGTATCGGCTGATTTTTAATCAAAATATGTGATCGCCGATCCCGAGAGCCGATCGATGGCATTAAACAAAGGAGCCTAATTTCTGTATTTCCAGCTAGCATTTCATCCAGGAAGAGGAGACCTCCGTGAAACCCCCTCAGGCCAGCTCCCTGCAATTCCTATCTGAACCACTAGGTGGAAATACATACTGTTTCATTTTCCACAGACTGACTAGAGCAGCGACCTCTGTAAAAACATCTGTAAAATTAGTAAAATCACTGTGTTTCGCGGGAGAACTACTAACACTACTAATCTGATACGACACTTCAGAGTACACCAATACTGAATACAGTGAGTATCAGCAAACAGCAGAGCTAGCACACACAGCTAGCACAAAACAAACAACCCAGAACACCATGCAGACCAGATCTGACCAGTATGAACAGCACAGCAGCAGAAACAGCCAAAGAGCTAAAGGAACCACAGCCAGAGCGATTGAGTGTATAGTTCTAGATAAGCAGCTCTTCTCGGCTGTAGAAGACCTTCATTCTGCTGTTTAATATTCCACCTGGATCCACGCTCTGCCGTTCCTAGTAGAAACACTTTTCAGAGGTCGCTCTTCCGAAGCGGTATTAACTTCTAATTTAGTTAAAAATATTATACTGTTTCACATGAGCTCGTTATAAATGGTAATAACATGGTTTCCACCATGTTTCATGACTGCCGTGGCATATAGCCCCGCCCTCGATCAGTATCGGCTATCGGCCAATCGCGCTGAAAGGTGATCGGCGATCGGAATCGGACTCAAAAACTCTCATCAGTCCATCTCTAATAATAACACAATAACAACACAACAATAATCTGATCATATAATTAGTGGTGTTTTGAAACCCATAGTGTGAAACCTCTTATGGAGGCTCAGATTTGACTGTAAAGCATGAATAATTGGTCGCACTGTATGAATAAATAAATAAATAAATAAATAAATAGGCAGCTTGTCCTCACGCATACAAACTGTCTTCCATGCCAGGCAATCCTTACCACTCAAGCTCCTACAGACTTCCGTCAGCAAACACTTTGTGCCTCCTCTCCTGTGTCCTCAGGCTGGGCGCTGTATGAATGGACGCTTCTGATACGGGAACATCAAAAATCACACCGCAAGCGTTTTCTTTAATTGAAGCCTGTAATGCTCCAATTTCAGTAACACGTGGTGATGGCCTTCTTTATACTTCTTTCTTTCTTTTTTTTTTTGGAACGTGGGTGCGTTACGTAAGGCGGTTTATTCCTAATTTATAACTGCTGCGGAATGCAGCCTTCCTGATAAGTGCTGGAAATAAAATCAGTACCAGGCTCAGTTACGTAAGTGGCGTGTACGTTGCACACGCACGTACCTTCTGTTTACAGTCCAAGGCCGGTCGCACACTTTGCACATCTTTTTTTTTCTTGTTTTTATTTCAGATTCACACGCTCACGACTAATATGACTAACCATTGTACACATTAACACCACCTCTAATGTTTTAAATGAAAACATGTGGGCTGTAAACGTAAACATGAACGACGGCACCGCTACTGCTGTGATCAACGCTTGCGTAATTGGGACAGGGCCCCGTTAGAGGAGCCTCCAGACCAGGATGATGGAAGTGCGTCCTGTCATGATTCGGTAACTGTATACGGGGCCGTGCTTTATATAGTTGATATAGTTGACAACACACTTTCTTTATTAGTGGTCAGCGTGAGAAGAGCTACAAAGAGTAGTAAAGAAACAGATGGTCCTACAGAGCTCACGTCTGGATGCAATAGAATGCGCACTACCCCTCGGAGCCTCTCTGAAGAGGCATTTGGCTGAGGGGGGCGCCCTTCGTGGAAGTCGTTTCGAAACTGAACGAGCGTTCGTCCGTTCGGTTTCCACGTCGATTAGAGCCGCTCCTTAAAAGGGCATTTTACAATTTGAGGGTCTTTCTCATCAAAGGCTCGAATGTCTGTGTGGTCATCGAGTAACGTAAAGAGCGGAGCATCGAATCTACTTTGGCAGCATCTAGTCTGATGGTTTTGATTTGCTCTAAGAGGAATATGTAAACATGATCCACATGGAGATCACGGGAGAAGGGTTAAAGAGCCAATAAGAAGCTTGTTTGTCTAACTTCACATGTTGTGCATTACCAGTGGATGGAGGTAATTGGAGTTGACTGCTAAAGACAGCTCAGTTAGTGAGGCTCTCTCTCTCTCTCTCTCTCTCTCTCTCTCTACCCTCCTTGTGGTTGGAAGCCCAGCAGTGCATTGGGACGTCCTCCCCCCCTCCCCACCACCACTCTGTAATCCAACACATGGTCCGGGTGTCATTTGTCCCACACGTCCTCCCAGGACAGACGTGTCTACTGACAGATTTCCCGCATCTGAAAACTGGGCGACTCAGGCCTCCAACTAGTTCCACTCTAGCTTTTTATTATATGGGTGAATTATTTATTTACGCAAACCGGGTACCCTTTGGCCTCTTTCGCTCGGGCTAAAAGTGAATGCTGAGATCATGTGAGAACATAATTCATGTTAAGAGGCGTCGGCAAGAGAAAGCTACGCTAGCTGGCCTTAATGTTCTTTTCCTAAAGGTTGTGACTTTTCATAAAGGTTTATCAGCAGAAGATGCTGAACTCCAGACCAAAAAATCAAGAGTTGTGTTACGGCAGAGCAATTAATATTAAAAAAATTGGTGATCGCTGGCAGCCTCTCTTTTGTTCCTCCCCCCCCGCAGCTAGCCTGCTCCATAATTCACCAGGAGCGCTCCGTTACGCTAGGTTGTAACGATCACAGGGAGAAAGAGAGACTGTCGGAGAAGCTTATAGATTACAGCTCAGTTGAACTTTCTCTCTCCTTGGGTGGCGAGGGAGTTATTGATTTTGAACTTAATTCCCAGAGAACGTTCTGCCGTATATCAGTGGGACGCTTTCCCTGGAACTAGCATGAATGCTACCGTCTCCGGCGGTCATTGGCGTTGTTGCGTCAAAAGCAAGACCAATAGTTACCATGTGTGTTTAATTACATGGACAATGTATTACGCATGCCAGGCCTTTCATAAGGCATGACTGCAACTGCAGTAGGATATTGAACTTGCCTTGGCTTGCAGTGCTGGCTGTCTGTCCTAATTGCCAGAGTACAGTAATGGGGGGAGTGAAGAAGAACAGTAAACCCCTTAAGAATTCGCTCGTAATTGAAAGATGGAAGACACAGCATCCATAGGCCCAAGGCTGTTTCCATCCAGTGAGCTGAGCCATGCGGAAAGTCCAAGTTCTACCCCATAACGGAGTGTTATGACCCCCTTTATATGTAAGTATGACCTATAAGGCCAATGCTCAAACCACAAACTCAAAATCCCCCCGAATGCAAGCCTATAGGACCGTGGAAAGGGCGCGAGAACTGCCGTCCCACTCCTTCCAGGCTTCTTTATGTTGGACCAGCGCTCCTGAGCAGCTTTCAAAAGAGAACAGCCATTCTCTTGTGTTGCTGGAGGCCTCCACATACTTGTTCTTTCTGGGTTTGTGGTTCCAGTGTTCTTCCCTTGAGAAAGGTGCCCACAGATTCACGAAACAATGCTTCTCGGAACCCAGGAGTCGACTTTTCTTCCTTCGGGCTTTTCTACTTTCAAACTCATTAGTTTGAGGAAACTAAGCCGCTACAATTCAGAAGCAATTTTGAAGGGGGCTGCGTTGTTAAGGGGAAAGGTTTATAAACACATCTCGTTTACAGTAATGACAGGGAACACAATCTTTCACTCTCCTTTTCTATTTATTTAAGAAGCATTTGAGCCCATTTCTTATTTTTATACACACGCATCTCCGCTGCAAATGAAAACGCAAACTTTCAACAGCTTGCTTGTGTGCGGTAGAGCTGAAAGCAAACACAAGCGCAAATGTTGTAACATGGATGCGGTTAATTATGAAAAATGAGGCTAGTTGTTAAAAAATAAATAAAAAATGCACATAAAGTCATGAGTAGTCAGTTTGAGGTGCCGGTATTCGGGTATATATTATGTTTCCACAAGAGATAGATACACAGGCGAACATTTCGGTGAGACTTGATGGTTCTTCTCATATTTGCAACTACGTTTGCTATACTTTGTCACTACGATATGTGAGCGTGAGTACACTGCCGAGCTGCTCTAGTCCAGAAACAATGGAAATATATTTCTATGACAAATAACATGATGTCACGGATCAGCTGAAGGCTCATTAACTCATCTGTATAGGCAGTGTCTGTAAAAGAAGTAGGAAAGGGGATATCTGCATGATAAAATAAAATCTAGAGATATATTTTATTTACATGACATCCATAGTAGTATTTTGACTTTACAGTTTTAATGTACATGGAGCTACGACTTGAGTTGCTACTAGAAAGGGTGTACTTATCCTGGTAAGCTCTTTCTATCAGTTATTTATTTGCTTCTATATGGAGCTACAGTACAGACACTAAGAGTAATTAAATATAGACATAGATAGACATAGACATAGTCAATTCTTTGACTTAAAGAACATTTAGTAATAAAAAAACACCTTAAACGACAAACAAAAGTTACATTGATTGCATGAACAGTTTCATAATAAATCCTGAAAAAATGTAAATATTTGCAGATGACATTGATATAAGAATTTAAGATTATTAAATGTAACTTCTACTGGAACCTGTTTAACTACATATGAGTTTAAATATTATAAAGCCGTGTGTTTACATTGCACGTCGCTCCCCCCAGCTCTAAAGAACTAACAGCCCTAAGTAGCAACGTTAATATCTTCATCAGTTTTTGGTCCAGTATATTTTGCCATTCTTCTTCCAAGACATGCTTGTCCTCATCATGGTTTTTGGACCACCAGAACACTTTGAAGTCTGCGGGACTGTGGCCTTCACACTGGACAAATCCCTGGTAGCAACAATAAACCTTGAGGGCAGAGAGGGCTAGTCGTTAAATTGTCAGACGGATTGCCAAAAAAAAAAAAAAAAAAAATCTTTATCCCTGCAGAATTCCCCCCACTGCCTTCACATCTCAGAACACATGACCACCTTGAGCCTCACTCCCACCGACGGCCAGGGGAAAAAAAACTGTGAAAATGAAGACGTTTCATTTAATTTCACACTTGGCGCTTGATCGCTGGGCGGTTATTATGCCCCATTTGGTTCTCTCCACTGCCCGTGATGAAAGAGTGGCAGAAAAGCTGTGGCAGGACAAAGAGAGGCCCTCCTTGAAAAAAAATGCGTTTGTTTGGAGTCTCCGTAGCCCCCCCACCCCACCCCCGACCACTCCACCTCCTCCCCTTCCCACCAAGCACTGCCTTCACTAACTCTCCTCTTCTCATTAGCAACTTAGCAACTGCCTCGCTTTTTCATTTGCTTCTAATTTGATCAGTCAAAGCCACAGCCTCCAACAAGAGGATGTTCCACTCTGTCTTCTCCTGTTTAACCGGCCTTCAGCCCCTCCTCACGAGACAGCCTGCAGAAGAATGGTCTGGCTTAAAGGGAGGTGGCAGGGTCAATGGCTGTCCATGACCCTGGACACATTCGCACATTTGTATGTCCCAGACTGAAGGCGATTGGAAGTTTCTCCGTGCGATAGAGTCTCCGAGTCGACCCGAATACTGAATTTTCTCATTCGGAGTTCCAAGAAAAATCTTCACTTCTGCTCCAACAATGGTGTTTGCTGTCCCTCAAACTCTTAAATGTCGTGCACTACATTGTTCTGCTGCTCGTGACCCTGTACGTATTTAGAATAATTTCATTCCGTCTGCGGAGAGTAACTGGGACATGGGAGCGAAAGAACAAAAGCCTAGTGAAAGAAAGCTGTTCTAATTAGTCTGAGGGTGTTTGATGGAATGGGGGTCTCGAACATGAGGCTTGACTTTCTCCCCGAATCCCGTCAAAACTCTGTCAAAATCCTTGTTAAGCGGCGACTAATTTGGGAAATTATGTCAGCTGTGAAGTGAAGAGTGAGAGGAACAGGGGGTGGGCGAGCGGTAGATGGGGCAGGAGGCACCGAACACGTTGCTGAGCTGCGGCGAAGGCGAAGGAAAGGGCTTTCCCTGCTGGACGAGGTCAAGCTTCTGACTCACTTGCTCGGTGGTTGGAATCGCGACTGTTTAATGCTCTCAGCTTGATCCTAAGCCAACTGGCTTGAAGACCGCAGAGGAGGCATCTGGAGTCACTTTAGGCCAAGCAGTGAAGTCCTTGGTGCATGCACCCTTATTGTGTGCAGTATATACTTGTAAACTTAATAAGAACTCTGTTTCACTTGCCCCAAATGACCATCCGTATAATTCGATTATCCTAGGTTTGTAATGTTCAAGGGGATGAAGTTTTGTACGTTGGCTTTGCCAAGCGCTAACACTCCTCTGACTCCATTACCGAAGAGTGACTAAGGCCAAATTCGGAGGGCTATTTTTTGTTTCTCGTAGGCGGACCATGTTCCAAAGAAAACCCAACGTTTAGGAAAAATCAGGCCCGTGTATATTAAAACAGCATACCTGATCAGCGGCCATACATATAATTACACAACATATGGATTCACTCCTCCTGACAGCGATCCCCGAATCGCAAATGGTCTCCACAGTCCTCCGCCCCTCAGTCAGCACCACTCGGACCAACCCTGAAAGATTCATTTTGACAGTAGTCCCTTCATCTAAACACCAGTTCCAAACATTTCAAACCTGTGTATACAGCATGCATCAACAAGTTGCCGTCAGGGCTGTGTCAGGACAGCGTGGTTATTGTTCGCTTGTTTCCAAAGCGAGTCCAGTTTCCGGCCTGCATGCCATTCCATGCTCTCTGAAAGGATCGTATGCTAATGCTGCTTCTCTTTTCCGCTGCCAGAGCACGGACCCAAGCCAGCTCAGCGAAAAAAGTGAGCGGCTGTGTAAACGGCAGAGTTTATCACCCGTTCTTCCGCTCGCAGCGAGCCGAATTAATGATATATCCTCTCACGCAGGGAGAGGCAAGTAAACACAGGCCAGGTTCAGCCGGTGTGGCCGAGTGGGGGTCTCCTGCAAAGCGTAGACCAGTGCCAGGCCTTTACTCTGGCAGTGGCCCGAGTCTTTTGGCAAGCTCGCCAGAGGATTTTACCCTCTTCCTCACCTCATACCTCTCCTGCCCTGTAATCTAGTCGCTGCCCGCAGGGAGAATTTCTCCAAATGGCTCGGCTGCTCTCCGAACGTCCCTGGAGAGCCTGGATGGACGGCGCGAGAGAGAGCATGTTGCAAGATGTTTGCCGTTGCCCTGCGGTTTGGAGCCCCTGACTTTACGTATTACAAATAATTTGTGAGCTTCAATCCAAATGGGAATGGGCTTACCCGCGCTTACATGGATGGCAGAGAAAGAAGCAGCAGCAGCAACAGCTGAGTTATGGAGAACGGGAACTGTTTATAATAGTAAGAAACATGGGTCCTCAAGTAGGCGTGCTTTGCATTCTGACACAAGAGTCCATGAAGAGTTGAAAAACGTCAAGAAGTGAGCTGTAGACTTCCTTTTTTTAGGGGGCACAAAGAAGATACAACAGCACGCAGGAGAACATGTTTTATTAATCAAAAACAATCAAAGCACATCAGTAGGCTTTCGTGTTGAATGAGTAATAGAGGCTGCTGAGCTAGCGAGCTAACAGAGCTGGAAGTGTCACGCTGGATGCTGATGAGGACTCCTTGTCTTCAATGCAAGATCTCTGAGATGTTCTTCATCAGAGAAATAGATTTTTACTGGAGCTAGCCAACATCAGCTAGTGTAGGTAGCCTAGTTAGTCAGTCATACAGTCATACTATCTCTGCCTTTGTGTCCTCTATCTTTGGAGGAGTGAGTTCCTGTGTATTTTCTCAGCTCTTCTACAAAGAAATCTAATGAATTCTGTCAATGTTTGATTCCCAGAAAACTGGCACCTTGAAAGTACACCCAAGTATTGCATGTGCACATACTATGAATTATATCTTCATTATTGCTTATTGAAACAAGCAAAGGTGCAGAATCTTAAGCAAAGATCTTCAAACCTGGTCCTCAAATACAGATTTCACTGGTTGGGTTGATGCAGTAGTTGTCCAATCAGTCACATCAACAGTTCAATCCAGTACCAGTGATTACAGCATCCAGGACCTGAAAGTGGATCATAGGTCCAGATTCTATTTACCATTAAATCTGTACTGTATTTGTGTTTGTATGTTCTTGACTTGCATTTAAATAAAATAACAACACCCAGAAGTTTACACCTCAATTCGCTTCTGCTCTGTCTTGCAGTGGGAGGAGGTGAGCGGCTATGACGAGAACATGAACACCATCCGCACCTACCAGGTGTGTAACGTCTTCGACGCCAACCAGAACAACTGGGTGCGCACCAAGTACATCCCGCGGCGCGGCGCCCAGCGCATCCACGTGGAGATGAAGTTTTCGGTGCGGGACTGCAGCAGCATCCCGCGGGTGCCGGGCTCCTGCAAGGAGACCTTCAACCTGTACTATTACGAATCGGACGCGGACACAGCCACCAAAGTGTCCCCTCCGTGGATGGAGAACCCCTGGATCAAGGTGGACACCATCGCGGCCGACGAGAGCTTCTCGCAGGTGGACCTGGGCGGACGGGTGATGAAAATCAACACCGAGGTCCGCAGTTTCGGGCCCGTGTCCCGGAACGGCTTCTACCTGGCCTTCCAGGACTACGGGGGCTGCATGTCGCTCATCGCCGTTCGCGTCTTCTACCGGAAGTGTCCTCGCGCCATCCGCAACGGAGCCATATTCCAGGAGACCCTTTCGGGCGCGGAGAGCACGTCCCTGGTCGCTGCGAGGGGAGTGTGCATCGCCAACGCCGAGGAAGTGGACGTGCCCATTAAGCTCTACTGCAACGGAGACGGCGAGTGGATGGTGCCCATTGGACGCTGCATGTGCAAAGCCGGCCACGAAGCTGTGGAGAACGGCACGGTCTGCCGAGGTGAGCTCGCTCTCTTATTGGCTTCAGACCACGTTTTTCCAGTGAGTGCTTTGTAAGGATAGAGGTGTTAAATGCTTCATCTTGATTGATTTGTGTTAGCCGGTCTCCAGCTGGCATTAAAAGCTTTGGAGTTAAATATTGAAAAGGCGGAAAGACTAAACACCAGCAGGCTTATGTTTCCGTACAGCATTGTGTAATCATTTTCACTTAAACCCTGTTCAATTTTGTTAGTCACGAGGGGGAAATAACATGTGGGATTATGATTTGTTTTGCTGCTTTTCTGGTGAACAATGCGACGAATAAATGCGAACCTTCTATTTTACAACACGTGTACACAAGACTGGCAGGCGCTCTTATCCAGTACCTGCAAGAGCTGCTATTTATTTTGTGGGCCAAACCTTTGTGTAGCATATTGTGTTGTTGTTGTTTTTTTTTTTTTATCTCTGTGAATGCAATATATAACAGACACGATGCCTGCGGGCTTGGCAGTTGTCGTATTGTTACTGGCTAGCCCCCCTCTCCCTCTGTGGATCGATCGTTCCTGGAGCTTTCTCTCTGTCACCCCCCCTCCATCTCCTACAAACCCCCCCACCCCACACACACACTTTTCCTCCCTCACCTGTGATTCAACCTGCTCTTCAGCAGGAGCTCTTGGCTCGGCGCCGTTCCCACGGCAACGGCGGCCCCGCAGACGGGCTCCACGCTGACACAGACGACACAATAAAACGCCCACCTGTGTTACAAATCCCCCCCCTTCACCAGCCGCACGCACACACTCGTTTTCCGTTCTGCCTCTTTCATAAACCCCGGCTGTAATTACCACACCGGCTCCCCGGCCAGCGCGGGGCTGAGCGGTGATAATAGCCGCTCATCTCTCCGCTGCTGGGGCGGTGCTCCGCCTTGCACGCATTCAATGACAGTTAATGAGGACGGTCACAATCCCCCCTCAGGAATACATGCCAATAAAACCTGAGCCGAGGCCCAATCTCCTCCAAATTGAAAAGCCTACGTAATTACACACATTTGGTTGTTTTTGACCTACATGTAATTTACTGGGTGCCACGGATTTTAATATCCCCGGGGTCTCCTTAGTGCCACGCATCTTTTGTGTTGGGCTGGATTTAAAAAACTATTAAAATGATAACGATTAATAGAGGGGTTCATAGATCAATCAGCGCACGCTCGCGAAAGAGGCAGATCGGGTTTCAGTACAGTAGGAGTGAACGGGGACGTTACCGCAGCCTTGAAAGAACTTGTGTTGGTTTACTTGCTGTTTTCCACTTAAGTCGTGGTTACGAATATCGGAAAGTTTTGGTGAATGTTTGGGAGAACTTGCTAGCCAGTTAGCTTGCACGATTAGTTTCTATTATTTTTACCTTTAGAACAGTTTCAGGATGAATGGACCAATAGAAATGCTCCAAAATCACTTGGAATAAAACCTATTTACATTAGCTCACATTGAAAGTTAAGAATCTTGTAAAGGTACTACTTTGGCAATACTTGGTTTTCTTTGGACAGCGATGAATTGATATTTTACTCACCTCTAAAAGTTACTTTTGATTGTTACAGACGTACCTACCTATGTCCACTGAAAACATCCTTTCTTTCACTGGAATCAAAAAGTAAAGGTCAGTGAAAAGTGTGGTGATTGTATGAGGGAGGACTGAGAACTTCAGTTAGAGTTGTTGGACCAATTCTGCCAGTAGCTACAAGGCTGGAACCTCCTGGAACTGTGGTTGGACTCTTATAGGAATAGGGAGGAGAGGGGTTAGGATTGTGAGAACTTGTCATGGAACACTTTACATGGACTTTATAGGGAGTTAGAGGAGGATGTTCCTTCGTATATCATTCATTCATTCATTCATTCAGTTATTCCATAAAGCCTTTAATAGTATTGTCATTGTGATAGTTTTGGTGGTCTACCACATCTTACAGAGATGTTAGGAATCCCATTTTCTCTATATCCTTTAGACCTCAAAACACTCAAACTAGTCAACAGACAAACTAGGGGGCAGTGAGCATACTTGCCCAGAGCGGTGTGCAGCCCTACCACAGCGCCCGGTGATCAGTCAGGGGTACGTGTCTTGCTCAAGGGACCCTCTGGTCACAAGGCTGGTTCCCCAACCTCCAGCCCACGACTGCCCACAATTCTTTAACACTTTCTTGAACTCCAAGTTTGGAAACTCCATCTTTTTTTAACATACTGTGCTTTGAAACACTAAATTATTAGCCATTCTTACTGGAAATACACTAAATGTAGAGTGGTCTCTGACTTTTGCACAGTACTGTATACCCACAGTGTCACTAGCAACACTGCTTTGAGACTTGCAATGCTTTCACAAGCAGTTTTCAGGTCAGGTCCTCCAACATCCTATGAAGGCGGCATGAATCAGTTCTAGCCAGTGATAAACTGCCCTTACATGAGTTCTGGGTTCGCAAAAAACTACTCAGAGTGCACCTACGGACCCCCTGTTCTGAGATACCATCAGCATGCACGCTGACAGTCCGAGAGCAGCTTCCTGTCCTCCGCTCCTTTATAAACCTGGGCCGTCCTGACTGCTGTGAGAGAAAGCCTGGTTCCTCATCATCCATCAGCTTCAGCGCCTCCCTCTCTGCGGCCAGGCTCCAGCTCCAGCCTGGCCACCATCACCCGACGTGTTTTGTCATCTCTTTTCCGGACGGCTCTGTCTTCATTGATCACGCCCTCGCACTGAGTGGGCCGCCGAGCGTGTGATGTATTGTCCAGGAGTTCTGCGGTGGCACGCAGCGAAAGTACACCATAGGACGTGTTTTATGTGGACATCCAATCCTTAGGAGTCCCACGACTATAAGCAAAGCCTGTTTGCTGTAGAAAAGCGAGGAGGAAACTAAATAAAACCATTAGGGAGGAGGGGTACAGCACTTGCGGTCAGCTCTATTGTTCATAAGCTGTTTTGATCGAGGTCTGCCATCAATTCATCTGCCTATTTATCTTTCTGGCAGGGGTAAGCTGATAGCGCTGCGTGAGACGATGTCAGAACCATAACTGTGGTCAGTGCCTTTTAACTGTTAGTGGTTGGCGGTAGTGGTGGAGGGAGGGGGGGTGGATTGATTTATGAAAGGGCGCTCTTTTTTTTCTTTTCTTTTCGCCGTGGAGGGTTTGGGTGTAATGAATTGATTTGTGAAAGATGTCCGCTCAGGGATGCAGCTGTATCTTCTTACGGTGCTGGATTACAGGAGGTGGTGAAGCAATCAGGAGATCCGCTGATGAAAGAGCCGTCTCGCCGCTCCATTAATAAAGCCGCAGACGCTTTGTTCAAACACCTCCCTGTGACAAAGCATGTAATTACGCATGTATCAATTAAATCCTTGGCAGAGCGCTCGACAAATAATTACGCTTTGACGAGAAATCTGTCAAAATATTGACAATAGACAAACGCGCTTGTCGTTTTTTTTGGAAGGCAGCGATCGCCTCGCGTCTCAGCGAGTGAGCCGCCGCCGCCGCCGTCGTCTTTCAGCAGAAACGTCCCTCAAGTAGGGCGCATCGGATTTCGTTTAGGGCTGCAAGGAGATGAGGAACCTCTGGAGACACGCGGGGGTCTTGTTCCTCGTAATGATGGAGTAGCCTCCTGGACGGAGCACAATGGAAGGCACGTCCGCGGCTAGGAGGGCCGGCTACTGCAACAAAAGTCTTCTCTCGCCTCATTCTGTTGTTGGTATCTGATCACAGGAGGAAGCACCACTGGTTCTCAGAGTGGAAACTGTAGGAATCCGTTACTGATGGGCCGCCACGACGCTGTAAGCACAGATGACAGGTTAAATTTACGCCGACGCACCGCCCAGCGAGCCGCCGAGCCTGCCAGAATGGCAGGGTTCCTCTTTAACTGTGTGGCTCGGCGAAAACAAAGTAATAAACTATAAAATCACCACTGTATGTTCACACAGACACATCCCAAATCCCAAATCCCAGACCAGAGGCCTTGGAGGTCTTAGCCAGAGACGGTACGTCCCAGCGTTTTAGTGGGCGCACAGTAGTGTTTCCATGAAAAGTCAAATTTACAGTTTTCTGTCTACCCCGAATGTAGTAGATCAGCCAACAGACACACAGCAGGCTGCTACAGCCGTCTATAGCTATGAAGCAAAGCTTTTTGACCATTGTTATACAGTTGCATGCAAAGTTTTAAATACCCCCCCCCTTCCAGGTCAGTTTACATGGCTTGTTGATTCACTAAGGTATGATACGTTAGCACCCCCTCTACAGGGAGCTTATATGTGGCATTGCATGTAAGATATTAATATAAAAATAACACATACAGTATAAAACACGTTTTTTCACGTTTTAGGTTTGTATGTTTGTTCCCGTATGTAAAATCCAGCAAATACACAGTTTAAAGTTTGCCGTTTGACGTATTCTATTTCTTTTTACTTCACAGAATGTGAGCAAAAGCCGTAGATAATTACGCAGAGATTACGTTAGCCAGTTTATTTGAGATTATGCAACAGTATGATGGGAGGGGTTGAGGCGAGTTTTAGGTTTGCGCGATGCTAATTAGTGGGGCCTAAGCCTCCATTACTCCTTAGCAGAATTAGCCTTGAGGAAAACTGAATGAATGAATGAATGAATGAATGAATGAATGAATGAATGATATACGAAGGAACATCCTCCTCTAACACCCTATAAAGTCCATGTAAAGTGTTCCATGACAAGTTCTCACAATCCTAACCCCTCTCCTCCCTATTCCTATGAGAGTCCAACCACAGTTCCAAGAGGTTCCAGCCTTTTAGCTACAGGCAGAATTGGTCCAACAACTCTAACTGAAGTTCTCAGTCTTCCCTCATACAATCACCACACTTTTCACTGACCTTTACTTTTTGATTCCAGTGAAAGAAAGTTTAAAGTTTGCCGTTTGACGTATTCAATTTCTTTTTACTTCACAGAATGTGAGCAAAAGCCGTAGATAACACAGCGCAGAGATTAGCCAGTTTATTTGAGATTATGCAACAGTATGGTGGGGGGTTGAGGCAAGTTTTAGGTTTGCGCGATGCTAATTGGTGGGGCCTAAGCCTCCATTACTCCTTAGCAGAATTAGCCTTGAGGCTCTGAGGCAGAAAGCTTCCGTGTTTTAGTACTTAGCGTACTACTTTGGGCGAGTAAACTGTGTAAGTGTTATCTTTTTTCTTTTTTTCCCTCCGAACTATCACTGGAAGGCTTTAGAGGACTGCAGACTAAAAGAAGTGCAGATTCGACAAAGCCTGGGATGAAACAGGAGCTGAGTGAGCGGACCCCCGCTGCCTCAGACGGAGCGCTCGTGCCCTGGAGTCTGTCAGAGACGCAGGCTGAAGGCTTTCTGTCTCTTTACTGAGCGAAAGCAAGCAGTTTTTAGCCCCCCCTATGGCATTAGTCATTCTTTCCTCTGTAATCTGGGGAAGCAGGGGGAGATCACCAGCTCTTTATTTACGGCTCTATAATGATCAGACTGGCGCTCAATTACCCTCCGAATACAAATAAGCATCAAAGAGGGCTATACTCACACATCCAAACTGCAGGGAAATATTATTTAAGGAATACCTCAAAGCTCTTGACCTTATAAAGGCTAATCACAAACTAGGAAAGGGCTAAACATAACCTGCCCTGCTCCTGCTCATGGCTGCTCCTTGCTAGCTTTGAGGAGTGGGTGCTCTTGTAATGGTATTATAACTCAGAATGAATGGATAAGACATATCTGCTCATGCCGAAATGCTGTTAATCCTATATTAATTGTATATCTTGTCAGTTTCGAATGCGTTTGGCCGTGTGAGTGTGTGGTATATGCAAACACAAGCGTCTAGGAGTAACTAAGAACATGTTTCAAATGAGTTGATGCACTCAAGATGTTCCACTACACTCTCTAGCCATCTAACAATAACCTAAATCAACTGAAATGTTTACATTATACTGACTAAATGAATATATCTTGTCAGAGGTTGTGAGGGGGCTGTCTATAAACATTTACCATGGCTTAGATTATCAATATGAGGGAGATAAACAGATGTCAGCGTGAGGCAAGTTGTGTAAGTAGGTCAGTGTCTATTTAACGGGGCAGTTGTGACTCTCCAGTAGCCGTGCTAAGGTCACCTGTAGTTGAAGACCCACTTCTCAAATAAAGGTGGATCACTAATCAGCCAACCCATCAGCAAACCCATCAGGTACAGATCCGTTTTGGTTTTTTTTTTTGTTCATATCAATATTCATGTTGAAAGCTTCACAAAGTTTTGGCGTTTTGTGGATTTGGTGGCCAATCTGGTGGAAATGTGTAGCTGCATGCAACATGTGGAAAGACCCCGGTTTCCTCCGGGTACTCCGGTTTCCTTCCACATGTACAAAGATATGCATTATAGCTTGATTGGTCACTCTAAATTGCCCGTAGGTGTGAATGTGTGAGTGAGTGTTGGCCATGCGATGGACTGGCGAACTGTCCATGGTGTACCCCGCCTTCGTCCGATGACGCTGGGATAGGCTCCAGCCCCACCGTGACCCCGACTAGCGGGATTAAGCGGCAGATAATGGATGGATGTGTTAAGACCCCTTCCTTAAGTGGATGAATCTAGTGATGGGGAGTTGATTCCAAAAGAGGCGATTCTTTGATTCCAACATGACTGGGAGTATAAGTCAACTCTTGGAAAATGAATCTAAGAGTTGAAATTCTTGGGGTCGACCCCACGTCTTCATATCGTAATCTGATTGAGGAAGATTCTGATGGAGGTGAACGCAAGAAAACATAATAAAACAAGTTCCGTTACCCGTCTCAAACAACGGCTGCTTGCCTGCTGTGAGATTTGCCAGCTTCTTATTCAGATTTCTGCTCCACCTTTTGGAACCGACGTATCAGTAAGTTAACTGCTGAGTCACTGAAGGTAAACTGAAAGCAACGCAAACAACAAAAAAGAAAGAGTTTGAAAAGGAATTAGAATTAAAAAAATTCTGATTACAGTAATGTTTTTTTCCATGTATCATGTTAAATAAACTAAATACTCCTAATATGACTATAACCTATAGCTATTTAAAATGTGGTAAACCACATATATGATGGTTTAATCTTTGCTGTATTGCTTTATCATTGACTCTTGTACACCTTTGGGAAAAATTCAAGGAGTCGACTCCAGCAGCAAGAGTCAAAAGTTGGAGTGGACTCCAGAAAACCCAGAATCAATAGCTATTGAATAGCAAGGACAGTTTAAATACTCAGTCCTATCCAGAGTAACTTTAACTTAGTGGTTCGGGCTGGCTGGAGTAATGTTACACTCAAAGTTAAAGATTAAGGCCCGCTGCCTATTCAGTAGCGGCCCATTCCCAGTTATAGCTGGGTACCGGCTGTCAGTGTGACAAAAGAGGTAAGCAGTAAACGAGTGCAGAAGCATCCCTTTGGTTGCCTCTCCCAGACACCTTCCATATGGAAAGGGCTTAAGAGCCGAAATCAGCGCAGCGCAGAAACTGCCGTTATTTCCCACGGTGCCTCTGCATTTAATGATAGCTCTAATTGGCCAATGGCAAGCGCAGCACACAATCCCACGAGCTTCGGAACATGACATGAAGCAAAACAAACAGCGCTCCATCATCCTCCTCCAGCCCGGCATGTTCAAATAAGGGCTTAGTGGGAACAGACCTTCCTCCCAGAGATCCAAAGCTCCAGCCCGAGCGGCAGTCTGGCTGCAGTGCTTTCACAAAGACACCTGTCATGTCAGCGATATAGACAAATGAAAACAGTTCTGGAAAAAAAGCAAGCGTTTTAGCTCTGAATGCCTTTCTCCACTGAGAATGACATTTTTATACACGCAGAGTCTCGGGTCCGGTTTTTACACCTGCTGTTGTGTAGAATTCTGTGTTAATGTAGGTTAGGTTTGAAAAGGTTTGCTGAGTTCATTATTTTCAGCGGTCCTTTCTTTTTTTGTCTCCTACATTCTCAGTATGGTCCTAGAAGGTCCTTCTGTTTGGCACATTATTGGCTGTTTGACTTTATTTTAAAGACACCAGCTATTCTTTTGTTTCATAGCCGACATATTGTTTAGCCTACATTTGCTGTGTGAACAGTGGGGAACCCTGAAAGTCTTCTAGGCCTAATTTTTTGTTTTAATTGTTTTAATTGGAAAGGATTTAAATATTGAAATGCCCAGCAGAAAATGGTTGTCAGAACCCAACAGAATTGAGACAAGAGTTTTGATATATGGCATGTGAAAAAAGGCAACGTCAAAAACAGTCCGCATCAAAACCAAATTAGCCAAACAGAAACCAAGAGACATACCAAACAGACGAAATGAGATAACAGGCGAGAAGGGCAAGGCAAAGGCAGAGTCGAAAAAACAAAACAAGGTCATACACGCAATCCATTATACAGGGTTTGGGGGGAAACAGAGTCGAGGGACGGAAAAAGTTAATAATAGAAAAAAAAATATCATAATAGTAACTAGAGTATTGGAACGCTTCGTAATGCTGCAACAGACAAAACTTAGCAATAAGCATAGAACATGACTGAACCAGGTGACCCAGACCATTAGTATGTCACATGACTCTGGTTGGAAATCATGTGACTGGTAACAGAGTTCTGGGTAATGGAGTTCATAGTGTTGGTTTGGTCTCGGGAACTGACGGGACACGTGACAATGGTCCAGTCAGGATTTTTTACTTTGGTACCTATAGCCATCTCGCTGGTTAGACCTTTACCATATTTTGCTCCTCTCAACCTAAAATGAATGCATAATGGCTAACGCTTCCATAAGAACTTTCTGACCAATCACAAGGCTGACGTCTCTTGCCCCGCTCACATAAAACTGAGTCAGAGAACCTTAGCAGTCTACAGCTTAACCAGCATAACCAAAAACTAGCAAGCTGAGTCTGTCGCTCAACTATTGGTTTATCCATACATGGCCGTTTGCCCATTCCGAAATGAAAACCATGTACATCAATCCAGTGTTCTTTACTGAAAGAGTCTAACTACAGAAGTCAGAACTACAACATATCAGATCAAATATATGTTCATTTTCACTTAAGAGCTTTTAAATGTCTCAAATGTGTTTAATCTACAATGACTGGTAAATATGTATGAGCACCAGCATTAGTCGACCACTGTTATGCTATACCATCATAGAAGTGATTCCTGTGAATGAGTTTTGACATATTTGGCCCTAGCTGAAGGTCTAGCTCTAATAGTCTTGGCACACCCCTGTATATCAACACAGTGCATTTAATCTACTTCTAAATCTGATAATAGTTTGGCACTGCTGCCGAGAGCGTGACCTGAGTGGATATATAATTATATGGATGGTAATGAAGCAGAGGAAAAGATGTTTATGATACATAGCTGGCAAATATTTTCATGCAGTATAAATGGTTTATGTTTTAGAATTTACAATTTATACCAAGAAAGGGGGCTATACAGTTATGTGTAAAAGCTTGGGTGTCCTTGGTCAAATTACTTGTTTTGTGAAAACCAGTACACATCCCTTATTAAGATGTTTAGCAAATATTTTTCAGGAAAAAAAATCATATTTCATATTAAATTTGATTATTTTTTATTTTTTAACGCATTTTCACTTTGGAAATTAACAAAATTAGGTGTATTCAAACTTGACTATAATGGTATGGGTTTTATACAAGGATGGGTTCTTTGAAAAATATAGGCTTTGTGGTGCAGGTTTAGCTATTTGTTACATAGTATGTTAAATGTGAACACGCAGCATCAATACACTTTCATCAGAAAATCTAATAACTCCATTGTTATTACTGCTACAACCTCTTTTTTAATGTTATCTGGCCACTGTGATACACATTGTGTGAACCTTCTGTTCTGTTAAGTTACTTTACTGTTACTCCATCTTCTAAAATAGTCACTGTTTCAAAGATACAAGTTTTTTTATCACCACTATTGTTGTATTAAGGCGCACGAGGGATAGGTCAGCAGTAAGCATCAGATCTGTGGTTTTCTTAGTAGCTCCAGCAAGAACAATTCTGCAGCACAGGACATCTCTTTCGGAGAGCCATTATTCAAACGAAAGGGCGGAGGAGGGCGAGATAAACACCTGGCATCCAACATCTTGGCTGCGGCGTCAGATCAAAGCTTACTGATAGCAGCGTGCTCTCAGACATATGCAGACTGTACTGTCTCTTCAGGTATTACATACATTATGTGCCAGTGACTGGAGGCAGACGGTTTCAAAGCAGAGGTAGACGTGTTGTGAATGCACTGGAGATATTGTGACTAGGTTGACTAGGTTCTGTAAATACGTCTCTGCTCCAGGCTCAGATTTTTTTTTCTGTTAAGTCTGTTGGACAGACATCTCGTTCAGCCTCGTAGCCTTCTTTGTTTAGAGTTTTACATTAAGGTGTAATTCATGGTGAACGTTGAGCTATCAGGCTAGGCTATCTTACTGTAGCTAATTGAAACTAGGCAGGTCGGAAATGACTAATTGGCCCCCATGCTACCCTTAGCTTAGCTACATACTTCAGAACCAAAACAAACCTACATCTGACCTATGTAGCCTATGTATCAAGGTGACGATCGTTTGGTCGAGACGTAAACAAAGCCGCTCAGAGTGGTTTGACGTGAAACGATCCATTACAGAGAAACTTACTGACTCACATTCCTTCACAGTGGTGTTCGTAGGAACCAGCAAGTATAACCGTTTTGTTTACGTTCCAAAATCACCAGTCAACCTACACGTGCCAGTTTTTATATATAATGATAATGTTTCTATATATAATTCCTGATCTTTGAGGAATATCTTTGCCTCACTGGTTATACCTCTCCACACTGATTGGGTTCAGAGCCCCAGAGAACACAGAATAAACTTGGGTGTTATATGAAACATCTTGCAAAGCACTGATCTGGGACCTATCTGGGAGCTGTGTGGGCGTGGCCAGTGAGCAGCTTGATTGACAGTTCTCTCTCTCCATCACTTCTCGCCTGCTCCAACACTCATACAGAAGTAAAAATCATTATCCAGCTTTGATGTGACGCTAACGGTGTGACGCTAACAGATGTGCAATCGGATGGACGGATGAAGAAACAAACAGATGGATGTATGTACGTAGAAAGGAGCAAAGAAATGGACAAACAGATGTGCAGATAGACACACGAATGGACAAATAGATGTCACTTGGCAATGAGTGAATGAAGGAGCGGATAAATGAACAATGTTAGATAAACAAATGAACAAGCACAGACTTCAGGCTTGTGATTGGTTAGGAGATGCTCATGGAAGTGTGACTCAGGATTAGCACTGCCCAGTTTACATTGAGAGGACAGATATATGGTGAAATATGTTGGTCATGTATCGGTCAGTGGAACATTATTCAGCAGGTATGGTTGGTGTATACAGTATTTACTGTTTGCCTGCGAGAACAAGATTTAACTCATTTAAAAAGAAAACACAGATTTAGGTTATTTGGGCCTTTAAACTCAAAATTATTCAAAGACAAAGTATCAAACACCTTAAAACAGGGTATCATTGCTGTCTAAAGAAAAAAAATGAGGATCTCTAAAGTGGCAAGAGGGCCACAAAATACATTATTTTTAATGTAAAACTTGTTTCCATGCTGATTTGGAGCGTTTCTATTTGTCTATTAAGTTTGACTTCACAAATGTAAATGGTGGCTGCTATATTCATATCCATAACTTGAACAATTCAGTTTTTCTAGAACAATCCATTTCACTTTGATCATTCTGACGTTCTTACATCTTACCCATTTAAAAATACAGACAATTGGTGGAATTTTTCTTTCAATTCAAATCAATTCAAATCTAGAAATGAAACCAATCAATCGTGTGGAGGTAGATAGCG
The DNA here is from genome assembly GCA_021613375.1 of Megaleporinus macrocephalus. Taxonomy (NCBI): domain Eukaryota; kingdom Metazoa; phylum Chordata; class Actinopteri; order Characiformes; family Anostomidae; genus Megaleporinus; species Megaleporinus macrocephalus. The sequence continues at coordinate 42,194,889 of CM038714.1, forward strand.
AGTATAGGTCTTCATGAAGTAAAGCCAGAAGTTATATTTTGACCCGTCTGTGCTGCAGTTCTATGATGTAAAGAATGTGTGCTCTGTATTTGAGTGCTGCTGCTACACTCATGCTGGTGCACGATTATACATGACTCATTGCGCTAAAGAGCCAACTGCCATCTTCTTTTAATGTAGCACTTTATTTGATTTCAAATGCCGGTTTAAAAGAGAAAATACTGTTTTTTTTTATCTACAGCTCATTTAAAGTACTAGAAATGCTGTAGTCCTGATATGTTCTATAGTTTTTATAAAAAGGCTAAACACCAGCATTCTTATTTTCATTTACTCATTGACTGCAGCGAGGCAGAATCGTACAGTAGATCACAGCCAAAGATATTTATGGACCTTGAGTTTGCTCAGCCAGTCAGTCATGTTCGTAATAGAGACTTCTCAACAACATGTGTTTGTAGATGATGGTAAATAATGGTGTCCAGTGTCTAATTCTGCCTTTTCTGCTGAATACACTGCAAACAGTTCAAATATTGTACACTGTAAGGACAAAAGTATTGGGACACATCTCTTACTCATGAAATTTAGGCGTTCCATTCAGTCCCATTGCCACAGATGTATAAAATCAAGGACCTATCTATGTAGTCTGTCTTTACACACGTTTGTAAAAGAGTGGGTTGTTCTGAAGAGCTCACTGTATCATTATATTATTATAGTATTTTAATAGGCTGCCACTGTTGCCTCCTAGATATTCCACTATCAACTGTGAGTGAAAAGTGGAAGCATTTAGGAGCCACAGCACCTCAGCCATAAAGTGGCAGACCACGTAAACTTACAGAGCGGGTTGCCGAGTGCTGAGGCGCAAAAGTTGCCAACGCTCTGCTGAATCAGTAACTGCAGAGCTTACAGAGCGGGTTGCCGAGTGCTGAGGCGCAAAAGTTGCCAACGCTCTGCTGAATCAGTAACTGCAGAGCTCCAAACCTCTTCTGTGTGCACTGGAAGCTTCATGACATGGGCTTCCGAGGTCCATAAATCATGATTGGGTGGGTTTGGTGTGAAAGAACGTGACTGGCCTGCACAGAACCCTGACCACAACCCCATCGAGCACCTTTGGGATGGACTACCACAGAGATCGCAAGCCAGGCCCTCTCGTCCGGCCTCATTCCCGTAGACACAGTCCAAAATCTTGAAGAACGCCTTCCAAGAAGAGAGGAACCTGTTATAGCTGCAAACAGTATTAATATATGAGTGTCTATGGAGGTAGAATGGGATGTCATAATGTGTAGGTGTCCCAATACTTTTGTCCCTATAGTGTATATCTGTTTTTTCCATATCCTTTTTTAAAAATAAAAAAAACATAAGCTCCTAATTGAACCGTTCCTGATGAAAGGCCTAATAGAAATAGTCCATAATGACTTGGAATACAATCTTGGTACAATAACAGACTTTAAAGATTTAAATTGAACATTGTAAAGGTTTTGTTATGACAACAGTGATACTGTTGCTTCAAAGTCGTATACTTTGGTTATTAATCGATGCAGTAAGTGCAAACATAGTAATTATCCTTTTACATATTCATGGCTTTGTAAACCGCTGAAAGTACAACATCAAAGACACTCATCTGTTATTCGTTTACAGCTCAGTGTGAGTTTCCCACTCACAGCTGTGCTGCTCTGCTGGATCGAATACATCTTACAAGCCTTCCATTATTACACACACACACACACACACACACGTGCACCAAACTAGTGCTGCACAGTATATCGTCCGTTATTGCGATAGCAATGATATGCAAATGAGCTAATGGTAAGTTGTGCTGATAACATCCACGAGGATCAAACCTCACATGTTCTAGATACATTTCTTGTGGGTTGGTAGATGAATCGAGATATTTAGATGATCCAACAAAATAATGATTATAATTAGGGATGAGTACGTTATAAGCTTTGCATTATCAGTTTAGCTTCTGCTCAACGTTATATGAGATATATGAGATGTCTCAACTCTATACTCCACTAAAGGTCAGCTAAGAGTCCTCTTCTATTTTAGTGAGAGCTTCTTATTTGTTTAAAGAACGTATAGAAAAACTGCTACATCCATCGATACTATGAGTTGGTGATTTAAATACATCTCTAGGATGCTCTGGAATGCATCATCAGTGATGTTCCTGGGGTCATCGGGTAGTTTCGGGTCTTTCAACCTCACTCTGGTGACCCATCCGGGCTTTATCCAAAGCCACTGTGTGGCTTTCTCTGCAGCTTCTGTTATGGAACGTATGACTCCCCTCTTAACAGCTCCGGTCACTCCTAGCCCTGCCAGAGCTTTGCAGGTTGAACAGCCCGCAAACCCCCTGCAGCCCACTCTCGATAGGTTCGGAGTGAGCCCACCAGCCCTGCTTCCACATAGGAAACATTGCAGAAAGGTGGCAAATAAACAAGAAGCTTGAGGTCATTTAACATTCAAATCAAATATTTTATTAAATAATTCTTGTTGAATTACTTAGAAACTCACTGTTTGCTGAAAGGCAGAAGAAACTACTTTGTGAAAAGGCTAGTACCAGTTTTCTACCGAATTGGTACCATGTTTCAGACTTATAACTGACTTGGACTCTAGACTGTAGTCCTTTAGCTTTCACCTAATAGCTTGTTGTGTTTATTTTATTCAACAGAATGATTAAGCACTCAATTTTGTCACAAACAAAACAATCACAATACTTTTATTTAAGTCTTTCAGGAGTGACTGTGTTTGTAGTCAACCAAAAACACTAGCAAATGCAGCTGTACACACTTACATATCTGATATTTTAATTGAAACACAAAGAAAGTTTGCTTAATTACAGAAAATTAGTGTTTTTTTAGTGTTACACACTGATTTTCATCCAGCTTCTCACCATGTGGCTGTGAGGGACAGGGATGCAGCTTCACGTCCTCCTCTTAAATGCAGGGGTGTGGCTAAAATAAGGCCCCGCCTGTGGACTAGAACTGAAGGTTTTTTTTTATTTATTTAAAAATGAAACTCATAATAAATACTAGACCTAGAATGATAAAATGAATCAAAAAGATAAAACAAATATTTGAAAATAGTGTTAATTAAGATTAGACACCTAATAAAATGCACTCTATAGATGATGTTGATTTTGTATACATCTCAATTGATGTTTTGGCTTAAAGTAGATCGTGACATAAGCCTACCTAATGTCTGAATATTGAATTTGCTGTTTTATAGGTCCAGTAGAATAGTCCATATATTCTCCATACACATTCTGTTGCACGACAGTAGAAGACCCCAGTGTATACAGACCTGGAGCAGGGGCTTAATCTGGGAGAAAATGCAGTTTTAACTAAATTTGGTGGAGTTAACAGACAAGGTAACAGACCAATGGCATCCTAGTCCATTATAGTACAACAGTGGGATGCTGAGATGAGCATTGTTTGCACTGTTTGTCTGCCTGATGTTACCAGTATGTGGTTTCCTTTCGAGTTTTGGTGTATTATACATAGTACCTCAGTCGCAGTGCCTAGCTGTTTAACTGAGATGGACTTTCTCTCTGAATGAAACTTGAACCCTCACACTTCTCTTCCCGGCTCTGTTGCTCACCTGGATTAGAGAGCGCTTACATTGTAGCCCCCTCTGCAGCCGTTTGGAGACAGACTTTTTATCCACATGTGACCCATGGAGCCCTTTTATAGTTGAGTTCCTAACTGGCCTCCTGCTGCCGGCCCTCAGCTCAGCGCCTGAGTGTGGAAGAGGAGAACATTTAGCAGTGAAATTTAAGCTCTTTTTGGATTCTCTGCAACAAAGAGAGAGAGAGAGAGAGAGAGATTAAGAACTTGCAAGGCAGATGTACGAGGCCTATCAGGCACAAATTGAAGGCCTGAAAAAGCATGTTACATATCAGTAACTGCTCAGTTTATACTCCCTGTGCCTGGACTAACTACACTATTCTGCTTTACGCATATGCATTTCAAGGAGGATCTGGCAAACCATGGGTGGGGATTCTAAATGTGGCTGATTATATATTCCGTTATATTTTCCAAAGCTTGGGCAACTACAGGTGTCTAAGTCTGCTATTAAAACGAAACACTGTTATATAACAACAGCAGCTACTCAAACTGTAGTCTACTACTGCCAAAGCGACTTAACCACCACATTCGACAAAGCTCGCTGGATTGGTGAGGTCGCCAGTCGTGTGTCAACCCAATGCTATACTATAAGAACTGCATGACGCAGTGGTGATTCTTTAATCAGTGGCCCGACCCAAACGATTGGCTCTACATCTGGTCTGACCACAGGGCATAGATTTCCAAAGATTGCTTTCAATGTTCTGCAATGCCTTATCCAAAGAATAGTCTGGCGTGCTTGCACTCCCAGATGTTCCTCAGCATTATCTCTGAGCTGCAGACAACACGGCCATAAAAATATTTCCAAATGACCCCGAATCGTGGTAGCCTACATCATCTAAAGCAGCAGTGTCCAAACTTTTTTCAACGGGAGCCAGGACAATATCAGAAATACCTAAGGGCCAGTCTCTCTTTAAAAAAGTATTATTCCTAAATTATACATAACACTGTATTAAAGAAACACACGTGTACAGAATGATGAATAAATATTTAATTTATACATTTAATTAGAGCGTAATTGCAGCAGCTGATTGCAGAGTGCTGAACAACATTCCTGCATCAGGTATCTTCAGCTTTTCTCATGTAGACTTCTATTTTGTATTTTTTAACTATATAAAAAATACTTTTATTATTTTATATATATAATTATTTTTTTATTTTTATTACTTATATTATTATACTTTGTATATTTTGTATATATTTTTATTATTTCTTTTATGTGTTATCTTTATCTATTGGTGAATGGAGGAACAGCAAAGTAAGAATTTCATTGTACAGTGTAACTGTCTGTTCTGCTGTACACATGAAAATAAAACTCCTGAATCTTGGATCTATATCACTCAGTCACCAAACTTATGGAACTTAATAACAGCAAGTCTTATATTTCTTAAGTCACATAATCTATTACAGCATGGAAAACCTTTATCTGACGCTGAGTTTCTCTGCAGTGACACTGACGTGGTGGTGTTGTGATGGTGAGAGTGGATCAGACACAGCAGTGCTGCTGGAGTGTTTATACACCTCAGTGTCACTGGTTAGCAATTAGTATAGCCTCCTCATAACTCACTCTGGTCAGGTTCTCATGTGCCCTGAAGAACAGTTACTGTTGTGAGACCAGGTTTCTCCGTCCTCTCGTCTCCTGAGTATTTACTATAATGTCCATGTTTTGTTTCATTATGTCTCTTCATATTTAACTCCTTCAATACCGCTGTAGTCTCTCGGTATAAGAGACACGCGTTTGCAGTGGCTCTCAAAAATCTATCCTGATGTCCATCTCTCTCGTGAAATCGCAGGTTCTCACGGTCGACTCTGTTCAGTAAGTTCAGGCCCAGTCAGAAGAATAACAGCTCTTAAGTTGATTTAACTTTGATAGCTAACACAGCGGTGAAACGTACTATTCATGTACACACTGCTGCCCTCGTCAGGTGAAAGGAAAAACTGCAAGGTACCTTCGGGCCATCAGTTACGTATTCTTACGGAATTAAAAATCTGGACGGAAACGTGACTTACATTGATTTACGATTTCGTTGGTCATTCACGTAAATATGTCGTACGCAACATTTGTGCGACATGTGATATGTTTTCTTAATAAGTTCGTAAAGAACCATAATGGAATTGAAACGGGTCAGAGATTCACACCGCCAGCTCTGGACCAGGCCAGACTCGCCCATTTATCCGAGGTGAAGAGTCAAGTCGACACAGATCAGCGTCCGTGGCCTTAAAGATTCCTGAGCGTTAGCCGAGCATTAGGATCACTAGAGCTATGGGAGCCGTCCGCCTACCCACAGAGACCCAGGGGAGCAGTCTTCCACTTTTATTCCTTGTTACCTTAGCTGTGATGGAGATTTCAGCTTGTCCACCTGTTTTTTTTTTCTCCCCCCGCTCGCTCTGTTTTTTTTTCCCTCTCTCTCAGCGTTAGGGCTGCCGCTTTCCATGTCAGCTTTTAAATCTCACCTGAAAAGTCATCTGTTCTCGTCAGCTCTTTAGTGTTAAATACGAGCGCGTGGGCGGTTTTGTCCACGTCTTATTCAATGTGTCAAGCGTTGCCGCTCGCAGGTCGAGTGCTTATGCATATTGTATTATGTGTGTTATTTGTATCCCTTCCGTTTTATCTGCTTCTCGTAGGGCTATCACGATGAGTCTGACTTGATTGGTTGATTAAAAAAAACACCAATTAAAATGAGCCTTCATGATATATTTAAATAGTTGTCTATTTGCATGGCGGTAAAGCATATTTAAACTCTTCTGTCACGCTCTTCTGTTTATATGCCAGTGCTTATGTTGCTGTGACAATATTTTAGGTTGAGTGTTAAAGATATTTGGAAATATTTCTGTTTTATTTCCTGGAATATCTTGTACTTAATGAGCATTTAGATGGGAATTAATGATCGGACGGTCTTGGACCTCTTATTTCATTATTAAGACTTTTAAAGAGTTCATCATTGTTTATTTATCTTGTTTTGGTTTTTTTTGCTTTGGCATTTTGTTAACCTGCTGTAATAGTTGATAGATTTTAAAAATCAACATCCTTTGTAGCACTTTGGGTAACGGCAGTTGGTTTTCAGCCCCCTTTTAAAGCGCAATGTGAAACTTGACCCGTTTTATGTTATTATTTTTTATTTGAACTATTTGTGGTTACCTTAAAGCATTATTTTAATTCTTATTTATTTATTTCATGGACAAAAATAGTTTTTGTAAATATGTTTCTGACTGCAATGTCATTAGTTCCTATTAGAGTCCATATTAAATACATAAGGGTTAATGCTGACCCATGTTGTGCGTCAGAAGGCAATGATACGAAAATGATATCTATTAAAAAAGTAAAAGAACAAAACTGAAATCAGGATTCGTGCTGATCAAAAACAAGTAAATAGAGGAATTCTTGGAAGCTTGACTGATGAAGTTAATTAATTTTAATATTATAGAAATTTAAATCTCAGTCGGCTCGTTTTGACCCAGGTTCCGCATCAAAGAGAGTTAAAAGAGCTTCTTATAGAAATGAGGTATCACGTTCTTACATATTGTAAAGCAGAATAAATGTTGCTCCGCCGAGGCAAAAGACATGTCCTCCCCACACCCCCCGCTCCACTTCCCCACCCACACTCGTCCCGCCGAGGTGTAGATGTCATTTTTTTTCTCTCAGCACATTCATCACTCCCCTGAAAGTGATAACACCAGGGCCGAGCGCTGGGGAACTGTCTGGCGCTGGCCGATCAGAGTGTGTTAACCTGTTCCATATGCACCTCCCCAAACGCCTGCCATTAACCCGCACCGCGGCTGGAATTCCACACCACGACCCGACGTCTCATCTTCAAACGCCGCCATTGCCGTTTGGTGGTGTTCTTGACTGATCCGTGGCTAGAGGGACTCCTCATGCCTGTCTCTCCTCTGGCACACCTCATGGGTCTTGGCCCTGAGACTCTAATCTCAGAGGCTAATCTGGGTCTGGAGCTAGTAAAGCTCTGAGGAAGAGAGGTGTACGGTGATGGCCAGACTATCTTTCACTACAACTGACCAAAATATGGCTAACTTCAGAAAGTAGACAGTAGTCCAAACACAAGCCCCACTTTATTGGGGAAAACTTTTGGTCACTTTTGAACTTTTGGTTAAGATTTTTTGCAATTTTAGAAGTTAAAAAGTGCTACAATTAAATATTTCACTGGAAAATACTTGATAGCCTCACGTGTGTGCATAAAACATATTATGTTGTGATAAGGATCAGCATGGCAACGACTGTAGGAATGAGCTCATACAGCAAAATGATGATGTCACTTCAGTCATATGGAATATGGTTTGATGTGGTTTGAATTTGTAATGCTTTATGTTAAATAAACTAGTGTATAGTGTGAAGTTTGAGGCAGAATCGACCAGTGGATTTGGAGTTACGTTGTGAAAGTATGATACAAAATTCACTGATAAGCAGCCAACATTATGTTTTATAGATTTTATGAGGAAATGCTGATTAACTGCTTTTTACATTTACACATTTTGGCGCTGCTGTTTTTGTAATGTTTAGTGCAATTTCTTCCAACACTCTTGTTACACCGACCAATCATTTAGTCATATTTTTCACCATTTTGATAAAGAAAAATGAAACTGAAATGTTTTTTTGTTGTTGTTTTTTTTTTTTTGTATATTACCAGTCAAAAGTTTAAAGTGGGGTGCGCAAACTTTTTGTCTTGAGAGACCAAAGTGCAGTGTTGGTGATGACTTCTTAAAAAACTAACATTAACTGAATTTTGCAACCAAAATACTTAAAAGTCACAATAACTATGAACATAAGGAAGTATAGTATAAATATAAAACATAAAATGAGTTTATATGTGTTAGGTTAGGGTTGGGATACTCAGTCCTAGAGAGGGTGTTCTTCAGGAATATGTTAGTAGAAGCACATAACAATTTGTTTTGTCAATTTTATGGGACCTCAAATTGTGATTAATTCAGAACCAAATTGACACTTTTCACAAGTTTGTCATCAAAATTCCTACAGTAAAATTACTTGTTCTTCAAAGCATAGGTACATAAGAGAGTGCTCTTCAGGAATATGAGTTTAACTCCAACCCTAATCCAACACACTTGATCCAGGTAATCAAGGCCTTCAGGGGCTTCTGACTAGGTGAGCCGGGTGTGTTGGACCTAAACTCTCTAGGCTGGTAGATCTCCAGGACCAGGTCTGAGCACCCTGGGGTGAAGGTAACTATCAGGTGGGCTAAATTAAATGTTCTCATGAGCCAGCATTGTCCCGTAGGCCATACTTTGGGCATCCCTGGTTTAGACACACCTAGTATTCCTTATTTTTGGCCTAGTGTTTTACTCGTTCTGGAAGAGGAGTGAATACAAGCTTAGAAGTAACCTGTATGGAGTTATGCAGTGGTCATAAAAAAAATATCTTTATTTTAGATGGTAGTCCATTTGTTTTTTTGCCTCGATGTCAATTTTATGTGCTCTTGGCATTCAGAGTCGAACTTCTTCAACAGATAAAACAAAATAGATCATGAATTATTAGATTTTTTGATGTTTTTTTTTTAAACCAAAAAAGCCTTCGACCAGTCCTACTGAACGCTTTCCTTGGCACGCCGCTACTCTCCTTTTCCTGAGTTGTGTTTCATGCTCCGTTAGAGTTTACAGTGCCTTGAGAAAGCCTTTACAGGAAGCAGCGTCCGCCGGTCAGCGAGGAAGAAGAAAGAGGAAAGGTTTAGGCGGCCGAGGAGGAGCGTTTCATGTTGGAACGGATGGGAAAAGTGCATGTTGACGGACTCTGTTGAAGAAATCAGGGTCAAATAGCGATCCAGCTGCTGTGCGCTTTTAGACAACAACAAGTGATTGATGCACCCCGATGCCACTCAATCCCGGGTCCACACCGCAATTCATTACCCATCAGTGACAGGTTCGCTTCGAAAGGGCTTTGAGTTTCCTGCCCGGCTTGGTCTGTTGAAGGGGCCGTTTCAGCGGCGGGGTCTCCGAGATAGAGATGTCTCTCATTCCAAGAGTTAGGGCTCGGAGGGGTGGCGTCATGTGTGTTATGCGGTCACGCTCAGTCCTGGATGAATCCAGTTGTTCTCACTCTGTTGACCCCTAGCCGTGGACTGAAGGGTAGACGCGGTGTTCGGTTTCCCCCTGCTCTGTCATACGATCTCACAAAAGATCATTCATGAGATTTGGTTGCGCTATATGTTAAGGCCTTTAATTCAGAGGCATGCGCTGTGCATGTGAGCAGAGCAGAGCTTTCGTAAAGAGACACGTTAAAAGGAATAGTAGCGCCGAAAGTCCACTTTACACAATTGGCTCAGATAAGAACATGTTTAGTGTTTGTTCTACCTAAACGTTTAGCCTTGCTGATTAACTGTGAGGCTAATGTAAGTAATAGAACCTTATTACTTTTTTATTATTATTATTATGACCTTTTTATTATTTTTATGATCTATTATTTTTATTATTTTATTATTATTATTATCTTTTTTTTATTTAAGTGTGTTAGATTAAGGTTGGAGTAATAAATCGTCTTTACGAAAGCTCAACATTTAATATGTTGTGTTTTTTTTTTTCTAGTATGTTAAACTTAGAAACCCCTGCAGACTCCTCTGTGAGGCAGCAGTTAGAAGCATTTAACTGTCCCGATGACCTACTGACCTGAATACATATACATCTGGAATGTACTTACAAGACAGTTGTACTTGCTATGTGGTGTTTAGGCTTAGCAACTCCATTACAAAGTTAAGGAGGCCAACTTTGGACACTTAACATTCTCAGACATCCCCCTAGCCCCCATATATTTACTTACTGTACTTACAATAGTGTGATTCAATTGTGTGATACAATTGTAGCTTCATTTACTACAGCTTCTTCTGTGAATGTTCCCATTCCACCTTAAAAGATACAGCAGTTAAGCATTCTGGTGCCTTGCTTTTCCAGTTCTACTTCACATGGGGCAACAGTTCCATGCTGGCGTCTCAAGCTACCTGTCCAGATTGACTGCAGCACCGTTTAAGGTGGAACACCAGCCTCGTCAACTGTCAGAGATCTCTCCACCATTAAAACACGGTTCCTCGTCCTAGCCTGTTCTAGGAATTCCTTTCTTAGTTTTTCTTCTTCTTTTGTTCCCCTCTTTGGCTGTTTCTTTGCCTTCTTTCCTTCTGAACAGTGAAACAGAACAGAAAACTAACAAATACAAGCCACAAAACGGACCAGTGCGAAACGAATGGCACATTTAATATGTTGAGTTTTTTTTTTTATAGTATGTTAAACTAAAAGCAAACTTTGGACGCCTAACATGTCTGACCTCCCTGAACCCCCCCCCCCCCCCCCCCCCAGCCCCCAGACACTTGCTTACTGTACTTACAATTGTGTGATTCGAAAGAAATCTTCAAGAAATATTCAGCACGTTCTCTGAAGTGTCTTGCATAACAAAGCAGTGCTAAGAGTGTTGAACCTTTGTCGTGTCAGGCAACAGTGAGAGATCTCTCCCATGGTTCTGAAAGACAAGTGTCTTCCTCTCGTCTCTTCACAGCCAGCGGACTTGTAATAGGTTCTAAAAATAAGAAAATGTCATCTTCGGCACGGGGTCTTGATGTCCTCCTCCCCCTTATTAAAGATTAAGCAGGGAAGTCAGGGAGGCAGCGAGGATAAGAGTGAGTGCTCATCCCCCCCACCGCTTCATCGGTAATGGAGGCCTCACAGCTGGAGTGACATGTGATGTCATATTTGCTGTTGCTCTGTTCCTCGGCGAGAGTGGCCTAAGAGGAGGCGTTTTTCCTCCGCGGCTTACACTCTGTTAGGTTAAGTGTAGTGCTAAAGATTTGAAAGCGCGAGACCGAAGTAGAAGGCCGAGTAATGGCCAATCAGCCGCTGGCCAGCTCGAAAGTTGAGACTGCACGGGGAGCGAAAAGCTTTGTGGTTTGTTTTGAAAAACAGCCTAAACGACAAGACACCTCATACTCGTCTGAGATGTTTCTGTACCTGCTTGGCTGCTTTCTGTTCATTGCAGGAGAGGGCTCATGTATTGGTTGTTGATAATGGGGTTCGGACATTGGGAGTGAGTCTGAAATCAGTAAAATGGCTTGAAAAGTCGTTTGGTGTAAGGCCAGCGTTAGTTGAAAGTATTGAAAGCTTCGGGTTCTTTTACTGTAGCTTCTTTTACTGCAGCTTCTTCTGTGAATGTTCCCATTCCACCTTAAAAGATACAGCAATTAAGCTTTCTGGTGCCTTGCTTTTACGGCTCTACCTCACATGGGGCAACAGTTCCATGCTGGCGTCTCAAGCTACCTGTCCAGCTTAATTGCAGCACCGTTTAAGGTGGAACATCAGCCTCGTCAACTGTCAGAGATCTCTCCACCATTAAAACACCTCACTGATGTTAACACGGCTCCCCGTCCTTGCCTGTTCTAGGAATTCCTTTCTTAGTTTTTGTTCTTCAGATGTTCTCGTCTTTGGCTGTTTCTTGGCCTTCTCTCCTTCTGAACACTGGTAGTAATTGGAACTGGGATCATGATGTCTACAACACAATCATAAATTTTATTTACGGTCCAAAGAAACCAACACATTTTATTTACTGTCCAAAACAACCAACACATTTTATTTACTGTCCAAAATAACCAACACATTTTATTTATTGTCCAAAACAACCAACACATTTTATTTACTGTCCAAAATAACCAACACATTTTATTTATTGTCTAAAACAACCAACACATTTTATTTACTGTCCAAAACAACCAACACATTTTATTTATTGTCTAAAACAACCAACACATTTTATTTACGGTCCAAAACAACCAACACATTTTATTTACTGTCCAAAACAACCAACACATTTTATTTATTGTCTAAAACAACCAACACATTTTATTTACTGTCCAAAATAACCAACACATTTTATTTACTGTCCAAACAACCAACATATTTTATTTACGGTCCAAAACAACCAACACATTTTATTTACTGTCCAAAACAACCAACACATTTTATTTATTGTCTAAAACAACCAACACATTTTATTTACTGTCCAAAACAACCAACACATTTTATTTACTGTCCAAAACAACCAACACATTTTATTTACGGTCCAAAACAACCAACACATTTTATTTACTGTCCAAAACAACCAACACATTTTATTTACTGTCAAAAATAACCAACACATTTTATTTACTGTCCAAAACAACCAACATATTTTATTTACGGTCCAAAACAACCAACACATTTTATTTACTGTCCAAAATAACCAACACATTTTATTTGCTGTCCAAAACAACCAACATATTTTATTTACGGTCCAAAACAACCAACACATTTTATTTATTGTCCAAAACAACCAACACATTTTATTTACTGTCCAAAACAAGCAACACATTTTATTTACTGTCCAAAATAACCAATGCATGTTATTCGTTTTATATGTAATGTTGATAATGGTAGCAAAGGGCTTTCTTAAGGGGACTAAATTGCTATATAGCACTCTTCATGCACCTCTCCACCATGAATGACTTGCTTTGGGTTAAAAGCCTGTCACGGAATTATCATACAGCAACGTTTCAGGCATTAGACAGCATATTCATAACCATTTCATGCCATAATGTTTTGTGACAGTGCATTAAAACCTGGTTCCAGTCACAACCACTGTGAACAGTTCTGACTTGGTAACATTTTGCATCAAACTACTCCAAATGACTTTGTTTACATCTTATTCTCCAAGTTACGCCGAAAGTTTAAAGCGAAAATGGAATTTTTCCTTCAAGAAAGCTGAACTAGACATGCGTATGTGGTTTCTGACACTGTATGACATGCTGTTATCTACGATGAAGGACACAAGTTGGTAATAGCTCCTGCACTATTTCTTAATGCAACACAGAAGGCACTGTGGCAGTGAAACAAAAGTACGGATGGGTTTGTTTCAAGTTTCAAGTTTGGATCCAAGAGCCTAGAAGCATCGCACCGATAAGATCAGAGAGCCTTCCAGTCTTTATCTGGTAGCTTTAGCTTGTAACAGACTCGATCGTTCATGGGGTGAGACAACCTTGAGGATTATCTAAAGCCCTCCACGTCCATAAAGTTGAGTCATGAGGTGATTCAGCCGCGAATATTGTCTCGAAAGTTGCACGGAAGGCCCAGAGTTTGCCATAAGCGCACAGCGAGTCTTCTTAAGGATGCGGAGGAGTGGCTTTTCAGTTTGAAACGGAGCGCACTGGTATAAAACCCTCCTCAGCTGAAGTTTAGCGCTAGCGCTATCTCTGTGAAACACACCCCGAGGGATTAGTGTCTGTTTGCTCTGTCAGATTACTTCGTGATCAACAGCCTGTATGAAAGTTTCACACTCCCCCGTGACACGCGCCGCAGGTAGAGAGGACGCTGCCTTCAGCTTCAGCCGCAGCGCTGCCGATTTTCAGGCTTTATCCATGCTCCCATATGTTTGATGGAAAACGTGCTCGGAGAAGTGTTCGCCGCATAGGAGCTCACTTTTTCTGGGGTTAGGTTTGCCTTCCCTGACCTACTGCTCTGCAGATAACGACTAGAACATTCCAGAGCCCAGATAGGCAGCAGCAAGATCACTATCTGGTACATGATGCAGAAATTGTTTGTATGTCCAGATAAGAATCAGAATAGCGCTGAAGCTCCGTTGTAGATGTCATCAGTTTACATACAACTGGACGTGTATTTTCAGTATTAAGTATGTCCGTCTTTTTCTCGTCTGCATTTCTGGAGAGTTGTGAAGTTTGTAGCGATCTTTCTTCAAAGTTCAGTCTTCTTCAGCTAATCCTCAGCGTGTTCAGTGATGTTGGAGTGTTCTCCCAGATTGGAGAGGCTTTCAGACCCATAGTGTTGGATTGTGTTCTCACAGTGGAAAGGTGGACAGAAACACCTGTGCATTTTTTCACAACTGTTCATCTGTTGGGGACAGTCTTGGTCATCTGTTGTGTCTTGTGCAGTTGTTGGACTCTACTTTTCCTGAATCTCTAACGCCTTTTTAAAGTCTGATTTAGAAAGTGTTTTTTTCCTCATAGTTCATGAAATATTTCTCCTAGAAACCTAGTAACTTGCATGTAATGGCTGAGGTGTCACGCCCATTGCATCTGCTGGTGAGTCAGTTCAGCCTAGGAACTACATTTCCCAGAATCCACTGGAAAGCATAGGTCGAAAACAGGTAGTCAAATATATAACGCTCAGAATGGCAAAAGAACCAACAAGTATAAAACCTCGCAAAGAAGTGAGGAAAGTGAGGGTGGTATGTATATATATGTATATATTTTTGTCTTGTAGTTTTTTACATCATTTCAACACGCCAGTGGCTGTTTACATTGTGTGAAAATTTCATGACTAATGGACCAATAGAAATGCTCCAAAATAGCTTGGAAAAAAATCTGGTTCCATAGACTTGCATTGCACATATATATATATATATATATATATATATATATATATATATATATATATATATATATATATATATATATATATATATATATATGCCGGCAGCCATTGGTTGTTATTCCTCTGGTTTGCCCTAATAAAGACCCTTTGTTATCCTTCCGTGTCATCTTCCACGTGCATCGGTTCTGTCAATCGGGCCCGACATGATGTGACTAGAACTTACTCTCTCATTAAGCCTTGCTGTGTTTTAACAAGTTTTCAGGTTCAGAGTGACTTTTTATATAAAGGATTTTATTAATTTTTTAAAAACACATAGCATAACAAAACACAGGCTCTATAAGGCCAGGGCGCAGACGTTTGAGTCATTTGCTTGTGATTTCCACAAAACATTAAAGCCATACCATCAACACAGTTGAATCTGTACACTGCGTCCAGTGTTTTTGGTAGCATATGGAAATGATCACATACAAACAGTCTTATAAATGAACTCTCTGTTGGAACTCACCAACTAAAGCAGCATGTGTTGTGTTTTGGATGCTTACAAGTAGATAAGCTGATCACTACAGTAACCATAAGCTGCAGGGTTGACCAGTTAAACCAGCTCAGATTGTACCAACTCGACGTAACAATTTCTTATCTTCTAATTTCTGTCATGAATAATTTTATGTAACCATTTATAACCATTGGCTGCTCGATACTGGGCCTCATTTGAAAAGTAGTCCAGGCTGAAACACTGCTTACTGCTCAATTCCAGCTTTAATGGGCGGGGCTGAACCGCCGTCGGCCTAATGGACATCACCTAAAGAGAAGAATGGGCAGATTTTTGCAGCTTAATATCCATATATGGCAATGCTCTTTATAGTCTTCATAGTTTAGAACATCTAGGAAAGCTTGCTTTGGGCCCTGGAGTAATTTCAGCCTTAGCAATAGGAGACCAGCGTGCCAGCTATTATTCACTAGCGTAAGTCGGTGCTCGCCGAGCCTCTACCACGGCAGTCTCTGCGAAGACGGCGGTGCTTTCGGCGGGGAAGGCAGTAAATGCTTTAGTTACACTATATTAAGGACGTAAAACTTTTTACTTGCCTCAGGCATCACTAAGCAAATAAATTAGAGGAATTAATGAGGTGTTTTTTTGCCCTCGAAACCCCCCAAAACCTCGCAATGTGAGCTTTCTCACACCGACACTGTGTTTAAGCAGAAAAAAACCCAACAAAAAGTTCATCTAGAGGATACAGTGACATACTCACCTGCTGTCTGGCTTCAGCCGGCTCAATCTGTAGTCCAAATTAATCTGGCTTGGACGTTATTTTAGTGTTGCTAATGTAAATACACAGCGACTGATATTGGCGGCGGTTCACTCCGATTTCCGCAGCCGCGCCTGCCAAGTTCAACATTGCGTGGCTATCGTGTTCATCCTATCCTGAAAAATGATTTGTCGTTCATTTGCTCTGTGTTTTCTATGGCACGCTTTGAGAGCGGCCTCCAGAAAGACAACTCGTCTTTGTCAGTTGTTTCACCAACACCCCTTCGTGCCATCGCGCTCTCGTGCATGCGCGATCCCTCTCAGCTCCTTTTTAAGTCAACATGGATTCCGTACCTTCTTCTTTATCTTCTCTTTGGCCCCGCGTCCTGCCGCAGGAGCCACATAAGGGCGGTAATGCGAACCTCAGTTTGGTTTGTGTACGCTGAGCACTGTTTGCTTGTAGAAAAGGAGACGCTAATAGGCTAACGCTTGCTTCGAAAGAGAGAGCGAGAGAGAGAATAGGCCGCCATGTAGAAAGGCATTGTGTGTGGACAAGATGAAACGCAGATGTGTGTGGTCTAGCCGGCATTAGCCTCTGGAGGACATTCTTCTCATAGCTGCGCTGTGCATAATGAGTAGCCTTATGTTCCTCATAAACTCGCACTAAGTGGCAGGGAGTCCTTCTCTTAACTTGTCTCCTGAGTAATGCTATAGAAACAGGCCCGCCTGTAAATAACCCAGCGCTGCCTTTTTGGCGGACCCCTAGGTGAGCCGGCCAAGAGTGCAGGGGGAGTTTGCGAACGACCCGCTCCGAACATGCGATCTGGTCTTCGTAATAGCGAATAAAGGGAGACTTATTTAGCAAACAGCGCACGCAGCAGTTTACACTGCCGTAACTCCAGTCATCCTCTCTGAAGATCTGAATCCAAATCTTCAGCTCTTTGTAGATGCGCCACATCACCACTTTTTGGGGAAGGCCGACATGTCTGCCCTCGCCCGTTTCGTTTCTTTAGCTAGGAACTGGATCTACCAGGCCGACGCAAGACAAGTCACCAAACAGTCACCAAAATGCCTTCTGTAAACACATGCTTTTTTTTGGTGTAGCAGAAGGCCACAGCTGAAGTCTGCTTCCCCTCAGAGAACCTTCTTTGTATGCATGCACGTCATGAAAGCATTCGACATGTCGTTTCGATTTAGAAACATATCTTCTGTTCGAAAAGAGGCTTCAGAACTCTTTAGAAAGGCCTGTTGCAGTATTTGTGGACGCTTCATTGCCAGTAATCACCAGATGATGAGATGTGCCATGAAATATATATGACATAGATTTGAGGGTTTTAACTGACTTGACAGACATTATAAAGTATCAGGTAGGGCTGGGCTGATATGGGAAAAAATGTTATCACGATCATTTTTTTATATTATTCGATATCGATGTATATCACGATATAAATGAAATCACTATTTCCTTTTTACTTTAAGTGAGAAGTGAAGATATCAACATTACACTGTATTTCAAATAAATTCTAGACATATTATATTTATATATATATATATATATATATATATATATATATATATATATATATATATATATATATATATATATACTATTCTTATTCATGTTGTCGGAACTTAATTCTATTGACTACTATCGACTACGTCTTATAGTTCTATAGAGGAAACATTATTTCGCGATAATTATCGCTATCGTTTTTTCGCCCCGCCTTGTTCTCAAGTAATGGGGCTTATAAAGCAGACGCCTAAATAATCATAGCAACTGTAAACACATGTTTAGCTACACATTATGAACACATTATTCGCGAACATAAGCAAGAATCAGCCACAACATTGAACCCATCTTCTTGTTGCTTCATTCATTGTCCACTTGACCAGCTGTACGTATCCTATAGGTGCCTTTCTTAGTCCATCTACAGCGCACACTGTAGTCCATAGTGTTCTCTGCATACTTTGATACTTTTGGGAGCCCCCTTTTACCTTGTTTGTCAATGGTCAGGACCCTCAAAAGACAAAGCAGAGGAGGTATTATTTGGTGGTGAATCATTCTCAGCACTGCACTGATACTGGTGTGTGTTTTTGTGAGCTGTGCTGGCATGAGTGGATCAGACACACCAGTGTCACTACTGGACTGAGAATAGTCCACCAAGCAAAACTATCCAGCCAACTGCGTCCTGTGGGCAGCATCCTGTGACCGCTGATGAAGGACTAGAGGATGACCAACACAAACTATGCAGCAATGCATGTAAAGTTGTGCATCGACTTCACATCTACAAGGTGGCCCCGCAAGGTAGGCTTGTCTAATAGAGTGGACAGTGAGTGGACACAGTGTTTAACTCGTACTCGTACCAGCTCAACACACACTAACACACCACCACCATGTCCGTGTCATTGCAGTGCTGAGAATGACCCACCACGCTTGCAGATAATGCTTGCTCGGTCCTGTGGTGGTACCGTTACTGTATCGGTATCGGTGCCGATACTGGCACTTACACAGGATCGGTATCGGTAATAGAGAGCGCCGATACCATGAAGCTTATTGACTAAATGGCTGCACGTGTTTCTGCATTGTGGCAATTTTTCTTTTTTCATAGCTCTGAAACTTTTTAATGTGCAGTTACTCCACCAGTAAATTGTTTTCTTTCAATGTTATTATATCTAATTCAGGATAAGACATAAAAAATACAACATATAAAAAGTGGAACACTATAAATATCAGGATTTATAGCCATATATCGAGCATAAGTCAGAGTTGGTATCGGTATCGGTACTCAGTGTCGGCAGATACCTGAAACGCTGATATCGGTATTGGTATCAGTAAGGAAAACGTTGTATCAGTGCATCCCTATTTATTATTATTATTTTTGATGGATCAAGCATTTTTCAGGCTCTTAAAACAAAACATTAACTTGTTTATTTCTACCAGATGTGCAAAGCAGAAGCTTTTGATGAGGGACACAACTGTCAGTGAAATATGCATGCTTTCCTTTTAGTATCAGATTTGATGATACGCAACTTAAACCACATCGAAGAGTCTGTGCAGGCTTAGTGAAGCCCTGTAACCACTCTGAAAGAAGTTTTGTGGGTGTATTTACAAAAAAAAAAAAGGTTTGAGCGACTATTGTCTTTTAGTGTTGGTTAGAAACGCCTTGGCTGATCTGGGGTCAGTGGAAAATTGCATAAAAGAGACTTTTCAGCAAACCCTTCTTTTGAGATGAGATACAGCAAGAGATTGTGCTTAAATTGCCCCCACAGGAAGAATAATAAACAGCTAACAACATAACATTGTGTGAGTGCTATTTCAAAATAGATTCATCTCAAGATTACATCGGGTCTGTTCTTGTTTTTAGCCACCTCTGATAACCTTACAGGATTTTCTGCTGACTCTGGATCGATAGAGATACATACTCTCTCTAAACTGTTCCTGGAAAATCCCTGAAGTTACAGTTAAAGTGTTGAATGTTATTAAAGATGCACCGTCTCTGTGTGTTTAGTGGCTAAGAAGCACAACTTACTTCCAGAAATGACTAGTTGTAACCTAGAGTCTGGGTTTCCTTGGAATATTATCTCTAAGCTCCAGTTTGCATATCTTCACCTCAAATGGATGTGTAGAACTGCCAAAGCCTGTGCAGTTCCCATGTTTTGCTATGAGAAACCTGCTGATGCTAGCTAGAATCAAGAGGCCTAGGTGCCAATGCCTGAACTAAGATTGCCCAACACTGTTTTAATGCAATATCTCACTTTATGACTATCAGGGTTTGGCACAACCGGGCAGCCATCTAACGAGGCCGTGTCCTATCATGTCTAGCCAGTGGAATTGTCATACTTGATATGGTTGATCGTTCGCAGGACAGTTGCTGTACGCCCAGGGCACGGTGGATGACGTTATGATGCTTGGCTTTAACAAAGTTAACATGTGAACTAACTCATTCTGCTTGGGGTCCGTGTTTCTCTGCCTGTATCTCTGGTGGATGGCCCTCTCTCTCTCTGTTCTCATGAAAAAGGGGCATTCCAAGACTAATACGATAATACCCAGTTTCTAATGATGGAATAAAATGTGCAGTGGTAACTGGGGCCTGGATGCGCTCCCATGTGTGCAGTGGTCTTGTGTGCTCAGTTGCTTTGGAGGACATACTCCGACTAGGCCAGATGGTGGTGGCACCAGACTGAGGGCTTATGATGCACGGCAGCCTCTTATCCATTTCCAGCTCATACCGCTGCACCACTACTTTTAAAACATTTCCTACTGAGACCATCTCAAGACCCTTACCGCCATATATGTAGTCTGAGATGACTCTACTGGGAGCGCTAGGCTAATAGAAGTCTAGTGCAGTTGTGGTGTCTCCTGGACTTGGCAGTTTGTCTTACATCTCCTACACAGGCTCTTTTCTCTCCCCTCCCAAGTTTTATGTTTCAAGTCTAGTACACACCTCATTTGAATTTTGATATCTTTATGCTTATGGCTGTTAACGTTGATGTAAGACAGGTTTGGTGGGTTTCGGGTAGGAAGCAGAAAAGCTGGCGGGATGAATTTGAGGGACTGTAATACTTCCTTGTGTTTAATCTATTCAAAATACAAATGCATGTTGAAAAAAGTAGCGCTCTGTGGCTTATAGACAAAAATATTTCATATATAAAATATTATATACATTTTGCTTGATCATTTTTGTACATTACAGATTCCCAGAAATGAAAATTGTTACATTGAAATACACTGAATACGCTCATATACCAACACATCTGTGGTCAGGGGTTGCACAGGCTAATCGGCTGGTCAGTTTGTCAACTTGAATGCTTGGTGACATTGACTAGTAAGCACAGGGAACACATTAGCCCAGTGTTAGCCCAACTTCACTGGCCGCCTGTAAGATTTAGGCCTGTTTTTAAAGTATGACTTCTTACTTATTAAGGCTGTACATGGGGAAACACCCCCCATGTCGTAGAGAGTGGGATTGTACATTTGCGGTACACTATAAAATATATCAGCCCCTTGATATTAGACTTGCAGAATCCACAATGACTTTTACGAAGTGTTGCTGTGATCTTAAGTAAGGGGCTCAACTAGGTGTGGGTGTTTGTGTGCTCTTGTATTACTTGTACTCTGTGTTGTTATTGTTGGTGTTTTGTTAATCTTCTGTGATATAGTTGAGTTTTTTTGTGAATAACTTTGTGGCGTGGTCCTAAACAGGTCCTTTACAAATAAACTTTTCTTACTTAAGTACTTACAAGTAGCTGATCATGTGATCATGGCAGAAACAACATAGACACCTCAGAGAAGACAACAGGTGAGGAGTCTGTGATTTTGAAGGCCGTTCTGCTGGTTTCCTGAAGACTAGAGCTCGTTGGAAAGGGCACATCATGCTCAACTGGCCTTGCTTCTGACATTTGTCCGCAGATCTGCACTGCTTCTAGGATCAGATGTTATTTCCGTCCGTTTCCTGGAGACTACAATAGAAAGCCATGTATTATTGGAGAGGGGTCATAACACCCTATACACTTATCAAGTTTGCAATCAGTTACTCTTATTTTACTCCTGTTACTCTTATAGTTCCTCCTACTCTCCAGACTCGGCAAGTTTGGGAGATTTCAGGGTCCATTATCTCTGGTTCCCTAAAGGCTAGCAATGAAAGACTCGGTGGAAAGAAGACGTCTTGCTCTGCACAGTGGCGCTGTGGTTTTATTCATGATGTCATCAGTGATTAGTGGACTTTGATCATATAACTCTGTGGTGCGTAAATGCGTTTTTATGTGCACACTTCATTCCTCGTTATGAACTGCATTCACTGTGTTCTGGTTTTCTTGCAATAGCTCCTAAAATCATGATACATTAATAATGAAGTGTTGCTGCTCTTTAAAAGAACTTGGGCTACATGAGTTCATTTCCTTCGTTTGCTCCGTTGTACTGTGGGCCAAAATTTGTCCGATCTCGACCTATTTGACCATCACCCAGCAGTCTAAAGAACTGATTCTAGAGAAATTAGCTTTAAACTGCACTCCCACCCATGACACAGCCCATCTAATGATGTGTGCTGTATGGATGTGTACATGCTTTAGTGCTATGGTCACCTCTGGTCCACTCCCAAGTATCTAGAACTGGAGAATGGATTCTTTGAAGCTGTCTGATTTCCAAAGCAAATAATATTGCAGCGATGGTTATAGGCGAACACTTAGTGGGCTGGAATGCATTTAGCCCTTGTGCAGGGATATGGCAGTACTTTGGTCCACTGGTGCAGGGAGGGGTAATTGGGCAGTTGTATGAAGTTGTGTGAATGCTGGGGCAAAGCTATTAGTGCACTAAATGCCAGTTAAATAGCGTTCCTGAGCTAGAAACTGGTCTCTGCAGGGATTTGGTAGCATTTTGGTCCACTGGTGCAGGAATAACCAATTAGCAGTTGTTATGAAGCCGTTTCTCTAGAATTCTAGGCGAAGTGCAACAGTGCAGCGATGTTGCTGAACTTGCAGTCGGTGCAACAGCGCTGGAACGCTTTTAGCCTTGCGCAGGGATATGGCAGTACTTTGGACCACTTGTGCAGCCAAAGTCAATTAGCCAGCTACCATGAAGCACTTTGTACCGAACGCTAGGCAAAGTTAACAGACGCTAACAGCACAGCGATGCTAATAATGCGACAGTGCTTCTGAGCTGGCAGACAGAGCTGGAATGCAGTCGGGTTACTGCAGGAATATGGCAGCGTTTTGGGGTTTCTGCCATTCCGAGGAGATGCTCAGAGACTGGGGTTCTGTTTGGGGGTAAACCGAGACTAGTTTGGTCCAGTGCGGTCAGGCCAAGGCTGTCAACACAGCCGCGGTATTTGGGAGGATTCTTCTGTGAGCGGGCTGCCCGGGGAGGCGCCGCTTACTTGCTCGCTGCTGTCGAGGTGGCTCCCTTTTTTTTTCTTCTCTCTTTTCTTTTCCACCCCCTGCGTTTTGTGCCAGAAGACTGTGCGTGGCGGCACCACGGAGACGCACCAGGCTCTCTCCTCTCCAAGCTGGCAGCCCGCACTGCACAGAAGCAGCCCCTTATTGAAAGGGAGGAACGACTGGAATGGATTAGGCCCTGTTATTAATGGGGTTGTTTCGGTTCCCTTTATCCATATGGCATTTTCCAAGCCTGGAAGGAAAACGAGTTTACTGAGAAAGCCAAAGAGGAAAGGGAAAGAGAGAGGAACCCGTCACGACAGACAAGTCCCTGCGACTGTAATACGTCGTGCCACGGTCCTCCTGCACCATGTAGGCCTATATTTGATCCTCTATGTTTTAAATCTATGAAGGTATGAAGGTACATGTTTGGTGCACATGTTAGAACTGTGCCTGCATCAGTCCGTACTGTTTGCATTCCTCTTCCCGCCTTCAGTCACTTGTCCTGACTGGAGTGGGCCACCGGCTGGGGCGAACCAGGCTTTGTCCTCCTGTCCATCCTAATGGAGCTGTGTGATGAATGGCTTTGCTAGGCCCAGGACAACGCATTAGCATTATTGACCAGCTCCCGTTGATCAAAGTGCCTTGCTATGCGCCCGCCTTTCAGGCCTTGTTCGAGCTGGCTGGAGTTGCGTGTTCCAATTCACAAGTCTGAATGAGCTGCTGGATCTAAGTATGCACGCTGGGTTTTGGAATGTCCGTGAGAAATTTATCCTTCAACCCGACGGGACCAGTGATGGATTAGATATGATTGTTCTAAAGGACAGAGAGCGTTCTAAATACTTAATGGCGCTCGGAGCAGCTCGAGACGCTGGCGACTTTCTAGCGGAATTTGGCACGCTCGGACGCAGCGCTGGGATTTTTTACGTTCTCGGTGGAAAGAAGGCCTTCACTCGCGAAGACATTTGGAAGTCATCTGCATCTAAAATAAGCGCGGATCGGCTCCCGCGTGCACAAGGCCACGATGATGTCACCCCCCCCTCCCACCCCCACCATCTTCGAGAGCTCCTCCTCGTGACCCTGTTACCATAAATAGCACGTCATATATCGATTTGGGCACTCGGCTCCTTAATGACATGTTTTCACATAATGACCTATTTTGCCATCGGATCACATAGGCTTAATCACTCAGCCCCTCTGGATCATCCTGTTATGAAGGGAAGGGGGGGTTTCGAGAGCTGTTCGCAAAACCAGGGCGGACATACCATCCCTATGTGGTAATGGCTGTTTATGTGCAACTACGGTAATTCCTCTAATGAATACATCATGGTATCCTGGCCACACGCACCATCCCGGGTCTTCCTTTCCGTGGCGCTTGCATTTTTGGAGTTTGGGCTTTGCGCTGGTGGACCGGCGGCCAGGCTGACGCTTCTTGCACGTTGCCATAGAGCTAAAATCTTAAGTCTTTTATGGACACTGAGGCAGTCTTAAAACAAGGAGACCCGAATGCGACTGTGGAAGAACAAGTGATGAAGAACAGCTTCAGTTTGCTGATACAAAGCTCCGCATCATATCTTTAAAGTTTCGGCAGATGCGGCTCTGTCGATCATTCTGTGAGAAACCGAAGAGCAGCAAGCTCTCGTCGAATCTTTGTAGCCTGGCCACTTTCCAGTATCTGTCATCACGTTCAAAGCTCACACACAAATGTAATTGTTCTGTTTTGGCTGCTGTAGCCACAGAAAAAGTAGAAACGCATCAAAGCCCTGAATATCAAAGCAGCAGTGAGACACAAGCCCGGGCACTTCAGAGTCCTCGGCGAGATACGTAAACATGTATTTTGACAGAGCAGCTGGGCCAAGCGGGGCCGGTGAAAGGGCTGCCGGGAGCCGTCTGGGGAGTGATTGCCCTGATACGCAAGAAAAACATCAGTCAAAGGGATGAAAAACAAGCTGGCTTTAGCCGAGCAGTAGACGTGTGCCTGGGAAAGACTTTCTTTCACCGGACGCTCAAAGCCATCCCAAATGTAATCTCCTTCAAACAACACAAGGGCCTCGAGTACCGTTTTTGTGATCCGAGATCAGGCCCGTCGTCAGAGGGGTCATTTAGTGGGGGCAATGACCTACCAAACCCGCCGTCATGGCCTGATAAATCCCACTGTTTTGTCCATGCTTCTGTAGTGGCAAGTGGCAAGGGACAATCAAACTGAAACTTTGAAAGGCATTTTGGGAATGCGCTGTATGTTGTGGGAAGACCGAGCAGACCGTTTACCTTATTGGATGAGAACTTTGATCATTCTAGTGATTGTGGTCGTCCTGTTGATTCTCCCCAGAATGCATGGCTCTAGATATTTTGCTCGGACTTTTTTGAAAGCTCCCTGTGGCTTTCAGATGTCCCACTGGTGAGTTAGTTGCAGCGACGGGCCTGTCTGAGATGTTGGTTCATTGTTATCGATAAAATACCCTATGGGGATATGGGGAAGTCGTAGGCTGGAGGTTAGGGAAAGTCAGTGGTTCAGTCCCCTGGACCAACAGGACACTACTAAAGTGCCTTTGACCAAGGCGCCCAACCCCCAACTGCTCCCCATATGTCCCTGTATAGGTGCGTTCAGTACTGGGTGTATATATACGTGAGTGTTTCACTGCACGGATGGGCTAAATGTGGAGGTCATGTGGAGATACATCTCACAATATATTAAGAAATACATTAGAGAACCCGGCAGCACGGTGGTGTAGTGGTCAGCACTGTTGCCTCACAGCAAGACGATCCAGATTCGATCCCCGGTTTGGGCCGTTCTGCGAGGAGTTTGGATGTTCTCCCCGTGCTTGAGTGGGTTTCCTCAGGGTACTCTGGTTATTTCCCACAAGTCCAAAGATATGCAGTCAGGTTGATTGGTCACTCTAAATTGCCCCAGTGTGTGAGTAAATGTTGGCCATGTGTACCCCACCGTCGCCCAATGATGCTGGGATTGGCTCCAGCCCCCCTGTGACCCAGACTAGTGGGATAAAGCAGCAGATAATGGATGGAAGGATGGATTTGAGAACACTTAATGTCAAATGATTGACCTTGAAAAAGGAACATCATGCCAGAAGGTTTAGCTCACTGTACAGTAGCTGAGTGGAGCTCCCATCATGGACAGATGCACATGTGATTTGTTGACTCCCCTTCACATACAGGTACATCCCACAGGCATATGGATGCTACAGATTACACTTCTATGTTTAAATATCCAAAATCGAGACTGTAACCTGTAGATGCCAGCGTGACACGTGTACACACGAAGGACCGACCCAACTTTTATTTGTTTCTCTGCTTGCTAGCCTGAAATGAGACTATCGGCATCTAACTCTGTGAGACAGTGATGACTTACAAAACAAGTAAATAAGTAAAAGCTGGTCTCTTGCTTGGTCACTCGCTGTTTATCTTAAGCTTGCTTCTTCTTCACAGCTCCTGCCATGATGTCCATACTGAGCTAGCTTCTTAACATAAGACACAGTCATTGGTGTGTGACGTGGTGCCACAAGTCTTTACGCATATGCTCGCTCTTTGAAAGTTATAGTAGTGCAATGTTAAGTGTTCCTGGTCCGTTCTCCCTATTATAAGTCAGTGTACCATCAAATCATGGATTTTGAAGCTGTTATTTTAAGGCAAGATCATGACATAATGTTGTTTTAAGCTCACACCGTTTGGGTGTAGACGAACACATAAAATACATTTCCAGTATTTTTTATTTAGCAACCATCTCCGCCTCCTTAAAAAAGCCCCAACAATAACAGAAATCCAAATGCTCTAGATTGAAAGGCTGTTTAGCATGACGAGTTACGCTGTGACATTTTGGCTTAGGCGTGGCAGCAGCAGCGTTCAAATAGAACTAGTGGCTGATTGTCAATTTCATATCTTCGACAAAAATCTGCAGGTCTCATTCTTGGCCCATTGCGATCCCTCCTGGAACGAATCATTTCATTTTGGCCTGAATTGTGCACATTTGTTGGATCACATGAAAGCCTTGCTTCTACGCAGAGACAGTCATCTGGAACATCTGAGGTTGATCAGAATGCTCAGAGGCCACATCACATTCTGATTCTTATTACGAGCCTATTTTCTTAGCGACAAAAGGCCTTTATCGTTATTATCTAACGCAGTATCGTGCGGCCCTATGTGAGCCGCTCACATGTCGTCCCAAATCCAGCATCTGTTCCAGTCACTCTCCTTTTCCATTGACCGTGATCTAGCCCTCGTCTCCCGAGCCACTCGAGGCTTTCAGCGCTAGCCACAATCGCGCCATTGTGGGAGGCCCTGCTTGTCAGTTGACGCCCCGGTTCTGTTGATACGGGCGTGTGCTGAAAGCAGCCACGGCTTCATACAAAAGCTGAAGTGCTGGCTAATTGAGCTTGTCTGGCCATAACCTGTAAGTTGTGCTGATAAGCAGGTATTTGACCCACGGGGAGGCCCAGGTTACCCCAGTCGGCTGAAGCCAATGCTTGATTAGCCTGTTCAGCTAAAAGTGCCTTGTGGCTCCGAAGGCGAGTGCATGCTTAATTGCTTCGGTTCAATAGGATATTATTGCAGCCCAAGGAACGGATGGGGACGACTAGGTGTAGCATGCAGCTTGATTGACTTTTGTGGAGTTTCTGCGCTTCTGCATGATGAGACGCGAAGCTTGAGCTTACATGCTAACCATAGCTGGGATGAAATGATCCTCTCTCTGTATTAAAAAATCCAAATTCCGTCACACTGGTAGAAGCCCGCTGATGCAATCTACTGAAAGCCCCCATGAAACGATCTGTGAATGCCTCCATTTCTGCCCCCCCCTCCCCCTTTGCCCCCCCCCCCCCCCTTCCTTTGTTTTAGCTTCTCTGTGGGCTAGTGCTGCGGCCGCTCCAGCTAGCGTTGGTTTGGGCTCCTTCGCAGATCCGCTGTCATGTCATTCTCACACTTGCAAGGGAGATCTTTGTCGTGGGGTGCAAGTGTCTGCCCACCCCCGCCTCAGGCCCTCCAGGCTAATCCCGCTAGCTCCAGGAACTCTAGACTAATCCAGCAAGTCTCTCAGTTTCAGCCGCTTTCTGGGCTAAACCGCCAGGGGTTCCATTACGCTTCGTTTAGATTAAGTGGCCTTTCGCGGTCACAAAACAGGATTTTAAAAGCAAACTGGTATTGATGCCAGCGTACGTGTATGTGTGTGTGTAGCTTGGCAACCCTTCAATATTTACCCAGCTGCTCTTCTCGGCGCTAAGCGTCTTTTGTCTACTCGAAGAGGGTGAAGAAATAAACATGTATTAAAAGTCATGTATATACTCAATCAGCCCAGAGAGTGGGCTGCTGATAAGCAACTGCTGACAGGTTGCGTTACAGTAATGGACTGTCATCAGTTGAAACTGTCTTGCTGTGAGAAACAGCACTGACCTGTGTAAATATGAAAGCTAAGTGCTGGAATGCTAGGTTCTAGCCTCAGGGGAAGGCTGTGCTGTATCTGTTTTAGTGATGGACTCGCTTTATGATGACGGACTGCCAGGCTCCACCTTAACTAGCCTTAACTGGTGGATCCTCAGGTGTCCTTGGCTGCTATTGCCATGGCAACGTGTTATCCGTTACCGGGTTTGTAGTGAATGTAGGAGCTAAAATGTCACCCTGCTGGCACTCTCAGTGGTGATGGGTGGGGGTGGGGGGGGGGGGAGTCTCGTCCAAGAAGGTTTGCAATAACCCCAGTCTTATAGGTTTATTGCATGACACTGTATTTGAAATAATGGCACTACAAACCTGGACCAGATTCTGCATGTGATAGCACTGGTCATGCATACTGAGTGCCAGAATATACTCTAAAGATTTTCGGACCACTGACTGGCAATGCAGGTAAAATGACCGCATTCTAATGAATGTATCCTTCATTTCCATCCTCTTGTAGATGTGAGTGCGAGTGCTTCATCCCATGCTTTCGTCCTTTAGGTAGTTATGCATTTTGTCTGCTGTTCTCCAACTTTTGTAATTTTGTTCATCTACTGTTGAATTTATACTCATGTCATTCCCCTGCTGCTGAATCTTGGTGGATTTTTAGCCATGAAATCTATTATTAGTGGATTTTTAGTCATGATATTCTCCTATTAGTGGATTTTTAGCCATGCTGTTCTCCTATTGGTGGATTTTTGCCATAATATTCTCCATTTAGTGGATTTTAGCCTTTAATTCTCCAATTGGTGAATTTTAGTCATGCTCTTCTCCTATAGATGAATTTTTAGCCATGCCACTCTCCAGCTTTTGGATTTTTAGGCATGTCATCTCCCTCCTGTTGAATTTTCAGCCATGCTGTTCTCCTGTTGGTGTTGGTATTTTTAGTATTGCTATTATCCTAATGGTGGATTGTTAGCAATAATAGTCTAATAATAGTGGATTTTTTTCTATAATATTTTCCAATTACTGCGTTTTATTCTTTATATTGTATATTTGTGTCATGCCGTTCTCCAGCTTTGGGAATTTTAGGCATGTCATTCCCCTCTTGTTGAATTCTTAGCCAAGCTGTTTTCCTATTTGTGGATTTTTTGCCATAATACTTTCCAGTTAGTTGATTTTGTTCTTTATATTTTTCATTTGGAGAATTTTTATCATGCCATTCTCCAGCTTTAGGATTTTTAGGCATGTCGTTCTCCTTCTGTTGAATTTTTGGCCTTGCTGTTTTTGGCCTCTTGGTGTATTTTTAGTTATGCCATTCTCCTAATGCTGGATTGTTAGCTATAATAGTCTCCTGTTGTTGGATTTTAGCCATGCTGCTCTTGAATAGGAAGGTTCTCCTATTGGTACATAATCAGCTATCCTTCTATCCTATTGGTGGATTGCAATAAATGTCTTACTCTAATTGGAGTTTTGCTCAGAGTAGAGCAATCTAGAAAACTCTCTAAACTTCATTTCATTGGCCATCTGAGCACTATCAGTGTGCAATGAGCAACATGGTGTTCTAACACCACCACATCTTAGACCAAAGAACCGCATCCTGAATAATACATTATTCTAGAAAGAACTGTAGCGTGGATATCTGCCTTTACACATTTCAGGCTCATTTGTTTCCTGCTCTGGTAGCTTTAATGCAATATGTGAAAAGTAAACAGATCCCCCATGCTGTGCGGTCTGCGCCTGTCACACCGAGTATAGCAATATTTGGTGTCTTATTTTCCTCATGCTATGTGCTCAGGCAAAGATTACTGTCGTGGTTTCATAAAAAAGCGCTCAGGATCTGAGGTGGTATTTTAATAGCGCACTAAATCAACACTAAGCCAGAGCTGTGTGAAAACACTTTAGTGGCTGTGTTATGAAACACGGCCTCGAGACAAAACTGCTGCAATGGCTTACGTCTTTGGGGGGAAATCATCCAGATACAGTCCAGTGCGAACATATTAGAAAGCAGACCTTTATTCGCTCCAAGTGTGTGGTCTGAAAAAGAGCAAGTACGCGAGCACTTCAGGGAGCCATTGTTTTGACCTAGAAAAGATGGCCCACGCCCTTATTAAAGGAGTAGCTCACAAAAAAACCCCCAAATAAATTAAAACAGTTTCCTTACTTTTCCCACATGTAGTCAGTCAGCCAAGACATGGTGTCCAAGGGTTTGCTTCCCTAAGCTACGAGGCTCATGTAATTGTTCACAGTGGTGGTGATAGGAACCACACATTCAAAGAGTTTAATGCCTGTATGAGCTACACTTGGTTACAGATATTATGTCTGATGCTTGAAACAGTTTTTAGTCAAATCTACACGGATCAGCCATAACTTTAAAACCACCTCCTTTGTTTTTACTCCCATTGTTCATTTTATCAGCTCTGCTTACCATGTAGGTGCACCATGTAGTTCTACAATTACAGACTGTATCATCTGTTTCTCAGACCACCACAGAGCAGGCATTATCTGGGTGGTGGATCATTCTCAGCACTGCAGGAACACTGATGTGGTGGTGGTGTTGCTGGAGTTTGTAAACACATTGTCTACTCACTGTCCACTCTACTAGACACTCCTTCCTTGCTGGTTCTTCTTGTAGATCAAAAACTCAACACTGTTGCTGCATGATTTGTGTTGGTCATGCTTTAGTCCAGAGGTCTTTGAATCTGGAGCTTGAATCCAGCTTCCAATCCTGGATTTTGTAGTTACTGTTAGCTATGACACTAGGTAGCCAATCAAAAAAGAGTTCAGTTAATGAACAGTAAGTATAAAATCCTGGACTGGAGACTGGAATTAGTGTCCAGTTGGAAGACGTATGATCTAGTCGGCTGGCTATTTTTGATTTGTGGACTACTCTCAGTCCGCCAGTGACACTGAATTGTTTAAAAACTCCCAAGAAAAAAACCCTACGCTCATGTTATACCTGCTCGGAGGTGGTCCTGTGGAGGTCCTGACCACTGATGACTAAAATAAAGTGGGGATTAACAAAGTTTACAGAGAAACAGATGGACTAGAGTCTGTAATTGTAGAACTACAAGGCGCTCCTACATGGTAAGTGGTGCTGATACAATGAGAGTAGATACAAGGAGGTGCTTTTAATGTAATTGCTGATTGGTGTATATTTTGAAATGCATTCATGGCAGAGAACAAAGGAACTCTTTTTTTTTTGGCTTTGCTTTTTATTGGATTGCTTATTTAGTTTTTATTATCAGCATTACATATACAAATGAGACACGTGTACATTCACTGGCAGCTCTGGATGGAAAATGAAATGTCCACGTTATAGGCATTGTGATGTCTGGTTCCTATAGCCACCACTGTAAATAAAATAGAGGCAGTAGGCTTCTCTACAGTGCACCTGATGCAAGCTGATGGAGTTCCCCTTTAATTACAATAGGAGTAAAATGTTTCTTTTTTTATTTTTAAATCACACAATACATTATTTATATCGTCAATTGACCGCCTTTGGAAGTGATGCAAGATAAATCCCCTACAGTAAACTCGCCCTTCTGGAAGCTCTCAATAAGCCCAGTAAGTAAATAACGAGCGCATCCCTCACCACCGAAGTGCCATTGTTCTCAAAGGCCGGCCGAGCCGAACAAACACACAGAGGAGACGAGGAGCAGGCCCTGTCCGACACCGCGTCGCCATGGCAACGGGGAGGCCTTCACTCATCCTCCCCCCCCCCCGCCCCTCCTGCGCGCCCCCGGGCCCCAGCCCCCTTCTCCAATACAAGCAGGGCCTCTTAATTTCCCCTGACCCCCGGGGTCTGCTTTTAACAGGCTCCATTGATTGGGACAAATGGGCGAGAGTGCTGAGCCGCTCCTGGATCCTCCATAACAAGGTTAAGCAGACCGGGGGAAGACATTCGTAGGAGCCGGACGACCAAAAAAAAAAAAAAAAAAAAGTGCTGACTGTTTTTTAGTTTTTTTTCCATAAGCCGAAACAAATCGTTGACATATTTAAAGGCTAATTAATTGACGTGCGCGAGCTCCGTCCCGTGTTCATTCTGGGGCGCAACCTCGCTTTGGCTGGATGATTGGCGCCTGTAATGTATTCCACCCCTAAATGGCCACCATTAGAACCTCTGGAATGAATCACGGGTGAACAATACGCACCCTGCCTCTGTGCAGGTGTAGACGCCTCGGGGAAGCCGAGTGGTAAACGTCGAATATCGAGCGTTTTCTTTGGCACGGCTCGATGCGAGCCTCCGCTTGAGTCTTGACGTCTGGGCTTGTGCCAGGCCAGGCTTGCTTTGACCTGTATTCCGAGCACTCGGTCGACTCGTCTGCGCTATCGCATTAACGGCGCAGTGCAGAGCAGTTTTTACACCGGGACCTTGGGTTATTTGAGAAGTCTGCGACTTCTGAGGCGAAGTGGTGCATAAACTGGGAAAGCACAGCTTTGACCTGCGTTCTGAGGAATCGATTGGGTTGTCTGTGCTATTGGATTAACCCATTAAACTGAAGATGTCCTCAAAACTCTTAGAGCTGTCTACTTCGCTGATTAGTTTCATAGTAGTTAATAGAGTCGGCAATGATTTTACTGTGTACTCCACATGAGTGTTTCTGTCATGTGATCCAATCAGTCAACATAAAGCAGCACAGTCTTGCAATTGTAGCATATAGCAATAGAATCTTAATACTATAGCTTGCCTATTGGTTTCATAGTGTTACAGGAAATAACCCACTCTTGGAAGAACAAAGTCATTCAGAGTAGGTTGTGTGTTTAATGCCTCTAATAGCCACCAGACTACAAGACATTGGATGAAATAATTACAGATCTTCTGCCAGAAGCTCAAAAATTTTGTATGTTATGGTTGGTGAGATATATGGAGGCCTTTCTAAAGCAAAACAACACCCAAATGAAACTTGTGTTTTATTGATTTACCAGTAATTTGAAGTATAAAAATATAAAAACCTACGACACATGTGGGCACGCTGGTCATTTTTTCACAGAAACGGCTATATGTGGTTCTGGACTGCTTTGCTTGGTGGAGGGCAGCAAAACATAATGTAGGGGCATGTTGATATTAGGGCTGTGTATTGGAAAGAACCTGGCGATACAATACGTATCGTGATAGAGCGGTCACGATTCAATATATCACAATATATCGCGATACTGCAAGCAAAGTGATGTATTGCGATTTTTCATAACACACCACTATATGAACAGGTTTATCAATGCTTACAATAGCATTGCACCCTTGTGCTGCTCTGTGTATCGATACTGTGATTTTGAGGATCGATACAGTATCACCAAACATGGTATCCCAATATTCGACATTTTCGATATTTTCTTACATCCCTAGTTGGTATATATATATATATATATATATATATATATATATATATATATATATATATATATATATATATATATATAAGCCAGAAATATATCCAGAGATTGACTTGTGCATGAATGATGACAGCAGATCTAATGATACTGGCTTAAATGAATGCATGAGGTAAAGAAATAAAAATGTTGCATGTGCCTAAAACTTTAACTTAAAACCTAATTACTAGAAGAGTACACTTTGCTTATGTAAATTAAAAAAAGATTAAATGTTATTAATCGTAATAACTCCCCTTAATTAATTTAGCATTACACTGACAGAACAACTCTGTTTGGTGAAAAGCTTTAGTACAACTATAATACTCAGTGGAAACAGGAATAAGTGAGAATACTAATATGATTAGGAAATTACAATATAAGCCAATCAGAAATCAGATTGGTTCGGAGATAATAGCCATCGCTTGCATTGTGATTGGGGGGGGGCAGAGACAAAATTTGCGTGCCGGCCCTGATATGTGCTGTAGTTAGTTACTAAGTTTCTTGAAGATGGTGACATCAGACCCCTCGAAAAGACTTTGCTTACTTCTTATAAATTTAGTTTGGGAGAATTTTTGAAAAGTCAGTGGAGTTTCCCTTTTTTCAGATTAGTAACTGAACACTACGCCTGCACTTCACAGCCCAAGAACGTTTCTACACTGAACTCACAAGCCGCGCTGGATGTCTGCGACTCATGAGGTGAAGCGATATATAACCCAGAAACCACTGCGGTGCGCATTCCTCGCCATAGACGAGAAACTTTCTCTCTCTCTCTCTCTCTCACTCTCTCTTTCTCTTTCTCTCTCTCTCTCTCTCTCTCTCTCTCTCTCTCTGTAAAAGCCCTCCGGGCCAGAGAGCAGCCAAAATCATCCGTATCACTGTAACACACAAACGCACAGCTATGACTGTTAAAGTAAACTCCAGCCGGTGGATAATGTAAACTCAGCGTACGCACTTTTTATTTGTCGTCAATCAAAAGGTCAAGCGGAATGGTGGAGTGGACTGTTGCTCCATATGTACGGGAGAGTCCACACCCACTGAGGAGGCTCCATGCAGCTGTTGCTTTTGCAGATTGAATAGATAATAGCCATTGGACTCCCTGTAGGCTCATTAAGACCTCTTGGTCAGTTCTGATATAATCTTGCATAAATATACTCCAGGGATGGAGGCTGATATCGCAGAGGAAACAAATGAATTTGATACTCAACCTCACAGACGCTGCCCCCCCACCCCAACCCACTCCACTCCCTCCCACCCCCCCATTCCCTGCGTGTGTTTATGTCTGTAATTTTTTTGCACAGTACCAGCTGCTCCCCTCCACACCTCCCTCGTTCTGTCCCGCTGCCCTGACAAGAAAGCACAAGTCTTTTAGTCTACCTGTTCATCAGGACTGGAACTAACACCTCTGTGTAAAGACTCTATAGTCAATTAAAATATAGACATTTCATTAATCCACTCATTTAACTATGGTGGCCGACGGTTCCCAGTTCTCTGAGTTCTCCATTACAGAACATCAGAACCCATGCTGCCCCCTACGTTTCCTGTAGTGCATTGCAGTCTGTCAGAAAGGCAGTGTGTGTGTGTGAGCAGTAGAGTGTTATAGAACGTGTTTGTGCTTCAAAATAAATGTCTTGTTGACTTGTTCTCTCACTCTTTCCCTTCTTCTGTCTTGTTCCTGCTTTCTGTCTTGTACTCACTCTCTCTCTCTCTCTCTCTCTCTCTCTCTCTCTCTCTGTCTTTCACGCTCTC
This sequence comes from Megaleporinus macrocephalus, assembly GCA_021613375.1. Taxonomy (NCBI): domain Eukaryota; kingdom Metazoa; phylum Chordata; class Actinopteri; order Characiformes; family Anostomidae; genus Megaleporinus; species Megaleporinus macrocephalus. The sequence goes on from CM038714.1 coordinate 42,230,472, forward strand.
ACACTTTTGTTTATTTTCTAGTCCTTGTTCCATTTCTCTCGTCCTTCCGTCTCTGTCTTAGTTTTCTCACTGTCTCATTCTAACTCTCTCTTTATTTCTTTCTGTTTCACTCCCTCTCTCCTGCTTGTATTCTTTCTTGTTTCTGCTTTTTCTCTTTTCGTTCTCCCTCTCCCTTTCTCTTCCACTCTCTCTCTTTCTATCTCTATGTCTTTCGCTCTCTCACTTTTGTTTATTTTCCAATTCTTGTTCCATTTCTCTCGTTCTTCCCCCTTCCGTCTTTGTTTTACAGTTTTCGTACTCTCTCATTCCAGCTCTATTTGTTTATTTATTTATTTCTCACTCTTCCTTTTTTCTTTCTGTCTCACTCCCTCTCTTTCACTCTCGTATTTTCTCTTGCTTCTGCTTCATCTCTTCTTTCTTTCTCCCTCTCTCATTCTCCCTCCCTCACTCTCTTACAGTTCTTACTCTGCCCTATTCCAACTCTCTCTCCCTCTCTCTCTCTCTCTCTCTCTCTCTCTCTCTCTCTCTCTCTTTCTCACTCCCTCTCTTTCACTCTCGTATTTTCTCTTGCTTCTGCTTCATCTCTTCTTTCTTTCTCCCTCTCTCATTCTCCCTCCCTCCCTCTCTTACAGTTCTTACTCTGCCCTATTCCAACTCACTCCCTCTCTTTCACTCTCGTATTTTCTCTTGCTTCTGCTTCATCTCTTCTTTCTTTCTCCCTCTCTCATTCTCCCTCCCTCACTCTCTTACAGTTCTTACTCTGCCTTATTCCAACTCTCTCTCTCTTCTTGCACTCTCTCTCTCTCTCTCTCTCTCTCTCTCTCTCTCTCTCTCTCTGTGTTTCGCTCTCTCACACTTTTGTTCATTTTTTAGTTCTTCTTCCATTTCTCTCGTTCTCCCTCCTTTCATCTCTGTCTTACAGTTTTCTCACTGTCTCATCCCAGCTCTATTATTTATTTGTTTATTTCTAACTCTTTCTTTTTGCTTTCTGTCTCACTCCCTCTCTTTCACTCTCGTATTTTCTCCTGCTTCTTTATCATCTCCCCCTCTGTCTTTCGCTCTCTCACACTTTTGTTTATTTTCTAGTTCTTTTTCCATTTCTCTCATTCTCCCTCGTCTTACAGTTTTCTCACTCTCTCATTCCAGCTCTATTTATTTATTTTTCTGTCTCACTCCCTCTTTCTCACTCTTATATTTTCTCTTGTTTCTGCTTCTTCTCTTCTCTCTTTCTCCCTCTCTCATTCTCCCTCCCTCACTCTCTTACAGTTCTTACTCTGCCTTGTTCCAGCTCTCTCTTTCTTTTCTTGCACTCTCTCTCTCTCTCTCTCTCTCTCTCTCTGCGTCTTTTCATCTCTTTCTCTCTCTTCCTACCTCTTTCTTCTTGCTTTGTGCTGCATACTTTGTTCTGTTTGTTTACTCAGGGGAGAAACTGCTGTCCATTAAGTGAGAGTTATTTGGATTCTCATTGATTTTGTTTTGGCAGGACTGAACCTGAAGCGTTTCTCAGAGCTAGAAAACGCGACACCTGTGTTATTTCAGAAATGCGTGCAAATCCTTCCCATAAGGCTCGGCTCCTCAGCGGACTGGGATGCAGATTGATAGAGAGTCGTATTTAAGGCAGCGAGAGCAGAGGAGAAAGATGTTTTTCAGCCTTTGTGAGCGCTCCCGCACTCCTCTGTGAAGGTCCTTTCTTTGTTTGTCCCAGGATTGCTTCCTGATGTTGTTTCTCTCTCTCTCTCTCTCTCTCTCTCTCTCTCTCTCTCTTATTCCCTCTCCCTCTCTCTCTCTCCCTCTCTCTACATTCATATTCCGAGACTGTGCTAAACACACCTTGGTTTCTAGAGAGCAGACCCCCACCCCCTTCACGCCTTTGACCAGAGCGAGGGATGCATGCACAACAAGGGAGGGCCGAGCACGGCAACGGCTGCGGTTGCCCTGGCAACTGCCCGTCCTTGAGAAAAGGGCACATTTGGAGTTTAGGGGCCAAGGCTCTGACAGGCGCAGTCAAAACTCATAAAGCCTCCCAGCACATCGAGCTGATCCAGCCGCGAGCCGCGAAAGACGCTCAAAAAGCCCTCGGCCCCGAAATAAAACAAAAGCCCTCGGCCCCCGAAATAAAACAAAAGCCCTCGGCCCAGAAATAACGTGTGAATCAGATGGCACGGCCTAACGAGGACATGTAGGTCCACATGAGTGCCCGAAGTCTAAATTTACATATATAGCCATACGTTTCAATTCCCAAGACAAGCAGCACCTTCCTAGAATATACATACTCCGCTGAGGTGCATATCCAGAGCCTGGGGGTCTCCTACCGTCAGCTTTCTGATGACAGATACCCAACATAAAGGTTCAGCTCCTTAATATAGACAATACATCAGAATGCAGTAGGTAGTCTGAGTAAACAGTAATGCATGGTAACCAAATGAGGTTTGGACACTTTAACCATTTAGCCATTGTTGCATTCTCTTGTAGTTCTGTAGGTTATGTCATCAAATGTTGTGTCGACTCGGCATATAACGTGAGTTATATATATATATATATATATATATATATATATATATATATATATATATATATATATATATATATATATATATATATATATATATATATATATTTGGATATAACGTGAGTAAAATAAAATTTTGTGTGCATTATCTAGCTAGAGGGGTAAAGGGGAGCTGATTGGTCTTTGTTAGGAACAGCAGTTTGTGGTTTTTCAGCCAATTGAAAGGTTATTATTTCATTATTTTATTCTGTGGTCCAATTAAAAATAAGATAACATCACTGTCGTCACCATCTTCCAGATAGCTGTCATTTACCTTCATATATGCTACAGCAGCAACCAAGGTTGAGAGAATTCTGGCCTCCTGTTTTGGTTAGAACTGGTAGCTAACCAGCTGTTGGATATTTTTTTAGATTCCTGCATATCGTTGCTGTTCATTGAAAAACATGTATTTCCATTTTTGGCGAGTTTGAGTTTTGTATATCATTTGAACAAGGCATTGGTAGTTTACATTGTTTGAAAGTTTCATGATGAATGGACCAATAGAAGTGCTCCAAAATAGCTTGAAAATTCTGGTTCCATTGACTTACATGGAAAGTAAAGAATGTTTTTGGTCTCTCCTGTAAAGTTACAATTTTGGAGATTCTTGTTTTTCATTGGACAGTGATGATATATTAAAAACCTATGAAAAAACTAAACATTGTTTTCTTTAAATTTGGTCAGTAAACACGACTATATAGTGTGTTTAGTAATGTATCGTAAAATTTTTACACAAGGTAAAGTTCAGCTGCTGCCCTCAGACAATGTAGAAAAGTACAACTCAACAAAAATGGAAATAGTCTTTTTTGGACAGTGAAGATGTGATCGGAGCAGCTGCATAAGTATCCTAAAAGATTTAAATGTACATTATTTTTACTGAATTTTTTTTTTATGAATTAGGTAGCTTGTGTGTGTGCTCATCCTGAATATGATAGTTAATGAAAATGTAACTATTAGTTTTCTATCATGGAGCTGGACATGGCTAAATTTGAGTTGAGGCCAGAATTGAGTTGAACTGAGCCTAGCAAAGAAAAAAGTGCATACTGTAATGACCACCAACTGCCGTCCCAGTCCAGAGAGCAGCTTCAGAGTCTGAAAGCTTGTATTTGCATTTCAGTGTGTTGTGTATCATAAATTTAGTGTTTAAATCATAGTATGGCTCAAATGTTGAAGTATATATTTTGTGACCACTGCATATCTCCACAAATGTTCCAGCTTTATTATTATTTTCTGACATCATAGTAACAATCTGCCTGCTTTGGAATATGACTTCACTTGTCCACAGAATCAGGTCCACGGGCTGTACGTTGCCACAGTAAAGCCTAACATTCTACATTCTAACAGTGATTAATCTTATTCCTGACCTTCATCTTTCCTTAAATAGATCATCTCCATTCAGAATTCTGTTTATTCCAGGACTTCATATCCATCTGGGAACACTCAGAGAATCTGAGTGGGTGTACACTTAATTTCCATACTGCTACAACAGCACAACTTATATATTTGTTTCCCAACAGTTGGCAAATAAGGCAAATAATATGAGGTGCAGGATTTTAACCGAATCTAATTCATACTAAGATCTAGACAAGATCACTGCCAGTGAGATGACATGTGTCCCATGCTAATCCCAATGTACATGCTTGTTACCTGTCGCAAAGGATTCTCTGGGGTCCAAATGGGGGATCCCTTGTCTTTTGTAGTGCTGAGATACAAGCCCAGGAGATGGTGACATGAGATCACCTCCGCCATCAGATCCCCTATTCTCCTGGCCTTCCTCACATGGCTGAGCCACCTGAGGCAGGACCAGGAAAGAAAGAGCCCACCGCTGTTAAAGATAGTCCGAACACGGCTGACACAAAGGCAGCATCCGGTATCAGCTTGCAGTGGCTTTGCCTTGTCGTGCCTCACCGTGTCAAGTGACACTGTGGTATATAAGTGAAAGCAGTGATACCTAAGGTGCTTGTAGCGTGACCTTCAACAGAGGTAGCCTCCTTTGTGTGTGTGTGTGTCTCGTGGAGTCAAAGAGCAGGTTCCGTTTGTCAAACCAACCTACAGTACATGATATGACATCTGCTGTTCTTCCAGAATCTCTTCTTCTACAATCATGGATGTTGTAAAGAGAAAGCTGTCCCCCTTTTGTGCGGTAATAGTCTCTGTTCCTACCCGATGAACGTCTGCTGTGAAGATTTGTTTCCATTCAGCCAGAACAGCGTTAGTAAGGACACACTGACATTCACTGATTGCTGGGTCACAAACGCCATTCCTAGTGATTTCAAAGATGTTTAATGGAGGCTCATCACTACAAGTCATTCGTAATGTGTTCAATAGAGTACCATCACTCTATGTCATCTCAGAGGTATTCAGCTGAGCTCTGTCACTTTAATATAATACAAAGGTTTCTAATGGAGCTTCTTCTCTCCAACTCATCTGAAAGGTTTTTGATGGAGATTCATTACCATGACTCATCTGAACGGTATTTGGTGGAGCTCCATCACTACAACTCATTCTAAAAATGTTCAGTGGAACTTTCTTCCTAGAGGTAGTCCCAAGGTAGTCCCAAAGGTCATCGATAGACCTTTATTGCTCTAGCCAACCCCATCCGTGTTTAGTGTTGGGTTTTCAATACAACTTTATCTTAAAGGTGTTCATTGGAGCTCCCATCCAAAAGGTTTTCAGTAGAACGTCACCACTGCAACCTATCCAAACGTTGTTCAGTAGAGGTACATCACTCCGACTAATCCTAAAGTCTTCTAATGGAAGTTCAAGAGCTCAAGTCATCCAAAGGGGTTTGATGGTTCTTCATCACTCCGGAGAACAAGTTTCCAGCATCCTACAACCCAATGGCAGGGAGCTTTAGTTAATGTTATATGCTGCATATGGTGATCTTAGGCTTGGGTATGACTACTGTTCTAGCATTCTAACAATGAGTATGCCTTGTATATCTACGGACTAATCCGAATAGGTGTTCTGTGATCCTCATCTTGACTGAGGCTTCTACCAAGGTTGCCATTGGCAGTTGCACGGCTGTCTGTGGTTGACGGGCTGTCTTTAATGGAGATGAATGCACGTGCAAGTCTTCCCTCCACCTCAGCCATCTGCAGCCAGCTCCACTAAGGAAAAAGAGACTTTGACTAGTGGGGGGATGGATAAAAATGGAAGGTGGGGGGGTGGTGGGCGTCCACCTCCAATCACGTATCCTACTCGCATCCCCCTGTGAGCTATCAGTCAAGTGATCCGCCTGCATGAAATGATTCTGCCCAAATGCATTCAGCTGCCTCGTCTGATTCCTGTAATTTTACCAGCCTCTATTTATGCACTTGTGTCCTGGAGGGCGTGAGCTACAGTTCCACATATTATTTCTAGACAGAACGTACAGCTTTGGAAATTCAATTTTTTTTCATTGCAAGCCTTAACACAAGTCTGTTGTTAGAGGCCCTTTTGAAAAGAGAGGTTTAGATATGTATTTTTTTTTCTTTCATTTTAACAACAACCTGGTGATTGCACTTTCTCCTAGACTCTGTCACTGTTCCACCCTTTCTGGACACTAAAGCAGCGTGGACCATGTCTATATCTGTGGAGAAGTGACTGACCAGTAGCTGTATTACAAATATAACAGACGTATAGTAAAAAAAGACTTCCATTCACTTAAAAGTGCTCAGCGATGTACATATGATACATCATTCCAACAGAAGTATATGGCTGTGTTTGACTTTTGCCCCATAAAAAGAAGGAACTGTGTGTGGTCCAAAAAGCAGGCTCCAAAAGCAGAAAATACATAAAAACAGCAAAAGTGGACACACAAGGTTTATTTTTTCCAGAAGCAATGATATATGATGGTTATAGACATGCCTGTTGATTGCATAAGTGCTTAACTTGTTTGCCCTTCTACAACAGCTGGACTTCAGCATGATTAAAGCTGGATTAATCTTTTGTATATTTTCAGTAAACCCATACATTTTGGTGGCAAATGACAAATTACAAGCATTGTTTTCTATTACTTACCATTAACAGAAAATTTAACTGAGTGCAGACGTTACAGCTTGTAACAGACTGAGGGGCCAGTTGTAACAGTAATTAAAATAATTGGTTATTTGGAGCAAAACACATTTAATTCTGTGTTGTTTGAACAAGCTTTCAAAACACTGTTTTATTTAGTTTAAACAAAATAAAAATCCCATTCTGCTGCTGAATTCCCTTAAAATTCAGATGAAAATGAAGTACATTGTTTACTACACCAACATGATCAATGTATCTGCTTTCCAAAACCAGAAATATTTTCATATGGAATGTTGATGGTGAAAAAAATGGCTGGGAATTGTATATATATATATATATATATATATATATATATATATATATATATATATATATATATATATATATATATATATATATGTATATATATATATATTGCTTTGGGTGCACTTGTCTCTCCACAATGGATGTATATAAAAAAATAAAGCTTCTCTTAAAACAATTGTGAAACAAGACATTAAACACATTCATAACAATTTCATGCAATGCACTCTTCAGATGTCTGGTTCCCATCACCCCCACTGTGAACTGTTCTGGTTATGTGTGTTTCTCTAGAGTGGAGCATTTCACAGAAAGCCACTCTAACTTATAGCTTTGATGCTTTTTGCCCTCGCTAGGCTGTGGTTCACTCTATATAGTATCATCACATTTTACAATCGCACTATTACATTGCAATATATTGATAAATCAAGCAGACCCAGCATACCGTTAGCTCTCCTCCTGTCCTCTTTGTCCTTGTACCTGCTGAGCGCATCCGTCTATTGTGCTCAAGACAGCTACAGCCACATCCTGGCATTTCTCACCTTTGCCTTCTGCAGATCCTGAGAGATGAAGTTGTCCTTTGGGCTGAAGCCAGACATTGGGGCCAGACATTTATTTATTTCTTTCCTCTTTCTTTTAATCTGTTGTCTGTGTGTGTGTGTGCACGCGTGTGGAAGCGAGTGTGTGAGCAAACACAACATGTGTAACAAAGCACACAGGCACACACCCTTCCAGCTGTTGCGGCCACCCCGGAGAGCTCATTTCCCAGGTGTTACACACATTTTTTCAGTAATCTCCCCTCTCACACACACGCACACACTCCACCGGCCCGCTTAATCTGTGCGCCGGCGGCACCCGCTAGGCGGATTTGGGCTGTCTGTGGAGCGCCATGACAACTGCCGGAGCGGATCTCACCCTGGCGTACACGTTCGCAGGATGAGATGGACGTCTAAATTCTGATGGGAGGTTTTCCACGTGTATTCCAGACTTTCATGCATATTAAGGCTTTGAAAGATCTGAAAAGCCTAGCAAAGTTTGAGCCTTGGGCGTTTACATTTAAATTGCCAGAACATGCAGCCAGCCACATTCTGTTAACATGCTTATCCACAGCTTGGAGGTCCACAAACGTTGAAACTGTTGACTTGTAAACATGTACCGAAACTTTTCCCCCGTGACGGACACTGGACGTGCAACGTGATTCGGCCACCTAGAAGTTCACATCAGCTGAAAATGTTCACACACTCATTTTTCTTTTTCTCACGTCATTTAAAAAACGGCAGCTGCTCCATACACTGTGAAAACGTTGTGTAAAGGTTTCATTCTGAAAGAAGCACATTAAATAGTCCAAACGTCTGTGAAGTATAAGCTTGTGACTTTAGAGAATTCAGATGATTTTGTAAACATCTGGATAATTCAAATGTTGAGATGTTGTTTAGTCACTATTATATAAAACAAGGCCCTATGCATCAGGCAATGTAGCTATAACCACTTCATGAAATAACTGTCTGTAGCTTTTAGAAGAATTTAGTGCTTCAGACGTCTGGTTCCTACCACCACCACTGGTTCTCTAACACTTCTTGTCCACTCTGAATGACTTTGTGTGGATCTTAACCACTTAACTGTGCAAACATTGTGTTAAACATAAAGTTGTTCCTGTAATGATGCTTATTTTAACAAAACCTTTCAACAAAATATTTTTTGTAGTACCTCTCTAAGGTCCCACTTCATTTACATACTAAAACATTAACGAACAGCAAAATAACTAAAGTTTTATCCAGGGTGGCGCTACAATTTAAGTGATTATCAGCGAAAAGTGAGATTTTAAGAAGGTAAAAATGTGAAAATACTGCAATGCCCCCCAGTAAAAGCAGACTGTCCAGTAGTAGCTAAACATTAGCTACAGTTTCTAACACTTTTACCAGCCTGTGCCGTTATTTTCTGGTTAAACCAGTCTAATTTAATTGTTTGACCAAAAAACAATGCAATGGGCTGAAATGACTATGCATGGTAGTCTAAGGACTGACTAGCAGTGCTAGCTAGCGCATGTAGCTTTATTTTCTGAAAGTCTAGTCACCAAACCCCAAATGTGGGTGGCTGCTTTGTAGTGAAACTCTTCTCTGATACTATTTTCATGCTATGAAAACAGTATTTGGTTAGCTATAGCTATGAGTTTATTCTCTGTTTATAAGAGATAATTACTGCTAAAGTACAAACGTGTTGAAGGCATGTTCAAGCTAAGTTAGCATCCATCCGTTAGCATCACTTGCAGAGGGTGGTTAATTGTTTGTGCCGGCTGGTTTCATTTGACACCACAGTTGTAGATTTAAGGTATGACATGTCTGGAGGATAAATTGCTGCCCTTCAATGATTTACTGTCCAGACATTTGGACTGTGCTTTTTCACTGTGTGTTCTGATGGGATTCGGTTGTTAATTCTGAACAAAAGTGATATACATCTTTAAACCATATTGCTTTTGGCTTAAAACGAGAGTATCTTTGATTTAAATCCATATTTTCTGTCACATATCTACAAAGTTGTCAGAAGTATTTACATTCATTACTCAGGTAGAAGTATAGATACTCAGATTTAAAAATACTTCTGTAGAAGTTGAAGTATCAACTCAAGCTTTTTACTCAAGTAAAAATGCAAAAGTACTGCTTTCAAAACTACTTATGGTATAAAAGTAAAAGTAATGTAAGGGAAAAATACCATTAAGCTTAGGCTGCACCACAGGGGTCTATAGTGCACTAGCCCACCTCCCCAAAAACCCCATTCTTCTAAAAGCCATAATGACTATAATGTTATATTAAAATGTTAATGTTGATAAATCTGTGATGCACTAGGCTTCCTGTTTCAGCCGCATATACGCCCATTGAAAATGAATGTAATTTAGTTCAATGTAAATATATTAAAGAAGCATATCTGTTTACTACTGAGCATTAACATGTGTTTCATGAAGCAGAAGATATGATGACTAGTTGTCTGTAAGTATTGTAATGGTGCACAAAAAAAGCCTTTATTGGAATATAAAAGTACATGAATAAAAACAAGCTAAAAATAAAATAGGAGTAACGAGGCTATGTTTAAAATGTAAGGAGTATAAAGTACTGATAATGGAGTCTAAATGTAAGGAGTAGAAAGTACTGATAATGGAGTGTAAATGTAAGGAGTATAAAGTACTGATAATGGAGTCTAAATGTAAGGAGTAGAAAGTACTGATAATGGAGTGTAAATGTAAAGAGTAGAAAGTACTGATAATGGAGTGTAAATGTAAGGAGTAGAAAGTACTGATAATGGAGTGTAAATGTAAGGAGTAGAAAGTACTGATAATGGAGTGTAAATGTAAGGAGTAGAAAGTACAGATAATGGAGTGTAAATGTAAGGAGTAGAAAGTACAGATAATGGTGTGTAAATGTAAGGAGTAGAAAGTACTGATAATGGAGTGTAAATGTAAGGAGTAGAAAGTACTGATAATGGAGTGTAAATGTAAGGAGTAGAAAGTACTGATAATGGAGTGAAAATGTAAGGAGTAGAAGTAAAAAGTCAGCTGAAAAATAATTAGACCAGTATAAATAACCAAAATTTCTACTTAAGTAAGGTAACAAATTATTTGTACTTTGTTACTTGACACCTCTGCATATCTGTGTCCCTGGAACAGAGTCATGGGAAATGCACTTTGCATACAATCAGCATCTGTTATGCTGCTTTACTGTAATAGACAGAGCTGCTTGCTATCTACCACAAACAAAAAGTTTCCACTGGGTTAAATCAACTGTTGTAGCCTCGTACGTTAGCTCTAGCCAGTTTAGCAGGTTTATTGACATTTTTTTTTACCCTGAAAAAAAAAATTTCCACATATAAACGTGTACCACAATCTCCGTGTGTGCCTCACTAGGGTTGCCAGGTGTCCGATATTGACCCGTAGAGCCTGATTTTGGAGCTCGGTTTGGTACATTAAAATCTCAGGTTGAGTCCCATTCTACAGGTATTCAATTGACCACTGCTCACAGATCTATCCGCGTCTAGCTGCTTCTTTCTGACTTTCAAACTTTTATAAGGGTCAAAGGCAAAGTGTGCGTGTAAATATGTTGGGCAGGAAGGTATGAGCAGTGGATTCTCCCAAAGTTGAAACAAAACCTGTGCCTGTACAGTTTCCTGAAGTGAGATACAGTCTTAAATTATATGATCTTCCAAAGGTGATCAGCGATAGCCACTCATGGTTAAGGCCTCTGTGGAGGTCTGGGCAGATCTCTGCATGTTAATTGTAGCGGACAGGGGGACCCAGAGAGGAAAATGAATCTGTAATGCGTTCTCGTGTGGTGGGGTAAGCCGAATGCCAGTCGTCTAATTGCTTTCACACAGTCTTGATTGAATTAGCCGGCCAGGCCTGGGCCTTTAATTGAATCGCAAAGCCTGGGGATGCTCTGCCAAACCTTCTATCTGTTTCTGTGCTGAAGGCCACGGCTCAACTCTTTCATCACCTTCAGAGTATAGATGATCGTTACTAAATAGGGTGGGCTGCTATAGCTTGTGAGCACTAGTGAAAAGATTCAAGGCTAACAGTGGGTCCGTTCCAATCGCTGCTGGAAATGTCAGGTCCTATTTAGAAAGTTGTATTGTTAATTGATTAGCTTGACCAGATCAGCAGACATTTCTTTATCTATGTAGGAACCTGAGGTGTTTAACTAAACTATTCTGAGCTGTGAAAAGAGAATTTAGCTAGCAATCTTAAATATGAAGGGCAAAGGCTTGGGTTGCACTTAACAATAACTTTAGTAATCAGTTAATATAGTCACTATTGATCAGATTAAGTGGTTAATCTATTGGTTGTGTTTATTTTTTTATGAGAAATAGCCTGACCAGCAGTCAGGCTCAACATTGACATCAAGTTTACATTAGATGTCTAAATGTCAATAAAGCTAATTGGCTTTTGATGTGGCATGAGACCAGATTCAACAATTCTAGTAACACAAGAACAACATCCAATAATTATTGGTACCTTATCTTGTATCTTGAACTCAGGTAATGTATCAAATATCTGAAGTCTCTATCTTCAACCACAGCAGGTCATGAATTCCATGATTTTCCTGGTAATGGCTTTAGTCTTTTCATGGCTGAAGAAAGACAGACAGCTGGCTCTTTGTCCCTGCCACCTTTTTCAGATTGTGCATATTCAGGTGCAAGGTGTTTAAGGGGACTTACTAAATGTGTTGTTCCATGTTTTTAGAGGTTCACAACTTCTGATGGCATGTTAGGTGTGTGAGACTTTGTCTGTCCTGCCGTCGCTTGATATAAACCATTATGCTGCACGGGATTGTACATTTGACTAGCTCAGAGTCGGATATGTGAGACTAATCCACCAAAAGCTGAAATCCAGCCAAATCCAGTCACCTGCTGATTAATCAGTACATCTTTACACCAAACTAAATTTGAAATTCATCTTCCCAAATACTGCATTTGTTTTATTTAGCTAGTGACGTGGCAATCACTTTTAAACCATGATAACATATGTGACAGCCCAGTAGTTTTAAGACCCCTAGCATGGAATGTATTGCTGGAATTAATACACATATGACGTTTGGTTGATTTACTAGGTGAAAATAAATCATCCTCGTCCTAATTTACCAATTTTAAAATAAATTTTAGTGCATAATTTGTGTTTTTGTTAAACATATTACACAATAATTACCATGAATTCTGTACAGGTTACTTTTTTTGTTTTATTGTTGTTTTTAATGTATTAAATTCAGCAAAAATGATCTAAGTACGCAAGTTTGTCAGCTAATTGTTAGAATTCCCGGCTGAACAATGTGCCAGAAATGTGTCCCGATACTTTCACGATACATGATCGGATATTTATATGCACTCACGCGCAACCGCACACTTCCCCCATCACAGTAGGACCTTCCCCTCTCATATCCAGCACAGAAAGCCCCTTTGACTCTTCCCCCTTTCTGTGCTTTCAGCACTTTTTTCTGCTGCGCTAACAAATCCTAGCATCTCCTCGTTGCCCCCCTTCCCATCCCCCCTTCATCTTTTCTTCTTTCACACTCGCGCACACACACACATGCACACACACCTCTACCGTGTGTCTCTTTTAATGTAGCTTTCATTAAATGCTGCGGTTCCTGGCTGGCTTTGGAATGCTTGAATGGACAGAAAGAAAGAAAACAGGGGAGCTACTATTCTACTATATCCACGTTCAGCCAGTCTCACAACAAAGCAGCCATTTTGTATGGGTGGGTAATTAGGGGACATGTGTGTGTTGACTAGAGTGTTCGTGCACACACGTTTCACTGTCTGTGCTCACGAGTATGTGTAAAACATGTCATGTGTTTTTTTTGCGGAGGGGTCCTTTTGGAGTAGCTGGATTAGCAGCTAGTCGTTTTCCCACTGGGGTCATGGAGAAGGTCACTCATAGCTAACATGTCTTGCGTAGTGTTATTCCTACACATCTAAGTTGTTGAAATAAATGAAATCATTCATTGTGGCTTTGGGTGAAATGATATGTTCTAGTGAAAGGTACATAAAAGACACACATCTGAAGGTCTCCCTGTTTTCAGAACCAAACATATCTTCAATTTTTTGCCTTTCTGTGTTTTTTCTTTTCACTTTCCGGCAGAATTAGAAAATTCCTCTGCCTTTTAACATTGTGTGGAAATTTTATGATCAACGCACCAAAAGAAATAGTTCAAAAGTCCTTGAGAAAAAGTCTGGTTCCATTGATTTGCTTGAAACATAAGTATCAATTTTGGAGACAGAAGGTTTCGTTCAGACGGCAGCGATGTACGAGGCTCATCTACTTCAGCCAGTGATGTTAGGAGTCTTTCTTCTTCCAAAACAGAGCATGATTATCAGAACGGCTCCAGCGTTTCTTAAAAATTCTGTTTAGGCTGGCAAGTAGGGGCGGGCGATATGGCTCTACAATAATATCACGATATTTCATGGTATTTATGTGATAACGATACTCTTGGCAATATGACAAAATAAAAAAAAACATTGAATTAAAAAAAATATATATATCAACAATACACTACTGCAACAAAATGAAAATTTAATTTTATTATTGCATAAGATATGATATGGCACACCGCTTACTGAGATATTAAAAAATATAAGAATTTTCATCAGATTGTAACAGAAGTCAATGATCCAGAATGTTACGATACTAAATAATGCACTCCAAATATCTCCATATATCCAGAACTGAAGTAAAATGAATGATACTGGACAGATAAAATCTGTCTCTAGTAGATAGATAATAGAAAATGAGAAAAGTATGAATTTTTCTTTTGCTACAAACAGTAAAAAGTAGTACCCTGATGTAATAATTAGAGATGGGTGATATGGCATGATATTTCAGGGTATAATATCGTTCACGATATTTAAAAAATGTTGGCGATATTATTGTGTACGATATGATATGGCACCCCTACTGGAGAGATACTTGTAGCCATCAGCAGGATAAAATAATCCCAATTTAAGTTTATTTATTTAAATTTTACTGTTATCAACATTACCATAGAAACAATACATGTTTAGACTCCTTTACTATTTTGTGTAGTAAACATAAATGTATATAGTACATAAATATAAATATTAGCATTGTGTAGACATCACAACCCATAATGTCCCAGTAAAGAATTACTATGTTTCTCTACAGTTCCCATGAAACCACCTTTACTTTCCTCTCAACATTTAAAAGTTGCTGATAAAGCAATGGAATTGTGCTTTCTGATATTGTATGACATAGTGTATTATCAAACATTACATTTTTAACCAGATCATTTCTTCCCTGAAACTGTGACACAGAAAGATTAGTGAAGATATTAATGAGTGATTATAGCGTCTCTTAGCTTCATAGCTCCAGTTCAAAACTAAGTTTCTGTATTACACACTATTTATTTCAGACCGCTTTGAATGAACGTGTTAACATCTCAGTAATTAACTACTGCATGCTTTTTGAAAAAAAATATTAGTGGACCTTCCATTTTAAACAATATGGCTGTAGTTTTAAGGGTTTTAAGGTCCAATGTTTTAAATCATTCCGACATGAATGAAAAGTTTCAACAGAATGTTAAACAGTAGAACAGAATCAGGGTCATATAGGCGTCTACATATCGTGTTGTAGATATTTACTAAAGTAAGCTTACTAACCAGCTAGCTCCAGCTATCAAGTGGCAATAGTGAGTTAATCTGTGAGGATAGAAGAATATAAAAGAAGTAGCACTGCTCCGATGGAATATTCTAACCTCTTGTCAATCATATTGAAGGTCCTTCTCTCTGATAGGTCATTTAAGGACCGGTAGCCAATGAATGGAAAAGTAAGCACAATGATGGCTGAAGCTCTTGGCAAGAATTCACCTTCAGCAGCTAATAAAAGAAGTGATATAAAAGAAGTAAAACATGAACACTGGTGTTGCTTTCCACCACTGGAGACACTCTTGGCAAGTAGAGGGGTGATGCTAAAATCAGAGTGGTTCTTCTAGACAGCCATTAAAGAGTGTGCATTTTTATGCTTCACATAAGAAGAACTCCACACGGTTGGCCTGTGTTGCTTATAGGGCTGCTTGATGAGGACAATATACTATTCAATTGCACCCATGACCTGATACTGTGGCCTGAAGCTTGACCTGCCTTATTTTAAGCAAAATAGCTCTTTGTTGAGAGAGTTTGCATCAGAGCACTACAAAAGCACTCATTTTGAAGTGGGGTTATGATGGCCAGGGCGTCTGGTAATAACTCTAATTGGTTGGAGGGCTCGTTTTGTCACTGAAATACCCAAGTCTTTATCAAGTCTGATGTTATTTCTGATCAACAGATGATGAACAGACCAACAGTATTGCTCCAAAATGTCTTGGAATAAACTTTTCCATTGACTTCCATTGAAAGTTAAGAACGTTTTTGGCCCTCTTTTTTAGGAAATTCTTGTTTTTCTTAATCACAGCCTGAACATCATTCAATATGTTTGGGATCACTTGGCTTGTGAGAGCTAGTAAATTAAACCATCTCTTAAGGTATAGCTTGTGATTGAGTTGGGGAGAAATATCCCTGCAGCTTTTGTGAAAAGAACTGAAAGCGAATCTGTAGTAGGCAAAGGGTGGACACTAAATACTCAACTGCTGTTCCTAACTTACTATAGCATTTAAACGTGTTTGTTTTAGCCTAATCATTGGGGTTTTAAACGTTCTCCATGTTTTTCTCCTCTTGCTCGATTGCTACATTTGCATCTGGCAGTCTTTAGCTTCCACGCGGCCATGATGGAAAAGTCAGTCCCCATGCTGTGTTCTACCACTGGCTTTGTTTGCGCTGCTAACTGCAGCGCTGCTGGACTCCTCCAGTGAACCCAGATGGAGGAACCATATCCGGTGGCTGCTAGCAAACACCTTCTGTCCAGCACACACACACTCAAGTGCGGGCCGTCTGCGGCTGGAGGTGCTCCTTTTTAGTGCCCACATAAATCAGCGTGGATGAAATGCTCGGGAAACCTTTGAAACAACCAGCAAATTACCTGCAATAAAATCTGACTGGTGTTCTGGCACCTCCAGTGCCGCCTCACAATGTGGGTTTTACACACTGGGTCCGCACTGAAGCCTCCAATTACGCTCCTGCTACTTTTTCCTGGTCCGTGCCGGTTATTAAAAGTAATAAACACAAGCGAGCGAGCGGCCGAAAGTGGGCCAGTCGCAGTTAGCCTCCGCCGTTCGCTCGTTTTTAGCGCCCGTTTTTCGAAAGCCACAGCCAGGTTCTTGTTGGACGCCCGAGCCTGGAAGCACTTTGAGGCGATCTGGAGCCTTTTGACGGGCCTGCTGTGAAATTAGACCTGAAGTGTTTATAAATTCCATTAGACTGTTTCTACTTTCCGTTTCTACCTCACTTAATAGCGAATTTCATCACATCTGTCAATCTGACGTGAGGCCGAGAACGCCCCCAAAGTGCGCTTATTTGTTTAATGATATAAATAGAGAGTCTTAAAACAGAGAAGACCAAAAAAAGAAGAAGAAGAAGAAGGAGAAGCGAACGGTATGAATATGCCCGGCCTTAATCGCTCCTGGTAGCCGCGGGGCCTTGGTGGAGTTTTTCGAATAACAACAAAAACGACTGCAGCTCTTGCATGTCAAGCGAGCGCAGGGAGATTATGATCAAACAAACCAGACAGTTCCAATGTGGACGCTGATGGAATCAAAGCGCTGGTGTGCTTTTTAATCAGCGCGCTGCTCGTCCCTAGGCTACAGCTGACACCGCTTTGCTCCTCATCCTCAAATTGCTCTTCTCCAAGGAAGACTCCTGGCTGCTTGAACAGCATGTGGTACAGAGGCTCTGTGAAAGTAGCTACTTGACCACGTTTTGTAACATGCTTCCAGCATTGTAAAGCAAAAGTTCAGCCAGAAATATAATTTACACAGTTTTGCCCTGACCGCAGACGTAGTCAGCCAGCCAAGGCATGTTTAGTTTCGCGTTGGGACGACAAGGCTAACAGCTAACAAGTAATGGAAACGCTTAGCCACTAATTAGCATCGTGTAAACTGCATCGAGACGTTAAATAGACATGCCTATGTGGTTTATGACATGACTTGCTATATGGACTTTATTTGAAGGCTACCTATGTAGGGACTTCGTACCGCGTCCACAAGCTGTAAGCGTCTTTCAAAAGTAATACGTTTCTGTCTTATACACTATTCACTTCAGACCACTCTGAATAAGTGTGTATCAGTAATTGCCTACTGCATGCTTTTTGAAAATATTAGTGGAACTCCCCATTTTAAACAATATGGCTATAGTTTTAAGGGTTTTAAGGTCCAATGTTTTAAGATTATTAGTTTAAATGATTCCAACATGAATGAAAAGTTTCAACAGAATGTTAACCAGTAGAACAGAATCAGGGTCATATAGGCATCTACATATCATGTTGTAGATATTTACTGAAGTAACTTACTAACCAGCTAGCTCATAATACCACTTTGTATCTCAAGTGGCAATAGTAAGTTAATCTGTGATTGTTTTCCATTGGTTCAGCATGAGAGGATGAGGCATAAGTGTTAATGAGCAGCTTGTGCCCTAATGTTATGAAGTACATGACTTTGCATTGGCATATAGGGTCTTAAACTGAAGTGACATTTGTTCAGTTGATAACACTGTTATGAAGCATGTACTTGATACAGACAAATATGTATGGAAATATATAAGTTCTTAGATTCTCCAACTAAAGCGATTGTTTCCATACATATTTGTCTGTATCACTTCACTTTGAGGTCATCTTTGATGGGCCCGATATGGTATCTGGTGGCCTCTAAGTTCTTATAAAGTCTTATAAACACAGCATGTCAGTTACTTCATAAAAATCCGATGTCAACTTTTGAATATTGATAGAAGTTGTTCATGAATGTTCATGTAATAGACCAATTGGGAGTGGACGCCGCATGTGCGTGAACATTGCGGTGGTAGAAAAATAGCAGAAACAAGTGGAATCAAACGGGCAAGATCTGTGGAACAATTACAAAAGTGTTTTGTTGTACTGTTGGGTGTCAGATAAAAATGGAAAAACAAATTACCTTCATTTTTATAGATTACCATCGTCAAACGCCCTTTGAGGCAAAAGAGAAAGACAATGCTTGTGTCTGTGTTTATGTATTTCCCATCCAGACATAACAGCTCCAGCATGACCCTGCAGTGTCTAGCCTACATTAGAGCTTGAATGTAAAAAAACTAAAATCGTCTATGCAGTTAATAGAGGGCATACTGTATTAGCCCTACAGATAACTGCCACAGCAGTTAGTCCTACTGCAGGAAATAACTAGAAGATGCTGGGTTTCTCCACAAGTTATATGAAGATGTCCAGCCTATTAGGTGGATCCTTGGCCTGTTGACTCCACCAGTATGTACAGGTCAGGAAACTTCACCTCACTGCAAGTGTTAGCTTATTAATGTTATTAATGACCACCTGTCTATTGCTGGCAAACTTTAAAATAACTGGAGAAGGTGTCCAGATGATCAGTATCGCTATACGCCTACACCAGTTAAGCATAACTCTGTTAACAGACACAAAAATTAAATGTACTCACATAATATTATTCACATTATCACTTATGCATGAGTTCTAAGTATGTTTACAGAATGTTTTAATAAATTACCCTGTAATCTCTAATAATACTAAGTATAATAAGAAGTATTTCACTTTTTCAAAGGCTGCCATTACTCTGTTTAGCTATGCAACATACTTCCATATATATATATATATATATATATATATATATATATATATATATATATATATATATATATATATATATATATATTAGAGATAATAGTCAGGTAAAAACTGAGAGCCCAGGAAAAAAAAATGTGCTTTTCAGCCACACAAATAAACATGAAAACTATCAGAAGTGTCTTTTTGTAGTGTGCTAGTATTTGAAAAGGTTTGTCATGTATCCAAAGCTTATTTCCTCCAGCTTGCTTAGATGGGGCCATCTGGAAGCAAGTAGTAAAACTTTTAAGGTCAGACTCTAAGCGCCAAAGCTCAAAGTCAGGCATGGAGACTCCATATGCTGGGGACACTGCTGCTGCAGTGTGTGTGAAGCCCATCTCATCTACGTTTGTTTATTCGTTTGAGGCACTGATTGTGCGTTGAGGTCGTTTCAGCACAAGTTGCAATACAGTAAGCTGCCCAATCAGTACCAGCTAGTTTCAACATCACTCAGGATGACATTCCAAAAGTTCTTTGGACCGGTATCTGGGGTTTTTACATAATCTGTATTATCCATTAGGGCTGGACGATATGGATCAAAAATAATATCTCAATATTTTTAGCTGAATGGCGATATACGATATATATCTCGATATTTTTTCTTCTCATGAGGCACTTAAAAACCCAGACCTATTATCCATCCATTATCTTCCACTTTATCTTTATTTACTTTATTTACAATAGTCTGGAGCCAATCCCAGCATCATCGGGCGAAGGTGGGGTCCACCATGGACAGATCACCAGTCCATTGTTAATGAGCATGTGAGTACATGAGACCATGAAAAAGTTTAAAACATTAGATAAATATAACCACACTACACAAGGCCACACTTAGAAAGAGAATTCAATTCAACAAGAGAAAGACAGGATACTAAGACTCTTGCGATCCACTCAGGTTCTATCTTTTAAGGTTCAATCTGTTTTTCCATGTATGTTTCACATGTTAAAAAAGTTCAAACTAATTCCACAGATCTCAAGTTCTAGGCCTACAAGTATGTAATACACAAATGACTGGCTCTGGTGAAAAACAGTGGTCCAAAAGAACATTTTCAACACCTGCCACGAGAACCTGTAACACATAACCCCCCAAAAAATCACACCCTTCAAAACTTTATGAAAGAAGAACTTATGAACAGAGCTGAATGTTTCTCATAATGTACTTGACAATGATGTACGGCCCACATGCGAGTATAACATTGTGTGGTTTATGCATGAAACTCATTTTAATATCTCTCTTCAGATGGACTGCAGTAGTACAGTTTATGTAAACACACCTTTATCAGCTTCGGACAAGCGGACTGCTGCAGGTAGCCTACATGTGAGGGAAATGTGCGCTACCTGTGCAGGTACAGTGTAAATACTACAATAATATCGTCGCTGTCCAATGAAAAACGTGCATCTCCATTTTTGTCAAATTCCTTTTTTTTGACATCTGTGATGCCCTTAAAGCATTTAGTTCATCCTTTTTTTTCTCTTTTCTTTCTTGTACTTTTAACGGGTTGTTGTTGCTTGTTTTTTGTCTTAAATAAGAAACCATTGACCTAAATAAGTAAGCTTTAGTTTATCCAGATTGTTTGTAAAATTAGTTTCTGGTTGCTACACGCGATGACATCACTTCCGGTTTTCGCTCGCGGGTTTTGCGTGGAAGTTCGGCAGCGAAGAAAAGTGAGGTAGACATCAGTACATGGCGTGCGTCCAAAATCACCTACTTATTTACTGCTCAGTAGTGAAATCAGTAGGCGAGAACGGCTAGTATGTCTGAATACTCAGTAGGTATCGAGTAGTAGGTGAACGGTACCCGGATGACCTACTGCAGCCATCAGCAGCCATAGTCAGCAACTCGAGCAGTACGTACTGACTCTAATCTAGTACCTACTGACTAGTAGGCAATTTCAGACGCACCTATGGGCTCAACATTATCTTGCATAGTTGTAAAGCATCATAGAGGCAATGCTGTTAATCTGGTGTTAAAGCACATTGTAGTTCATATATTATCAATGATGATGTTTGTTAAGAGAAGGAGAGGAAATGTTGTGTACAGCTGTGTACATGCAATGCTATGTGCGATGTATTGAAAACACAAGCGCTGAACAAGCTTTGTATTGTTTATTTACAGTTTTCACCTGCACGCTGATGAGAAAGAGCGACAGTAAATGGTCTAGCTTACTACGGTCTTCATTGGCTCTGGTTTAGCTTGGTGTTAAGTCAGAGTTTTGACACACTGTACAAGAACAGCATAATTTGATCACAACAGTTACTGTTTACATGCTGTAAAGATTTCATGATGGACAGGCCAATAGAAGTGCTCCAAAATAGCTTGGAAAAGTCTTCTGGTTCCATTGACTTACATTGAAAGTAAAGTAAAGACCGTTTTTGTCTTCTTCTGTAAAGTTGCCATTTCCGAGACAATCAGACACGTCATTCATGAGATGGGGCAAGATGTATACTGTCACCATCCAAAGAAAGATATGCATCTCCATTTTTGTTTATTTTTTATTTTTTTCTGCATCATTTGAACAAAACAAATATCCTTTCATATTTCATTATGAATGGGCCAATAGAAATGCTCCAGCATAGCTGGGAAGAAAAATCTGGTTTCGTAGACTTACATAGATCTCCACACTTAACCCATCCGTGCAGTGAAACACTCACATATATACACACACACACACTAGTGTAGGGGTGTGTTAAAAAAAAGCAATTTTTCGATTCTAATCGATCTTCATTTGAATAATCCGATATCGATTCGTATAAACCCGAGATCGATCTTTAAAATCCCCCCCAGAAATATAGACTCACCATCTTTATGTACTTTGCAGGTACTGATACGCTTCACTACTTGTATAGTTTTTCATTGCCAAACCGTCTACACCTTCCGAGAGTACAAAATAATTAAATATGTTGCCGTAGGTAACCTCAGACCACCTTTTCATATAATCCACCCACTGTGTTATTAACCTTGGATGAGACAGTGTTGTCCCATTCGAAATTCTTATTGTCTCTCTGGTCTCCTCCCATGGAACTGTATTTATTTTGGTTAGCTGAGCTGAAGTTCTAACACAAAGGCGGAACAAACACACGCTTGAAAGTGGGTGTGGCCAAATACAGTGATTATAAACATATAAACACTAATGTTTTTAGTAATGGTAGGTTGAGTGTTCCTTGTACATTTACCACATTAGTTCTCTGATTCAAGGTTCATGGGATCGAACCGGCAACCTTCCAGTCACAAGGCTGGTTCCCTAACCCCCTTTTTTTAAGGGGGGCATCAGCTTTACATGAGTAACATATATAAAAATAGCTGATACACATGCATCCATATAATCCATCTGTAACAGTCAAGACACTACCAGTGGTGGCAGCTGTAGTCATTCAAAACAGTTACATATGAAATAAGTTCATATGCATGCATCAAGTCACTCTCTCTGTTTCTCGTAGACGCAGATGGTTACCATACGTTGTTATGATTCTAAAAGACATATTCTAGATCTAGATTTTGATTGGTGCTGTAGACCACCCTTTCATTCTCTCTCTCTCCCTCTCTTTTTGTGCATGTGTATAATTTGCCCTGAATGGTCTGTTTTCTTTCCTCTGGCACGGCACCACCTCTGATTTCCATGGCCGCACCATCGAGGGAGTTTCCGAGTGCTCTGAGATTTCGATCCACTCTGAAGTCCAACGCTTCGTTCACTGACTCTATTGACACTTTAGCTTGAACGTGGGAGCCTCATATTTCACTTTATTCGCTGTTCTATTGCCCATAAATCATAGGAGAAGAAAAACATGTCAGCACTAATATGAGGTGATGTGCTTTATCGCTTCCGTGCTGTGTGTGTATATATATATATATACGGATAATACTATATATAGTATTATCTGTATATATATATTTGATATATATATATATATATATATATATATATATATATATATATATATATATATATATATATATAAATATCTATTTATCTATTTATTTATTAAAGCCTTCTTATCCACAGTCGAATATTTAGCCGCTCAGGCAATGAGCTCCTGGTGGAGGCTTTATGACAGCGTGGATGTGGGAAAGAGTGAGTTTGTTTATATTCTTTAGAGAGAGAGAGAGAGAGAGAGAGAGAGAAAGAAAGTGGGGAGGGGAGGGGGGTTGTTCTGTTTATCCAATGTATGTGTGAGTGTGTGTGAAAGAGAAAGTGGTTTAGAAAGTGCTTCTGCTGTCGTGGTTCATACAAGTGTTGAAATGGAATAGAACGAGCGAGAGACCTTGCAAGGGAGCAGGTGAGGGGAAGTAGGGGATCACGTCCGGCCCGCTTCTCCTGCTTCTCCCGATTTGCCAGATATGCCAAATCACCCCCGAAGGGCCCAGGTTGACTCCTGACCTCCGGAAGTATGTGAAAAGATGGAGGTATTATATTCATCTCAGCACACGTGGCTCAGCACTGGTAACACAATATAGTGGCAGTTGATGACTGTTATTTAGTTGTGCATCAATAAGTCTAAACACAGTAAAACCTATAGGACGAATGATAGAAGTGGTTATGAATTATGATTATTGTATTAAAATGAATTCCAATCCATGTATATAGCTTTACCAAATGTTTCCGTAGTGACTGTTTTATGTAGGGATGGAAGGATAAATCGGCTTTGTATCGGCTATGTATAAAATATGTGATCGGTGATCGGCCGATGTTTCTCTAATGTAGCCGATCCCAAGAGCTGATCGATGGCGTTAAACAAATGAGCCTAATTTCTGTATTTCCAGGAAAAGGAACCCTCCGGCCAGCTCCCTGCAATTCCTATCTGAACCACTAGGGGGAAACACATACCCTTTCATTTTCGACAAACTGACTAAAGCAGCGGCCTCGGGAGAAAAGCATGCGCTTATAGAAAGCATGTCGTCCGTCTGGCAGCTTGTTGCCGTATGTGACGCAGACTCATCCAGAGCGTTTTTAAAATTTGTAAAATTAACCATGTCTCGTTGGGGAACCAGGACAAAGTCTTTTAACACTCTAATCTGATACGGTTTTTAGACCCACGACTGAATACAGTGAGTATCAGTAAACAGTTTAAAATAACAGAGTCTGCTTTTAATGACTGCAGTTTTTACTGCATTTAGTTAATTAGCTTTTTTAGTTTTAAATTAATAGCAGTCTTGGTGATATTTGTTTGATTTACTTTGTTTATTTACTGATAATTTAGTTTAAAATATGATGCTGTTTCATATGAGCTCATTAAAAATGGTAATAAACCAGTTTAGTACATGTTTCATGACTTGCCTGCGCTAATAACTACATGTAGCCCTGCTGTGGCCCCGCCCTCGATCGGTATCGGCAATCGGCCGATCGTGCTGAAAGGTGATCGGCGATCGGAATCGGCCTCAAAAACGCTGATCGGTCCATCTCTAGTTTTATGTATCGTTAAAAAAGACTTGCTGGTACATGACTAGCAAACCTCCCTCCCTTTCTGCTCTGCTCTAAAAGGCAGGGGCGTGTCTAAAACCAAAGCCCCGCCCATTGACTAAAACCTATTGTGTTTGGGGAGTGATATGAAAACCTGAGCAGCACACATGAGCTTTGTAAAGTGGTCCTTGCGGTCCTCCCACCAACTAGAGCTGCTAAAATTGATTTGAAGAACAGAACTGAGTAATCAATTAAGCAGAAACAGCTCGTTAGTGTTTTATCACTCAAGCCTACAGAGTTATAGCAGCAGCAGGACTGGACCTTGACCGGAGCTGCTCTCTCTCTCTCTCTCTCTTCCTCTCTCTCTCCAAATAAAGCACTCGCTCAACTTTTCCTTGGCCCTTTCACCACACGGCCCGGGCGGTGATTGCCAGCTAAGACTATGCAGGACGAAGTGCGTGTGCTTTATTGCTCCGAATAGGTCTGGAACGCTGAGCGCATGCCGTAAGCATGTGAGGCGTGGAGGCGCAGGAGTCTGTGAGGAATTGTTAGGAGTTTTTCAGGTTGCAGGAGGTTTCAGAGGGTTTCGCCGGACCAGGCCTCTCCCTCCTGCTCCCACAGCCAGATGTATAAAGGCCTCGCTGGCTGTGGTCTCTCCTGCTTTCAGACTTTCAGGGCGTCGCTCGTTCTCTCGTTCTCTCGTTCAGTTTCAAGGCTGGAGAACATTTCTATACTTATATACGTAATCATAAAAGATTAGCAGGTTTATACGACTCTTACTCATCATTCCTCTCTTTCTCTCGCTCTCAGTCTCACTCTTTATTTCTTTCCATTTTCTCTCCATTGTCTCTCTATTTGCTTTCTTTATTCCCTTTTACTGTCTTTGACTTTCTCAGTCTCCCCTTCTCTTTTCATTTCACACACTCTTTTACTCTCTATCTTGTTCTTCTTTCTTTCTCTCTCTTTCTCTCATTCTCACAACATTCTTCACTCTATTTCTACTTTCCTACTCCTTGTTCCTTTTCTTTCTTTCTTTCTTTTTTCTTGCTTTCTTTCTCTCTTACTGTCTTGCTCTGCGTCTCTGACTCTCACCTGTTATCTCACTCTTTCTATGCTGTCTCTCTTTGACTCACACTTCTGTATTTCCCCCTCTCTCCCCCTACCTCTTTTTTCTTTCCTTTCTATTTCTGTTACTCACACTCAGTTTTTCCTATGTTCTGGTTTTGTTGTATTCTTTCTTTTTTCTTTATTTGTATTGCTCCCTAACTTTCACTCTTTTCTCTTTCTCTTACATCTTGTCTAATTTTCTCTCCTCCTCTTTCACTATTTTACTCTGTTTCTGCCATGCTTGCTTTCTCTCATTCTTTTTTCTCTCTTTACTTTTCTCCTATTCCTCCCTGTCTCTCTCGCTCTCACTTTAAGTACATTCACTTTCTTTTCTTTTCCTTTTTTTCCGTCTTTATTTTGCTGTCTGACTTTCACTGCTTTTACTGTTCTTTCTTTCTTTGACATATTGTCTTCTCTCCCTTTATCTTTCACTCTGTATTGTTTTTGCTACCCATATTCTCTCTCCCTCTCTTCTCTCTCCCCCTCTTCTCTCTCCCTCTCTCTCTCTGTCCTCTCTCGCTCCCTCTCTCTCTCCTCTATCCCTCTCTCTGTCCTTCTCTCTCTCTCCTTTTCTCTCTCTTCTCTCTCTCTCCCTCTCTCTCTCTCCTCTCTCTCTCTCCCTCTTACCTCTCTCTTTCTCCCTCTCTCTGTCCTCTCTTGCTCCCTCTCTCTCCCTCTCTCTCTCTCTCTCTCTCATCCTCTCTCTCTCTTTCTCTCCTCCCTCTACCTCTCTCTCTCTCTCTCTCTCTCTCTCCCTTTCTCTCCCTCCCTCTCTCTCTCTCTCTCTTTCTCTCTCTCTCTCTCTCTCTCAACTCTCTCTCTCTCTCTCTCTCTCTCTCTCTCTCTCTCTCTCTCTCTCTCTCTCTCCCTCTCTCTCTCTCTCTGTCTGTTGATTCAGTGGTTTTGGTCAGTGTTTAGGGATGCTCTGCTGTTCTGAGGCAGCAGTGTGTCACGTCATTCCTGTGGTTGGAAAGTGCTGTTTTTGTTTGTTATTGAGGAAATAATGAAGTCTCTCAGGGATCCCAGCGCTCCCTGTGAACCGTGAACAGCAGCCAAGCACAGGCTACTGTTAACCCTTCCGAGGAGATCACAGAAGCAG
The DNA here is from genome assembly GCA_021613375.1 of Megaleporinus macrocephalus. Taxonomy (NCBI): domain Eukaryota; kingdom Metazoa; phylum Chordata; class Actinopteri; order Characiformes; family Anostomidae; genus Megaleporinus; species Megaleporinus macrocephalus. The sequence goes on from CM038714.1 coordinate 42,257,159, forward strand.
CTCATTTTATCTTAATGATTTCTCATCGGCAGCTCCTTAAAAAAAAACTTCTGTACATTTTAGCCTGTTGTAGTGATTTGTGGAGATTAAAACAAACAGAAAAAAGAAGAACAGGCTTATATCTGAAGATGCGGAATGTAAATGTCGTTTATTCTGTAAATATTTAATTACATATAAGAAACAGAGCAGTGTGACAATCAGGTGAGATGTAGAACAAACAGTGTGAAGGTGAAATTCAGAGATTACCTGAGGACATCTCTCTCTCTCCAGCTCTGCCGCTCCGCACAGTGCAATAAAACACAGCAGTTGACCCAGTGCCCAGCAGGTGCAGTGCATTCTGGGAGGCCTTCCAGGGCCGAGAGCGATGGGGGGTGTCCGAGGTGAAGATGAAAGCGCTCGGTGAAAGAGAGAAAGGAAGAACGAGTCACATTCATCCGTTCAGCAAACACTACAGCTCAGCCGCGCTGCCAAACACTGTGCTGCAGGCCAGAACAGTTATGATTCATCCCTCCATCCATCCATCTCTCTCTGCTTCTCTCCATGTCTCTGTCTCTCCCGCTCCTTATATCTGTCTCTCCCTCTCGCTCCCTGTCACTCTCTTGCTCACTGTTTCTCTCTCTATCCCAATGTCTGTCTCTCTTTCTCTCTTAATATTTGTCACTCCTTCTTAGTAGCAACAACAATTTATATTGTTATTTATTTATCTATTTATTTACCTATTTATCTAATAGTGTATTAATTATTATAGTTTTATAATTATAATTTTAATTATTATTGTTATTATTATTTTGTTGTTTTTTTGTATGTTAAAAATTAGTTTTTTATTTTATTATTTTTTATTTTATTTTTAATGAGTTTACATAATTTTTTTATTTTATTATTTTTTATTTTATTTTTAATGAGTTTACATTATTTTTTTCTCCTTCAATAATAATAATAATAATAATAATAATAATAATAATAATAATAATAATAATAATAATAATAATAATAATCTCTCTGTGTCTCATCTCTCCCCTCTCTCTCTCTTTCTCATCTCTCTCTGTGCTTCTTCACTCCTCTGTCTCTGCACTTCTCTTATGTTCTCGTTTTCTCTCTCTCTCTCTTTCTCATCTCTCTCTGTGCTTCTTCACTCCTCCATCTCTGCACTTCTCTTATGTTCTCGATCTCTCCCTCTCTCTCTCTCCATCTCAGTTTTCCTGTGAGTGAGGACACTTGTGAAAGAAGCCTCACAGGAAGGGGAAACACTGTTAATGTGTCAGTGGAGAGTTTGGGGTTTGAATAATTCAGCCCGAATGCCGAGCGGGCTGCTTTAAAAAGCGCTTCAGCTTGACTCCTGTGGCCCACGATTTTCTTGGCATGTCTGAGCCCTTTGGCAGCCGTGTAGCATTGAAGGGTTTACTGTACTCATTCCTCATCCCGCTGTTTCTCTCTCTCTCCCTGTCTCTGTGTTTCAGCGTGCCAGTCCGGGTTTTTTAAGCCGGCTCAGGGCGACGAGGCCTGCCTGCAGTGTCCCATCAACAGCCGCACCACCAACGACGGAGCCACCAACTGCGTCTGCCGCAACGGCTACTACCGCACCGACTCCGACCCCATCCAGATGCCCTGCACCAGTACGTTCCCTCACAAGCACCCAGTCTGGTCAAGACCCACAATCAGATTTCTTAACCCTTTCAACGTCAGCAAACCTTACATGAGGCTCAGAGGCTCAGAGTGTGTTGGTCCCTGTTGAGTATTAATATGTGTGGTTAATGAAGAGTTGGGTGCAGGCTACTCTGGGTATGGTAAATTGGGTCAGCATTGGTAGATAGTTCTTTACTGCACATTTACCTCTTATTTGCTGAGTAGGTTTATAAAATATATTAAATATTGGTTTTGTAGTGGTTAGCACTGTCGCCTCACAGCCAGATGATCTGGGTTGGATTCCCGGTCCGGGCACTCTATGTAGAGTGTGCATGTTCTCCCCGTGCTTGAGTGGGTTAACTCTGGGTACTCCGGTTTCCTCCCACAGTCCAAACACATGCATGTAAGGTTGATTGGTCACTCTAAATTAGCCATGAGTGTGTATTGGCTATGAGATGGACTGGCGACTTGTCCATAATGTACGCCACCTTAGCCCAATGATTGGCTCCAGCCCACCTGTTACCCCGACTAGCAGGATACAGCGGAAGATAATGAATGGATGATATTAAATCTTATAATAAGTATTAGTTATGGACTCTATCCACTAAATGACTAGCAAACACAACAGTTACTCACATATAAAACCAAAATCTTATTTTCAGTTACAGAAAATGTTTCTTTGGGATGCATTTATCTCAGAACAGTGGGATCTAACTTCTTATCATGTGGCCATTAGGGACAGGGATGCAGTCTCACTTTCTGCTCTAAAATGTGGCTAAAATAAGACCCCACCCATTGATTACAACTTATTACATTCTCTAGTGAGAGAGCATATATTGTATTCTTTTTTATTTTAATATTAAATTCATTAAAAAATATAATTTCTTTAATTTCAAAGATGTTTTAAGGTGCCATAGACTGTTTTCACATTGGCATTGTTTAATAATGATACATAGAACACATAGAACTGACATATGATCATATGTTCTTCCTCCTTCAAATACACATCCAGCATTTACATAAGAGGCTAGTATAAAGGGCTCATTCCGAAATTGTAGATTGGTACATAACAGTCTTGATTCAATATTAATGCCTCCAAAATTACATACAATGTCGGAGCAACAGCAGCAAAAAAGCTGTGAATGTTTTCTAACGCTTTCCAAGGAGCTATACTGTCACTGTCGGTACATGGTTGATGTTCACCTTTGAGCGAGGCTGAAGTTAACTTCTTATTCTCCAGATTCTTAATAAAATGTTCTGTTCCACCTTAAATGCTACAGCTTGTACAGGTGCCAGAATGTAACTGTAACGCCATTTAAGGTGGAGTGGAAAAACCATAAAACTAGCTGGCGGATAGGACATTATTTGACGCTAAAGAGACTGAAGAGAGAGGTTGAGTTAAAATGCTGAATCAATACATTACACATTTTAAAACAACAAAATTAAAAAACGATCACGTGTTTTATAAGTAAAATATAAATTAAGGTTCAGATTACCACTTATTTACAAAGAAATAAAGTTTAAAAAAGTTTAGGATTACTTTAGAATTTTATTTCATGCATTTTTCATGCAATTCACAAACAATATTGTCCATTTCACAATTAATGTAAGTGTATCAGATGATTTTTAAAGAATAAAAATGTTTGTATTGAAGCCTATTTTGTATAGAGGCTTATTTTGCATATAGTCCTATTATCAGTAATTCTCAGTCCTCTGTCTAAATCTCCTGGTACGGCCGCCAATCCAAGTTAAGGATGTTATTGGACTAATTGGTTGTTAGGACACTCTTGCTCAATTGTGATGCACAGCTGAAAAACATTCTACTAATAAGTGAGTATAAAAGGGAGAACAACATTCTAGGTTAGTTTAGTATCTGAAGCATCAGCAGTTGATGGATTGCTGACCGGCTCAAAATGACCAGAAAGAAACAACTTTCTTTAGAGACCCGTCAGTCCATTGTTGTGTCAAGGAAGGAAGATACTCCATTGAAAACAAGAACATGTCATCCCAAACCTTTGAGCCGTAGTGTATAATTTGTTATATATAAATATATATATATATATATATATATGTATATATGTATATGGCTTATTACTCTCCCAGTTAATACCTTGGGTTTAAATAGATCATAACATACTGTTTATAACTACCTGGTATATCAATATTCAGGTCTGAATATTGAACTGTTTTTTAAGTGTTTTTTTATTGGGGATCACAGTTTGAACTAATTTGTACGGTGCCTGATAGCAGCCGCGGGGTCGGCGTTCATGACCTCACATGTGGCGCACGTCTGCAGCAGCTCTTTCCTTTCAGATGAGCCATGACCTCTATCTCAGACAGCAGCCTAAATCTCCTCCGCACTGACTGTCTCGGCTTATTCTTTCTGCTCTCTGAGCGGTCAGGGTTACAGGCCAGTAGAGCAGGCCATGGCCTTTTGTAGAAACAGCAGAGGCCAAGGCTGCAGAAGGTTCCGAAGCTACTTGTGCCATTGTATGTGCCATGTATTTATTTCGCTCTGAAAGCGATGGCATAGTGAGCACAGAGGAGGAGGAGGAGGAGGAGGAGGAGGAGGAGGAGAGAGCGGCGAGTGAGCAAGACAAAGCGGGAGGGAAAGAAAGGAAGCAGAAGAGAAAGGACGATCGTTGGAGCCTTTAGACAAAAAGCCATTAGCATAAGGCCGGCCTTGGGAGCGGAGCAGCTGTTGTGAATAAGAAAGAATCAGAAAAGCAGCGTCACGTCACGGAGCTGCCGCTCAGCGGGCTCCTCTCTGATTAAAGGCTGGAAAAGGAGCACATCTGAAAGCCCAGAGCAGCTTAAGGCGCCTGTTAGTGCTCGCTAACCCGGGAACGCGCTGTTTACGAATAGTTTTGCGTGCCATAGAGAGGCTAGGACGGCTTTCGCATTTCGCCTGTAGGACTTCAGGACGCTGCGCGATTAAAAGGCCTGTAAATGAGTAATCAATTGGATTTTTTTCTCCTTTTCCCCCCTTTAAAGAGTGTGGGGGCGGAGGGTTTGCTTCTTGATTATCTCATTAGCCCCCAGAGGACCGCCCATAGTAATTAGAAGCACATGCCAGTTAAAGATAAACACAGGGTATTGTTTGTTTTAGTCGGGCTGTCAGTCAAAAGCGAGTCTCGGAGGCCCTCTCAGTGTGAACTACTTACACACTGACTCTTCACCAATAAACATATTACACTGTTATAGCTATAAACTCCCTCTCAGTGTGAACTACTCTCACACTGACTCTTCACCAGTAAACATATTACACTGTTATAACTATAAACTCCCTCTCAGTGTGAACTACTCTCACACTGACTCTTCACCAGTAAACATATTACACTGTTATAACTATAAACTCCCTCTCAGTGTGAACTACTCACACACTGACTCTTCACCAGTAAACATATTACACTGTTATAGCTATAAACTCCCTCTCAGTGTGAACTACTCACACACTGACTCTTCACCAGTAAACATATTACACTGTTATAACTATAAACTCCCTCTCAGTGTGAACTACTCACACACTGACTCTTCACCAGTAAACATATTACACTGTTATAGCTATAAACTCCCTCTCAGTGTGAACTACTCACACACTGACTCTTCACCAGTAAACATATTACACTGTTATAACTATAAACTCCCTCTCAGTGTGAACTACTCACACACTGACTCTTCACCAGTAAACATATTACACTGTTATAACTATAAACTCCCTCTCAGTGTAAACTACTCTCACACTGACTCTTCACCAGTAAACATATTACACTGTTATAACTATAAACTCTCTCTCTGTGTGAACTACTCTCACACTGACTCTTCACCAGTAAACATAATACACTGTTATAGCTATAAACTCTCTCTCTGTGTGAACTACTCACACACTGACTCTTCACCAGTAAACATAATACACTGTTATAGCTATAAACTCCCTCTCAGTGTGAACTACTCTCACACTGACTCTTCACCAGTAAACATATTACACTGTTATAACTATAAACTCCCTCTCAGTGTGAACTACTCTCACACTGACTCTTCACCAGTAAACATATTACACTGTTATAACTATAAACTCCCTCTCAGTGTGAACTACTCTCACACTGACTCTTCACCAGTAAACATATTACACTGTTATAACTATAAACTCCCTCTCAGTGTGAACTACTCACACACTGACTCTTCACCAGTAAACATATTACACTGTTATAGCTATAAACTCCTCTCAGTGTGAACTACTCACACACTGACTCTTCACCAGTAAACATATTACACTGTTATAACTATAAACTCCCTCTCAGTGTGAACTACTCACACACTGACTCTTCACCAGTAAACATATTACACTGTTATAACTATAAACTCCCTCTCAGTGTAAACTACTCTCACACTGACTCTTCACCAGTAAACATATTACACTGTTATAACTATAAACTCCCTCTCAGTGTGAACTACTCTCACACTGTCTCTTCACCAGTAAACATATTACACTGTTATAACTATAAACTCCCTCTCAGTGTGAACTACTCACACACTGACTCTTCACCAGTAAACATATTACACTGTTATAGCTATAAACTCCCTCTCAGTGTGAACTACTCACACACTGACTCTTCACCAGTAAACATATTACACTGTTATAGCTATAAACTCCCTCTCAGTGTGAACTACTCTCACACTGACTCTTCACCAGTAAACATAATACACTGTTAGAACTATAAACTCCCTCTCAGTGTGAACTACTCACACACTGACTCTTCACCAGTAAACATATTACACTGTTATAATTATAAACTCTCTCTCTGTGTGAACTACTCTCACACTGACTCTTCACCAGTAAACATATTACACTGTTATAACTATAAACTCTCTCTCTGTGTGAACTACTCTCACACTGACTCTTCACCAGTAAACATAATACACTGTTATAGCTATAAACTCTCTCTCTGTGTGAACTACTCACACACTGACTCTTCACCAGTAAACATAATACACTGTTATAGCTATAAACTCCCTCTCAGTGTGAACTACTCTCACACTGACTCTTCACCAGTAAACATATTACACTGTTATAACTATAAACTCCCTCTCAGTGTGAACTACTCTCACACTGACTCTTCACCAGTAAACATATTACACTGTTATAACTATAAACTCCCTCTCAGTGTAAACTACTCTCACACTGACTCTTCACCAGTAAACATATTACACTGTTATAACTATAAACTCCCTCTCAGTGTGAACTACTCACACACTGACTCTTCACCAGTAAACATATTACACTGTTATAACTATAAACTCCCTCTCAGTGTGAACTACTCACACACTGACTCTTCACCAGTAAACATATTACACTGTTATAGCTATAAACTCCCTCTCAGTGTGAACTACTCTCACACTGACTCTTCACCAGTAAACATAATACACTGTTAGAACTATAAACTCCCTCTCAGTGTGAACTACTCTCACACTGACTCTTCACCAGTAAACATATTACACTGTTATAACTATAAACTCTCTCTCTGTGTGAACTACTCTCACACTGACTCTTCACCAGTAAACATATTACACTGTTATAACTATAAACTCCCTCTCGGTGTAAACTACTCTCACTACCACTTTCTTTCTCTCTTTTTCCTTCTCTCTTTTACTCCTGTGACCTTTGCTGTTTCCTCCCATTCCTCTCTCCTTTATGCTTGTTTTCTTCTTTTCCCTCTCTCCTTTCTTGTTCCATTCATTTTCCCAGCTGTTCCTACTCTCTCTCCCTCTCTCTCTCTATTCCTGTAAATTTCTCTCTTTCCTCTAACATCTCTCTCTTTTTCTTTCTCTTGGTCTTGGTTTCCTCTTTCCTCCTTTGTGTTTCTCTTTCATCTCTGCCTCCTTTTTTCTTTCTCCTGCTCTCTCTCTCTCTCCCCCTGTCTCCTTCTTACCTCTTTCTTGTTCCCTCCCTTTTTCCTGCTTTTTCTTTCTGTTTTGTCTTCCCTCGCTCTCTCTCCTACCTCCTTAATTATTGCTCCATCCCTCTCTCTCTCTCTCTCTCATTTTTTTCACTTGCATTCTCTTAACCACTCTCTTTCATCTCTACGTCTCTTTAGCTCTTCTTTCTTTGCTTCTGTCTTACTCTTTCCCAATTTTCTCATTCCTCTTTTCGTGTTCCTTCCTTCTCTCTCTTTCTCTCTTTCTCAGGGTATTTTTCATAGTCGTAAATGTGACACACCCCTCAGTACAAGGCTTTAGCCTGGAGAGAACAGTGAACCGGTATTTCCGGGCTTTAATTGGCGGGACCGTGTGATGTTGGTTTGATGTAGGTTGGCATCATAACCCTGTAATTGTAACGTTCCAAAGTTCAATGCACTTTGTGTTGTTTTCACTTAGAGCTCTCGCTGTTCAGCTGCGGAGATGGTGTAAGACCAAACCTGAACCATTTAAATAAATAGTTCTGATAGAAATCAGTCAAAGAACTGTACTGCACCTACTGGACTACTGTAGCTAACAAGTATTCAGCATTGTGCAACTACACACTTGCCTCAAACTGAGTGTAGGTGTTGAAATGCCTAAAACATGGACAACACTGTACTCAATATTCAGGCCCATGTGCTAAATGTACTAATCAAATCAAAGTTTAAAGATAGGGTGACTTATTAACTGACTTATTAATTATATATATATATATATATATATATATATATATATATATATATATATATATATATATATATATATATATATATATAGGATGGAGTGCATGGAGAAGTGTTTCAGGAGTGATTTGTGACAAAAGGGTGGCAGCAAGGGTCAAAGGAAAAGTTTACAAGACAGTGGTGAGACCTGCTATGTTGTATGGTTTGGAGACAGTAGAACGGGAGAAAGAACTGGAAGTGGCAGAGCTGAAGATGTTAAGGTTCTCCTTAGGAGTTACAAGAAAGGTTAGGAATGAGACCCTCAGAGGTACAGCACAGGTTAAACAACTAGGAGATAAAGTTAGAGAGGCCTGACTGAGATGGTTTGGACATGTCCAGAGGAGGGACAGTGGGTATGTTGGTAGAAGTATGTTAGAAATGCAGCTGCCAGGAAAAAGACAAGGAGGAAGACTGAAGAGGAGATATATGGATGCAATTAGAGAGGAAGTAGTTGGTGTGAGGACAGAGGACGGAGGATGACTTGCTGTGGCGACCCCTGAAAAGGGAAAAGCCGAAAGAAGAAGAAGATATGTAAGATAATTTTATATATATATATATATATATATATATATATATAAAGAGTAAGGTAAAATAAACAAAATAAAATAGATAAAAAATATATTCTAAAGTAATAATAAAAAGAAAATATATACACTAATATACATAAATATACAATACAGAAAATAGACAGAGGTTTGCGGTGAGAGTGAGCGTTTTAAATGAAGTGCAGAATGCAAAGAAAAGTGAAAAGAAGTGTGTTTGAAATAAATAAAAGTTTAACAAGTGCTTTGCAATCAATGATTAGTTTATTATACTCTGTCATATAGTGTATTGATTATTGGAACGGATATTGGACTCTTCTGATTATAAATAACACTGTTAATCTGTTAAAATGTACATTGAAATGCATTCTAAACAAAAAGGTTGCACATTGAGGTGCTCATCTGTCATGCAAAGAAAACAAATGTTGAGAATATTTGAATCGGACTGTTACTGTAGCATTCCAAAAGAGATACTATAAAGTTTATCCCCATTCCTGGAATATCTTTAGTTCCCATACCTGCATAGTTACCTCTGTCCTCATTCTTGTGCAGCACTCTAGTATGTTCAATGTTCTTAACAATTTGTTGATCAAGAGAAAATTACGTTACGTCTTATAACATGAAGTAACTTGACTAGTTAACCATTATGGCAACGTGCCTGGTCTTCAGATGCTCCAGGATAACTGATGTGCTCCCATGGCAGGTGAATGGTTGAAGTCTTTTTGGTTGAGTTACGAGTAAACTGCTTCCACAGTTGGAGGTATTGGCATTGCACCACTGTTTACTACATTATGGCTGTCAGAGAATTTCTCACTACATCATTTACTGAACAATAGTTTTGTTTGTTGGCAACTAATTTGTTCACAGTCACTGATTATTATCTGCAGCCCTAGTATGTTCAAAAATAATGCTGGATACCAGCCCCCCATATTCAATATCAATACCTCCCAACACTCTGAGACAGTGTCTTAACCAGAATGTACAAGAAACTTAGTGTGGTGTAAGTCCCCCCCAGGCCATGTATGCAGAGCTTAAATATCAGATTCGTATTTATTTATTGGAACGGTGATTACATTTCTAACATACATAGATTTCTCCAAAATACTGAACAAGGCAAATCTTTGTTAATATCTTGAATAAAAGGTTAAAAAAGGTTACAAAATAAATAAAGCCTGTTTTTCTAAGTTTGTAGACTGCACTGTATGTTAGACCTATTAGCTCCAATGCGAAACTAAAGAAACTAAGGCTAAACCTGCGTGTGCTGATTAAGAAAAGAGAAAAATACAGTGTTTTTTTTAACACTGACCGTGTCTATCCGCTTGTGTCCGCAGCCGTGCCCTCAGCCCCGCAGAGCGTGATATCCAGTGTGAACGAGACGTCTCTGATGCTGGAATGGAACCCACCACGCGAGAGCGGCGGCCGGGAGGATGTTGTCTACAACATCATCTGTAAGAGCTGTGGCGGCGGGCGGGGTGGCTGCACGCGTTGCGGAGACAACGTCCAGTTCGTCCCGCGCCAGCTTGGGCTGACCCATACACGAGTGTACATCAGCGACCTGCTGGCACACACGCAGTACACGTTTGAAGTGCAAGCCGTCAACGGCGTTTCAGACCAGAGTCCGTATTCACCCCAGTACGCCTCCGTCAACATCACCACCAACCAGGCCGGTGAGTAAAAACGCCCAGCTGCTTTTCTTCTCCTTTGGTTTTCTGAAGTTATTGGGTTATTGAGTGCATGTAAATGAACGCAATTGGAAAATATAAAGGATTTCATAGAATTTTATTAATTGTTCATTAAGTCATACTAAAATTTTCCGCTCTTCTACTAACAAACGCAAACATACTACTTAGAATCTGCACCATCACCAGAGCTTCTCAAGTCAAGTCAAATCAAAGATTTTTATTGTTGTTTCACAATATTTACTTGTACTTATTGAGCCCTTAAGACTCAACTAGGGTTGCAAAGGGGTGGAAAATTTCTGATAAATTTCCTGTATATTACTGGTAACTTTCCATGGGAACTTTAGTTCGGGAACTTTGGAAATATTCCAAAATGTAAACTTTCCATAGAAATTTTGGGAAATTGGGGAATTTATTGGAATTAATAGGAAACATTGGCCAATTTAATTTAATTTATGATATAAACCATATCATACAGTATCATCAATGCACCGATTTTTTTGTCAACAGCAAACATGAATGCATAACAGTACAAATAATAACTATGACACACAGTTAGTTGCAAATGCTTAATTCTTTCATTGAACAATCAAGAGTCAAAAGAACTCAACTTCACAAAAATATGGACCTCGTCAAAACTTTCCTGAATTAATTTAGTCGTTTGGTTCAAATGTGTGTTTTCAGTAGTGGTGAGTGTCCGATTTCATCTGGACATATGCTGTACATGTGATGGAGGAATGAACAGTGCTTGCAGAGGGTGTGGTCTCAATAGCCCTTGAGTGTGTAATGTGCCATATGCCTGTTATTGAGAGCAGCTTTTGTTGTTTGCTAACTGTTTTGGTATCATATCTAATAATATTTTAACCAACTAAATGTATGTTTTTCATCTTTAGCTTTGAATATTCCCATTTTATTCCCATTAATTCCCGTTAGCACCCATACTTACCTGTTAATTCGCGTTAATTCCCATAATAAATTTCCCAACTTTGAAAACTAGCATAGGCTGAAGAATATACAACAAATACATTAGCGAATGATTACCAGATTGGACAAAAGAACAAATAAACTGTAAACAATGAATATGAAAAAATTGTTAATATCAAGTGATGCTCTTTGTTATAACTGTGACTCCTAAGGGTTAATATAGACACATCTCAATCCCTCTTTTTGTTCCGTACTCTCTCTCTATCTTTCTTCCTCTCCGTGTCTTATATACCACTTTTTCCTTTTGTGGTCTCCCTCCGTCACGCCTACGTTACTCAAGGACGTCTGGACGGCTTGTGCTGACATAAACACACAAGCGCTTACGGGCCCATTCATGTTTTACCCTTATTCCATGGACACGTCCAAATATGTCTAACTCAGGCAGCGCTTTGGATGATGCTTTCCACACCAGACACTGCTTGATGGCCTACTGCTCTCACAGCTGTGAGCTCATCATCCGTCTGAGTGGGGGCTGCCCATTAAAGCGCAACTTTGTGCCTGCTCCATTTCCTCCCAGACCGGGCTGTGATTGCACCGCCTGGCACACTTAGCTTCATCACGAGCCCTCATGTTTCACGAAGACAGTAATAAGCCCGTTGCAAATTCAACCTGATATACAAACAATTAAAGCAGTTTTTTTGGGGGGTGGGGGGCAGATTTGCATATGAAGCACCGAAAAGGTTTAAAAAAAAAATCACCAGCTGCTTTTCTTTAAATTTGGTAGTGCAGCGTAGTCTATGTCACAGTGCAGGACACAGAGTACAGCTGTATGCAAGAAAAAAGAATGCTCTGAAGTTATTGGATTATTAAGTGCCTGTAAACAATTACATTTATCAATTATTTATCAAATCTTAATGAAGTCTTGTGCTCTTCAACTTGTAAGGTGCCACAGTCCAGAATCGTCATCACAAAACAAGCAGGGGTCAAATTCAGAAGGCATAAGAATACACATAGATATATATAACCCAGTGCATACAGTCCACAAAGACAAAAGGCATAGAATTAAGGAGGAAGTCCAAAAACAGGAGTCAGAAGAAATGGCAAACGAGCCAGAGTCAAAAAAAAAGAAAGGTAAAGGTCATACAGAAAATACAAACAATGGAATAAACACTCAGGAGATTGCTATGCTAAAGCATGGGCTTATTAACTAAACTAAGTAGGTCATATGACCAGTAGTAAGGTAATAGACATTAGCACTCCGGAGATCTAGAGCGCTGAGTGGAGCATGAAGTAGGGGTGGGCGATATGGCCCTACAATAATATCATGATATTTCCTGGTGTTTTTGCGATAACAATACTCTTTAATTAAAAAAATATTTCAAGAATACACTACTGCAACAAAATGAAAATTAAATTTTATTATTGCATATGATATAATATGGCACACCCCTAACTGAGATATTAAAAAATACAAGAATTTTCATCAGATTGTAACAGAAGTCAATAATCCAGAATGTCACGATACTAAATAATGCACTCCAAATATCTCCATATATCCAGAACTGAAGTAAAATGAATGATGGACAGATAAAATCTGTCTCTAGTAGATATATAATGGGAAATGAGAAAAGTGTGAAGGTTTATTTTTCTAAAAACAGTAAAAAGTAGTTCCCTGATGTGATAATTAGGGATGGGTGATTTGGCACGATATTTCAGGGTATAATATCGTTCACCATATTCAAAAATGTTGGCCATATTATTGTGTACGATGCAATATGGCACACCCCTAGCGTGAGGTCATGTGAGGAGATGGAGACCGAATCCACTGTGGAACACTGTGAATGCATGACAAACTACCAAAACACAAATTTAACGTTTAGGATCTGCACCATCAACAGAACTTCTCAAGTCATGCAAGGAACCATTTAAGCCTTCAAACTGTTCTGTAGCCACGTGGTTAAATTTTTGAGTTTTCCGAACAAGGTACCTGGTGCTGGGTAGTGTTTTTGGTATGACCCATGTCAGAGTTGCATGTGAACTGAGCAGATATCAAAAGGGGATGTAAAATGCTGCAGACTTCTGATTGGTCAGACTACTGATTGGTCACTTCTCCTCCTTAAACACGTACACTAATACTACCTACCACTTACCTATCCCGTACCCTCTTGCGTCACCTTTGAGGAACAAGACACATCTCATTGCCTGAGCTGGTAGTTTTATGGCAGTTTTATGCAGTGTCACTATGGTGATCAGCTACTCTGAGGCATCATCAGCAAAAAAACAACAACAAAAAAAAAAACAAGTCAAGCAGCTTTTTAGTTTTTGTGATTGTATATAGAGATATTGAGATATTGTCTTTACTAAAGAACCACTAAAGAAGCATGTCGAGATTTTCCATCTGTTCTAGTTTCTGTTTGTCAGCATAAACAAGAAAAAAAATGAAAACGAGGAATTTTTAATTAAAAAACAAAAATAAAATGTGTGTGTGAAGCAGTGACACATCAAAGGATAGGTGCAAAAAGAGGGGTAGAAATAGAATTCAAAGCCAAATTCAAGAAATGTGAATTGAAAGCCTTCCAAAGCCCAATGTTTTGGGTGCCACTGTCACTTTAAGGCCGCCTGCATCACTTTGCTTGGAGGCACCGTTTTGGCTGCAAATAGAAAACAGCTTCTCGCTTCTGATTAGATAAACTTTTTCCATCTAGATTTAGTCGCAGCTCGAGGACGTGCCCCTGATCACACAGTCTTGTAACGGCAGCGGTGGCGGCACTGATTTCTTTCCTCCCTTTGCAGCTGCGGTTTAGTTGACGGCGTCCCACTTACTTCAGAGGCGACAGCTTTGCCTTGTTCTTTAATTGTCTCTATAAAACGGCTCTCGGTGTGTGAATTCCGATGCAAACATCTTTGTCTTTGCTGTCTCTGTCAGGAGCCCACATTTACATCACAGCATGCTGTCTCTCATCCTACCAGCGGGGTCTGGCTTGGCCTATATAAGATAGATTATTTTTTTTTTTTTTTTATCAGCGTTTCGGATATAGTGTGATAATGGCCTTTGCGTCCGAGGCATTGAACCTGAACCCAGAGTTAACTAATAAGCTAATAAGCAACCGAGTACAAACCCTATAGGCAGCTATACTGACAATGATTTACCTCCTAACACCAAACTTTTAAAAGTTTCAATGTCAGGTTTCTTCCTCTTCGCACACAAACACAAAGCCTGTGAACAAACAGGCACGCACACACGTCCTTTACCCCTCCTTCACAATTTGTGCGCCTCTCATCCATCCAGTCAGCTGTGGAAATCCAATTAGCGCAGAATGTGTATGGAGAGAAAATGTGTTTAACATGCTCACTGAAACATGCAAACGCTAAACTACATGCATGCTTTACGACGAGAGGAGAAAAAAAAAAACCCTGCAGTCTCTCTTCCTCTAAATTGACAGTCAGGCCCATGAAGATCAGTGCTAGTGTTAGTTATATTGTATATACAGGGATTGGACAATGAAACTAAAGCACCTATTATTTTAGTGTGGGAGGTTTCATGGCTAAATTGGACCAGTCTGGTGGCCAATCTTCATTAATTGCACGTTGCACCAGTAAGAGCAGAGTGTGAAGTTCAATTAGCAGGTAAGAGCACAGTTTAGCTCTTATTGCAATAGTATTGCAATAACACAACATTATGGGACATACCAGAGTTCAAAAGAGGACAAATTGTTGGTGCACGTCTTGCTGGTGCATCTGTGACCAAGACAGCAAGTCTTTGTGATGTATCAAGAGCCACGGTATCCAGGGTAATGTCAACATACCAGCAAGAAGGACGAACCACATTCAACAGGATTAACTGTGGACGCAAGAGGAAGCTGTCTGAAAGGGATGTTGGGGTGCTAACCCGGATTGTATCCAAAAAACATAAAACCATGGCTACCCAAATCACGGCAGAATTAAATGTGCACCTCAGCTCTCCTGTTCCTACCAGAACTGTCAGCCTGGAGCTCCACAGGGTCAATATACACGGCCGGGCTGCTATAGCCAAACCTTTGGTCACTCGTGCCAATGCCAAACGTCGGTTTCAATGGTGCAAGGAGTGCAAATCTTGGGCTGTGGACAATGTAAAACATGTATTGTTCTCTAATGAGTCCACCTTTACTGTTTTCCCCACATCCGGTGTGGAGAAGCCCCAAAGAGGCGTACCACCCAGACTGTTGCATGCCCAGAGTGAAGCATGGGGGTGGATCAGTGATGGTTTGGGCTGCCATATCATGGCATTCCCTTGGCCCAATACTTGTGCTAGATGTGCGCGTCACTGCCAAGGACTACCGAACCATTCTGGAGGACCATGTGCATCCAGTGGTTCACAAAGGATTACAATGCACCAATACACACAGCAAGACTGGAGAAAGATTGGTTTGATGAACATGAAAGTGAAGTTGAACATCTCCCATGGCCTGCACAGTCACCAGATCTAAATATTATTGAGCCACTTTGGGGTGTTTTGGAGGAGCGAGTCAGGAAACGTTTTCCTCCACCAGCATCACGTAGTGACCTGGTCACTCTCCTGCAAGAAAAATGGCTTAAAATCCCTCTGACCACTGTGCAGGACTTGTATATGTCATTCCCAAGATGAATTGACACTGTATTGGCCGCAAAAGGAGGCCCTACACCATACTAATCAATTATTGTGGACTAAAACCAGGTGTTTCAGTTTTATTGTCTAACCCCTGTATATATAGGTGTAGTCTCAGCATCATATTAACAATCTGCACCCCTCGTTGGAAATGTACGATAGGAAGAAATCACACACAGGGAAACACTAGCTTGACTGCTAATGATGTGTTATGTAAAACCAAATCAAACATCTGGTTCAGACCTCTTTAGGAAAATGCTGCAAACCTCAAATCTGCCAGTAAAATTTTAAAATAAAAACTAGGCTAAATAAAATGGTGCAAACTGCTGCTTTGAAATGATAAACTCTTCACTTCTACCTGCGTCAT
Organism: Megaleporinus macrocephalus; assembly: GCA_021613375.1. Classification (NCBI taxonomy): domain Eukaryota; kingdom Metazoa; phylum Chordata; class Actinopteri; order Characiformes; family Anostomidae; genus Megaleporinus; species Megaleporinus macrocephalus. The sequence goes on from CM038714.1 coordinate 42,273,598, forward strand.
GTGACATATTTATCATTCAAAATGGCAAATTTGGGCAAACCCTGTCCTTATAATGCTCCAGTAAACTGGCTACCGTCCTGTTTTTGGCTCTGGCTTATGTAATGCTGTTACATGTTTGCCATTACTATTTAATTCTGCAGATCCTGTATATCACAATAGCATCTGCTCACGAAGCGCTACAACATGAAGCCCTAATGGCTAAGCACTGATCACAGCGGCTACAAACTGCTTAAACAGCTTCTGAGAAAGTAAAACTGACGTTACCTCGAGTTCTCTTTGAAGGACAGACAGCTCAGACTGTTCTCTTAGTGACAGCTAGGAATGTATCCAGGATCTTCTTTTCTTTCATTTCTTGTTTTCTTCTTGGAACACATAACCGCCAGTACAGACAGAGCTTCTGTTGTTATGATTGGCAGTCTGGAACGATCTATGAACTCACGTCAGTGTAAAATGTGAAGGGTTGCCAGTCTCCCAACCAACACATGGCACGAATTTGTGGCACTATGATTGCCCAGTCTGAATTACTGAACATTGTGAAAGACAAGAGTGTGTAGTTAAAGCATTAAAACAACATTCATTCTAATAGATAAAGAGAAAACGGCCATGTAACATGGACTGTGGCCATGTTTGACACATAAAGCCAAATGTTATAAGTTAACTTAAAGCTTTTAAAACTATGTTTGAAGACAATAGTGACGTATAGTCCTTGCATGTTTGTAGGCTACTTTGAAACCATGGTATTCAGGTGGGATTGTTTGATCTCAGTAGGCCATTTGTGTTGAGTGACGAAATCTTAAAACCTTAAAGTCCAATCAAAACAAGCTTATTTCAGGATACGTTAAGCTTATAGAGGCTGCAGTGATTTCTTTAATTTGATAAAAGTAGACTCTAATATGGTCTGATACTACGTCTGATACTGTCATAGGCAGAGTTTCCTCAGTACCGCCGAGCTCTGTTGAAAGCAGTAAAGTAAAAGTGTTTCATGCTCACGTTTTTAACAGTCACGCCCACTGCACTTGTGACATTTAGTGCATGTTTGTGAACTTGTGCGAGATTGGCGTGAAGGAGCGCACATAAATCAGTCTTCAGTGCCGTTTTAAAGGCCGAGAGAGAGAAAGAGCGAGCGAGAGGAAGAGAGGGAGACCTGATTTGCCAGAAAGTGTGGTTTAGTTCACTAAGTTTTTACAGATCGGCGCGCTGAATATAGACTCTCAAATGAAAGCCAGAGGCCTCTTCCCTTTTTTTAAAGGAAATGACAAAAAAAAGTTGTGAGGAATCACAGTTTTCCAATCTCCGTGTCTGAAGTCGAAGATGAAACCTGCTTTTAATCTCTACTTCTGTGCATTTTTATAGATAACAATATGACTTACAATCAAGAAAGCATCGTAAGCAAGATTACAGTGGTCATGTAAATACTTGGAACAAGAGAATACTATAAAAAATATCCAGGCTGACACAGTATGTTGTAACATTTTTAGTTGTTTACTTTCAATTATCATTGTTTTTTTTTACTTTGTGAGGTTTAAAGCATGCACTTAAAGTGAATTGGTGAGTTACAAGCGTCCATTGCTTGCTGTTGGTCTGGGTTGATGGACTGCTTCACAAAATTTGTCACAAGGTGCTCAGTTGAGGACACATAGCTTGTATAATCTCCATGGAAATGCTTTGCCAATAGGATGGGAGGTCACCAGGCCCAGAGCTGGTGGGGTATAAATCACCCCGGCACTGGGATGTGGAGCAGTGGAGCTATGTTCTCTGGAGTGATGGAGCTCAAGTGATCCAGAGCTAATCATCCGACCTCGGTACCTGACCTCACTAATGCCCTTGTGACTGAATGCAATCAAATCCTCACAGCAATGTGGCAACATGTAGTTTAACACCTTCCCTGAAGAGTTAGGGCTATTACTTAAGTAAAGGGGGCACAGACTCCACACTAATACAATTGATTTTTGTATGTGGATTTTTGTCAAAACACACACACACACACACACACACACACACACACACACACACTCACACACAGAGGACTCATTTGTGTATTTTAAGAGTTTTAAGAGGACAGTAGCATCCATAATTTAAATTCTCCCGTGTTACCCAAGTGATCCGAACCTCATTTGCATGATGAGAGAGAGAGTGTTTGTGTGTGTCTGTGGTTTGTGTGTGTTTGTATGAAAAGCTAGCGAGAGTGATGATGATGGTGGCTCCAGCAGCTGCATAGAAACACCAGAAAACAAGCAAGGCCTGGAGAGAGCAGAGTGTAACGAAGAAAGATAGAAGGAGAGCAGGAGATGTGGAGAGAGAGGAGAGGAATGGGAGATGGGGCTGAGAGAGAGAGAGAGAGAAGTAGGGTAGGAGAGGGATGGTCGAGAGAGGGGCATGGGAGAGAAAAAGAGAGAGAGAGGAGAGAGCAGGAGATATGGAGGCAGAGGGGTTGAAAGAACAGGAGATAGGAAAGAAGAGAGAGAGAAATGGGGTTGAGAAAGATGGTTGAGAAAGAAAGAAAAAGGAAGAGAAAGAGAGGGTAGAAGAAAGAGAGAGAGAGAGAAGAGAGAACAGGAGATATGGAAGTAGAGGGGCTGAGAGAGAGGGAGAGAGACAGAATGGTGAAAGAACAGGAGATAGGGAATGATAGAGAGAAATAGGGTAGATAAGGGATGGGGTGAAAGAGAAGGTAGGAGAAAGAAAGAGAGAGAGAAGAGAGCAGGAGATATGGAAGAAGAAAGGGTGAGAGAGCGAGATAGGGTAGGCAAGGAGACAGAATGGTGAGAGAACAGGAGATAGGGAAGGAGAGAGAGAAATACAGTAGATAAGGCGTGAGAGAGAAGGAAGGTTGAGAAAAAAGAGGAAGAGAGAGAGAACGGGTGGGAGATTTTAAGAAAACGAAGGAGCAGTAGAGCGAGAGAGAGAGAGAGAGAGAAGTAGGGTAGGAGAGGGATGGTCGAGAGAGGGGCATGGGAGAGAAAAAGAGAGAAAGGAGGGATAGCAGGAGATATGGAGGCAGAGGGGGTGAAAGAACAGGAGATAGGAAAGAAGAGAGAGAGAAATAGGGTAGATAAGGAATTGGAGTGAGAGAGAAATGGGGTTGAGAAAGATGGTTGAGAAAGAAAAAAAGAGGGAGAGAGGATAGGGGAGAGAGAGAACAGAGAACAGGAGATATGGAAGGAGAGGGGCTAAGAGAGAGGGGGACAGGGAGGCAAAGAGAGAATGGTGAAAAAACAGGAGATATGGAGGGAGAGAGAGAAATAGAGTAGATAAGGGATGGGAGTGAGAGAGAAAGAGGGTTGAGAAAGGAAGAGAAAGAGAGGGTAGAAGAAAGAGAGCAGGAGATATGGAAGGAGAGGGGCTGAGAGAGAGGGAGACAGGGAGGCAAAGAGAGAATGGTGAAAAAACAGGAGATAGGGAAGGAGAGAGAGAAATAGGGTAGATAAGGGATGGCAGTGAGAGAGAAAGAGGGTTGAGAAAGGAAGAGAAAGAGAGGGTAGAAGAAAGAGAGAGAGAGAAGAGAGAGCAGGAGACATGGATGGAGAGGGGGTGAGTGAGGGAGATAAGGAGGCAAAGAGACAGAATGGTGAACGAACAGGAGATAGGGAAGGAGAGAGAGAAATAGAGTAGATAAGGGATGGAAGTGAGAGAGAAGGAGTGTTGAGAAATAAAGAGAGAGGAGGAGAAAGAGAATGAAAACGCGGGAGCAGTAGAGAGAGAGAGAGGAGATATATGAGAGAATTGTAACAGAGTGAGTTGTAGAGAGACAGGAAGAGAGAGAGAGAGGAGAACACAGACCTCTTGATTGTAAACAGAGCTGTACAATATGAACTAAAGACACTATATGGACAAAAGTATTGAGACCCCCTTCTTACACACTCGGTTCAGGTGTTCATTCAGTCTGCAGGTGCAGTCTGCTCTACAGACAGTAGTGGAGGAAGGGGTTGTTCTCAAGCCCTCACTGAATTACAGCCTGTTACTGTAACAGGACGTCACAGTTGCAACAAGTCAGTTTGTGATATTTTTTCCCTCCTGGTTTTTTCCACAATCGGCTGTGAGAGGTATTATTTAAAAGTGGAAGCGTTTAGTAACCACAGCAGCTCAGCCATGAAGCGTCGGACCATGTAAAATTACAAAGCGGGGTCTCTGATTACTGAGGCGCAGAGCGCATACACATCGGCAACACTGCTGACTTAATAATTGCAGACCTCCTCTGACATGAACATCAGCACAGCAACCGGGAGCTTCATGGTATGGGTTACATGTAAGCCAGTGGTGTAAAACACGCTGCCACTAGACTCTGGAGCAGTGAAAACATGTTCTGTGGAGTGAAGATTCATGCTTCTCTATCTAGCAGTCTGATAGGCAAGCCTGGGTTTGGCGAATGCCAGGAGAACGTTACCTGCCTGACTGCACTGTGCTGACGGTAAAGTTTGGTGGAGGAGGGATAATGATATGGGGTTGTTTTTCAGGGGGTTGCTGAGGCCCTGTAGTTTCAGTGACGAGAAACCTTAATGCTTCAGCCGACTAAGACATTTTGAACAATGTTTTTTTTGTGGAAACAGTTTGCATGACTCCTTGTGTCCCATTGCACGAAGCTAGTTCCGTAAAGACTGGTTGGGTGAGTTTGGTGTGAAAGAATTTGACTGTCCAGAATTGTTGAAGCATCCATTGCTTGCTGTTGGTCTGGGTTGATGGACTGCTTCATAAATTTTGCCACAAGGTGCTCACTTGAGGACACATAGCTTGTATAATCTCCATGGAAATGCTTTGGATGGGAGGTCACCAGGCCCAGAGCTGGTGGGGTATAAATCACCCCAGCACTAGGCTATGGAGCAGTGGAGCTATGTTCTCTGGAGTGATGGAGCTCAATCTAATACCTCTGGGATGAGCTCAAGTGATCAAACCTTAATGCTTCAGCAGACTAAGACGTTGTGGACACTGGTATGTTTGTGTGAACAGTTTGCATGACTGTGTCCCAGAAGCTAGTTCTGTAAAGTATGGTGTTGAGGAATTTGACTGGCCAGCACTGAGTTTGCTCGTCCAGCACCAGTGTCTGACCTCACAAAAGCTCGTCTGGAGAAATGGGCAAACGTTCCCACAGACACAGTCCAAAAGTCTTGTAGAAAGCCTTCCCAGATGATTGGAAGCTGTTATAGCTGCAAAGAGGGGACCAACTCCATATTAACACCTATAGATTTAGAATGGGATGTTATGGATGTGTAGGAGACTCTGTACTTTGCTCTAGTCTAGTGTACCTATGCTGTGATTATCTTGCTGAATTGAAATAAACCATGCAGCCTGCATTTAAGGGTCTTTCTATTAGAATAATATGCATTTGTTTGAATTATAAGATTTAATTATATATGAAGATGACACTGATCTGATACCAGTTATTAAAAAAAATATATGAAGGAAATCCAGCCCTGTAACAAATGCAGCCTGAAACATTGTATAATGCAATGTTACTATTTCATCTCTTTTTAATTTCTCTACCTCTCTCCCTTCCACTCTCTCTCTCTCCCTCATTTGTGAGCACAGTTTAGTTTCAGCACAGAAGTGGTGGGCCAGCGGGTCTAATGAGTGCTGACGGGATGTTTACGTAACCCCGAAGCCCTCCGAACCGTGAGCAATTAAAGGCCTGACCCGGACCCCTCCCGTAAACGAGCGCTGCCCCGGCCAGCCCTTTCACAGCTCCGTCTCGCACCAGCCTCGGACCGTTCTAATGCGAAGTGACGGCCACTCTGTTAGAAAGGGGCGCAGACGGCCGGCGTCCCGGGACGGGGAGAAGTGGGGTGAACAAAGGGCGGCAGGGGCAAACGCACAGGGCAGAATCGCACTGTGCCATACGGTTGCTATTAACTGTGCCTTAGAAACCACAGAGAAGAAAGATATTTGCGAGGAAAAATAAATACGGCTGGTTTTTGAGTTTAATGAGCGGGCGCGAGCTTAGCAATGCACTCCTGAGCTATTTAAGTAGAACATTCACTGCTGTTGTTTATGGTAATGGAGTACTCGGTGCCACGTTTCAACTTCAAACTCCTAATGGCTGTTTTTCTGGATGCCATTTGACAGAAACTGACAGAAACACCCACAAAAATTCATACTTTAAGGATTTTTTTCCTCAGTCAGAGACCTCAGAGAGACCTCATTACATCATTACATTTTAAATAATCCAGATGCAGCCAACTTCTAACCTTGGAGATCAGCCTGATGTCTTCTGAATAGATAGCTATAATCAATACTGAACATTTTAATATTATATTTATGCGACATACTTACTTTTCTTTATTATAGAGAACTGATAACTGTATGCCATGCAGTGTTGGAAGCCACTTAGCAAGTCTATTTGAGCTTATGGAACAGGCTAACACAGTTAAACCCTTAAGATAGATAGATACGGTATTGATGCCAGAGGGAAATTCAAGACCTCCGCATTTAACCCCTCCGTGCAGTGAAACACTCACACTAGTGAACAGATACACTGGAGGGCAGTGATTACACTTGCCCGGAGTGGTGGGCAGCCCTACCACAGCGCCCAGGGAGCAGTTGCCTTGCTCAAGGGCACTTCAGTCATGTCAGTACATGGGATTGAACCGGCTACCATCCGGTCACAAGGCTGGTTCCCTAACCTCCAGCCCACGACTGCCCCAGCCTACACAACCTGGGTCAAAGTGACCCGACTGGGTTTTTAGTTTTCTATATCTTTGCAATACATTAATGTCATGGTTCAAGCTTCCATGAATTCTTTAGTTTACCTGTTTTTTGATAATCTCAAATACTTATTTCAGTTTTACACTTTTTAAAATAAAATATATTTTTGTATCACTGCCCTTCTGTCGCACCACATGAAACCCATGTATTCACTATGGAACTTGATAGGAACTATATATATATATATATATTAGAATTAAAGTAATGATATAAGAGAATCAAAAACATATACAAACGAAATATATACCAAAGAGATTTGCAATACATACATACATACAATAAAAATGAATACGGGTCAAGTTTGAACCGTGTTGTGCATTAGACGTTAGCTTAGCTTGTGCATCAAAGGCTTAAAGCGACTGTTTGTTGATTTAGGCATGCGGTTGGCACACTGCTAATTGCTGAACGTAATCATACTTGGTAGCTACTAAAAAAACAAACCTTCGACACCACACATGCCTACATCTGGGGTACGACGGACAGCTGTTTGCGTCTGATTTTTCCCCAAACTATTCCTTTAAGGCGCTAATGGCTGTTAAGGACTATTGATGGAGCCATTTGTATTGAGACACAGCAGTGTGATGTGGATGGACTCTGTGGCGAACCCCCAGCAGCCATTGCGCTCTAAACAGAACCAGCATGCTTCACTGCTATTAGTTTAGCGATTTGTCTTAATTATGGCACTCGGGCAGACCCAACAAAGCCTTATTGAAGACAGGCACAGTGTTTTATTGAGGCAATTTAGCGAGGCAGAGCGGACTGAAGGCCGCGAGCTGTAAGCAGTGACAGAAAGAGTGTGTGTTTTTCTGTTTTTGGCTGGGCAGCGACACGCACGCACACACAAAGCTGGCTTTTACCTCCTCCCTTGCGCTACAGCCTCTCACTGCCCTTACCCTGCAGCTCAGTACAGGCAGGTCAGACAGGGTTAATCAGTCAGACTCACACTCACTACACGCACATGCACACACATAAACGCCTTTCTTTCAGGCAGAGGGGAAAGACCAAGCAGCCTCGAAAGTATTTTACAATTCACCCGTCCACCATCGCAACACACGTCCATTGTTTTTTAGCAACCGTTACTAGGTTGGACTAGGTTTTGCAGAGCGTTAGCGAAAATCTGTATCCGAGCTAATAAGAAATCTAGCTCTCGGTTCCGAATACCTGCATTTGTTATTAGTTTCATGATGATATTTATTTGGTATGTGTCTGGCTTTCAGCTTTATGTAATCTCAGGCGCTCGGCGAAGGCGGGCAGCTGTAAATTAGATGCTCGGTATGTGTTGGTGTTAAATGACCTTTTCTAAAATATATAAATATTAAAAAAAACAAAAAACGTTGGGTGTTGAGAGAGACAATCATAGAATATCATCCAAGTGTAGCAGAGAAAGGCAAGAGGGAGGGAAGAGAGAGTTTGTTGCTACACTCCCAAAGCTTACTTACTGTTTTCAAGTCTCGGTTGTTGTTTTATTAACCTTTTCTTTCTCTTATTCTTTCTTTCTTTCTTTTTTTATACCTTCGCTGTCCAACAAAGAAGCATGTATCTGTCCTTTACATTGTGTAGAACTGTCGTGATGGATGAACCAATAGAAATGCTCCAGAATTGCTTGGAATAGCCTTTTTACAGTAGCGTACGCCAAAGTTAAGAATGGTTTTGTCCTCTCCTGTGAAGTTACTGTTTTGGAGACGCTTGTTGTGTCACAAACCACATGAGCAAGTCTCTTTGAGCTGACTTACCAACACAGTCAACAAAACGAATGATTGTGTTATGACCACATTGTGACAACCTATTGTTTTGGTGCCCACAATGTTGAAATGTAATTCATCGGAAAGTTGGGACAACGTTATCTGAAAGCAGTCCGGGAGGCTGTGACAACGTAGTGGCAACGTGGAGAAAACGTTATCACAGCCTTTTAGAATTTTCAATTAGTTTCATTATATTTTGCTAGAAACTACATGGAGGTTTTCAAAGTTGCCAACGGATGGTCATAAAACCACACGCTAATGTTGCGTAATAGTGAGGTTGTGACAGTGTTGTTCACACAACATAAACAGGACCACCTTTAGACAATGTTGTAGCAATGCTGTAAGAAGGTAGACAATGTTGCGACAACACAAATTGCTGTTGGTAAGCTTCCATTACTTGTTAGCTACGTTAGCATTGATCTTTAGACTTCAGACACCAAACAAGTGCAGTGGAAAGAAGGAGGGATGCAAAATAGTGTCCCAGTTTTTAGTAGAAATATGAAAACTTTGCTACAACAACACAAAGTGAAGCGCAAGGCTTTGGAAACCACTTGCCTTTTAAAGTTTATGAGCAGGGAGCGCTATTGCTATGTAAGTCGCCGTGAACCCACAACTAGCTGATAACTAATAGGGTAGCTGGTCTTGGCCTGTTTCATTTACCTTTCATATGTAAGAGGAAGCACACGAATGCATTGTATGTAGGAAAACCTTTTATACTGACAGGTGAAGTAGTTTCTCAGTATTGTATGTGTTTTATACTGAAGAACAGATCAAGTTCAAAGAATTCAGATTTGCTAATAAAGTAGGCTAAAGCTGGTCCATGTGTGATATAATCGATCGTCATGATTAACTTGAAAATATTGTGCTAATTTATTTTTAGATCTTGCCCAGGCCTATGTAGGCCTACGTAGATGGATGTGCCACTTGGGAGCCCAAAGCTTCAACTAATTTCAAAATGAGAATTCAGGGGGTTTCATTTCCCGTTTTTTTTGCCTAGAGCCCCAGAATCACCACTTCTGCCCCTGGATCTAATTGAAGTATGGCTAGCATGGTGGCAAATTTCAATTAGCTACAACAATGTAGTCCATTTCCTATAATAGCGTAATATATTCCACAGGAAAATATTTAATGTGCTGCACTTTCAATAATAAACAGTGATCAAATATTGGGTTGGGTTGGGTTTATATAGCACCTTGCACAAACACAAAAGGGAGCTTAACACTGGGGGGAAAACTTATTACCCTAAGACATACGCCCACTGGCCACTTTATTAGGTACACCTCCTTGTATCTGCGCTCAGTGTTCATTTTATCAGCTCCATTTACAAAACAGGTGCACTCTGTAGTTCTACACTTACAGACTGTAGTCCACCTATTCCTCTGTATACATTGTTACCTGGTTCTTCAGTGGTCAGGACCCCCACCGAGCAGGTATTATGTGGGAGGTGAATCATTCTCAGCACTGCAGTGACACTGAAGTGGTGGCGATGGTGTGTTAATGTGTGCTGTGCTGGTACGAGTGGATCAGATACAGCAGTGTTGTACTTAATAAAGTGTAGTAAAGAAGAAGTAAAGAAGAAGGTCTTCTAGCAGAGCTTTAAAGGAAAAGACTGTGAACCTGTTAGAAGCTGTATCGTCGCTGTCCAATGAAAAACATGTACCTCCATTTTTGGTAATTTTGAGTTTTCGGCATCATTTGAATCCACCAATGGTTGTTTACATTGTGTAATAATTTCATGATGAATGGACCAATAGAAGTGCTCCAAAATAGCTTGGAAAAAATTCTGGTTCCATTGCTTACATTGAAAATGAAGTATGTTTTTGGTCTCTCCTGTAAAGTTGCAGTTGTGAAGATACTTGTTTTTCATTGGACGATATGTTGGTTGTATAAAGAAAAGAGACTTCCCTCGCTGCTGGAAAGCTCCTATACACTGCATGACATCATGACACACTTACAATAACTGACTCCATTCTGATTGAATGCGAGGTACATTGGGACATGTTCATATTTGTCTATTCATATTTTTTCACACTAGCAAACGCTGAGCTGATTGATTGAAGGTTGGTTGGTGCTCCGTCTGTCCGCCTCAACGTGACTACAAATCTGGTGTCGAGTGGGGCCGGTACTTTTTAGGACGATGTATGTGAATATGCGAGCCAGGATTCGATGTCTAGGAGTCTGGGGCTCCAACTCTCCTCTCTCTCGTTTAAAGACCTCCGTGTTTAACCCATCTGTGCAGTGAAACACCCACATATACACACACTAGGGGGCAGTGAGCACACATGCCCGGAGCGGTGGGCAGCCCTATCCATGCCGCCCTGGGAGCAGTTGGGGTTAGGTGCCTTGCTCAAGGGCACCTCAGACGTGGCCTGGGGGATCCCGGGGATCGAACCAGCGACCTTCCTGTCACAAGACTGGATCCCTATCCTTCAGGCAACGACTGCCCAAATATTATATTTAGTATTATTATATTATATTATATTATATTATATTATTTAGTATTAGCGTGTTTTTTGAGTCAATCTAAATCAGATACATGGAAAAATGGATGAATAAATATAAACAAACAATGAACAATTACAACAAACAAGTAAAATTCATACGTAAGTATGAAATATAAAAAGTAAAAAGGAAAGGGGCGATATCACATGTTATCTTGATTTTTTTAATAAGGGAATATCCTGAAAAAGAATTTTTAATATCGCCCTAAAATTCCCTGCTAGGTTAGCTGGAAACTCACCTAGTAGTTTGAACTCTTTCCTATAAACACTGCTTAGCAGTATGGTTTTTAAAAAAATTTTTTTATCAAAGTCTTTTTATTAAAGTTTTACAATATACAAAATACAAACAGTCCCACACCCCAATTCCACCCACTCCCAACCAGCCTTAAGACCTGCAACAAAAACGTGCCCATTATACAATATAAAAAATTAAAACAATTAGTGTTTCAAAGCAAATACCTATTACAGGGTCAAATTCTCAGCTTCCATATTTTCCAGAAAAATTTAAAAGAGCTGCCAGATTGTATAAAATCTCTGTACAGACCCTTCAAGAGAGTATCTTATCTTCTCAAGCTTGAGATATTGCGTAACCTCTTTGATCTATTAAGAACAAGTAGGGGGATGAGGATCTTTCCACCTGAGCAGTATTAGTCGCCTAACTTATTGCCTTTATATGAACTTCGGTGCGAGTCTAATGGTAAGACACCAAATAATGCAGCACAAGGAGAGTAGCCCACTGGAGTTCCAAAGATTTTCGAGAGTGTTTGTAGGATCTTGTTTGGACCTATCACATATTGGATCCAGACTTGGCCAGTTTTACTTTACTCCAGTAAAGCTGATGTACTACATTGAACTGCATTACACTTAGCAGTATGTTTAACAGTAGGGTTACTGTTAGTATGTGCGTCAGAGTGAAGATTGTTCTTTACTACTATAACAGTCTCAAGTCCCCATCTCAACCTGCTTGTCCAACCTGACTCCGCATTTCACAGACATTGATTTAGTGCTTTAGAGTACTTTGTGTGAATAGTCGCTTACACTGGGTTGTTTTTAATGCTTTACACCTTCCTACTGTAATCTTTCTGAGTTGATCAAGCCTTGTGGAGCGTCTGAACGGAGGAACCAAGTGGAGCTGATTAGAGCCGCAACAAAGCACTGCGGGAGCTAAACTCATTCGCAATCATTTGCTGCACACATTTAATCAAACCAGTTAGTGTTGCTCCCAAACTTTTAGCCCGTAGCGTATGAACACACATATACACTAGAGACCAGCGTTCAGCAGGGAGGATAGAAAATGTCCATCTGGGCTGCCTGCTCTCTCTGAAAGTTGTATTAGCGCAGTGTGTGACAGATCAGTGGCTGTGTGTGATTTGTCTGACACACTGGAGCGGGTACACACTGGGGAAGAGCCTCTCAGGGGGTCACCGCACTCATCTATCCCAGCAGAGAGAAGAAAATAAAACGGTAGGGCTGTTTCTCTCTCTTCTTCAGGCTTTCAACACAGACCTCTCTCCTGAATGCAGCTGCCGAATGGAGACAGTTTGATGAATCATGAAATTGAGGATTAAGGCTACTGGAAAAAAAGGAATAATTACTATGTGATGAGATCAAATAGTCAAATTATATATGAAGGTATTTGCATAATATAAAGAAATGGTCTTTGGATGATGTTAGAGTGTGTCATCAGGAGAGTAAAAGCCAGAGAAAGAAATTCCAGTGATCTCATTGCTTTATTGTTTAACCAGCAATTCACTATATTCTGCAGAATAAGCTTGTGAACCTGTACAATTTCATGATCGCACATATTCTGGGTTCTGAATATAGAAAAAGATAACTCTAGAACTGCTTGACTGTTTGGGAATATATATATATATATATATATATATATATATATATATATATATATATATATATATATATATTTAGAAATATTTTGATACATTTGATATTTTGAAATTATGTTTAGAACATGCAGTTAGTCACAAGTTGATAAAGATTAACAAAACTTGCTGACATTAACAAATCCCTGTTGAGTTAAGAGAAGAAATCCAAAAAATCAAAATATGGCTTAATATCTAAAAATCTAATAAACACATTAAAGTAACTAAAGGAACGAATGTTGTGTGCAAACAATTGGACATGTTTTATGGATAAAATGATGGTAAAATAAGTAACACATCCTCTACAAAATGTACATTTGGGTCCCTACAATTTAATGGGAAAACATAAAATATGCCATCACTTTGCACAGGACACATATTACGCGTAATTATGTTTTCCAATATGGGAAATTTTAGCAAATAAACAGGATTTTTGCATTCAAATGTACAGGAGGTTGCGCTCTGTGGAGTGTGTGTAACTTACTTTCTTAGAAAATCAACAAACCTTTGTATATGTATATTTAAATGGTAGTGGAATATATACCGTGGAGTATAGCCAGATAATAATTATGTTTTGGTGAAAAGAAATGTATTAAATGTTATTATAACAAATATTATTAACATTATATTTCACATATCATGTCGCTCCCGACATGTAGGCTGTCCCAATACTTAGATACCTGAAACATGCTGTCTACTGAGGAGTCGTATTTTAACCTGATTTTAAGGAAGCATCGGACGCTTCCTTAGCCGCTAAGGCTAAGTTATTTCGATTCTCTCTGGTGTTTTAATGTGTTTCTTGTCATATAATTACAAAAAACAGTATTTTATTTACAACTTTGTAACGAGTTGACCATTTTGCAGTTGTATACTCGAGCCATTAGCATTTATGCTAGCGGATTTTTAAGACTCTGGCTATTGTTTTGGATGCTGGCCGATAGCTTAGCAACCAGCTAAACCACTGGTCGCGTGCTGCAGTGGGCAGGAACAAACCGTGACGCAGTCTCTCTCTAACTAGAGCGTCTCAATAATCTGTCTTATAAGAAGACAGTGCCTACTTAGACAGCTCACTAGATTTTGAGACAGAACACATACTTTTTCTATAATCAAAGACTTGAAGTCTTAGCAAGCCTGACACCAGCAGATATTGTTGAATTCATAAGAGATTATAATCAGTTCTATATCACTTTATAATATAATAACTTGTCATTAAACAATTCAGTTAAAGTTTTTCCAGCATTGCAGTGCAGTTGAATCTTTTATAACTTATAACAGCTAATAGCTTGGCGTTTAGACTGGCCAAATAAAGTCTTCGCTCCTCAGCAGTTTAGAGCCTACTACATTTCTTCCTGCGCTCAAATTAGCAAGATTAGCTATGCAGTTAGTCTGCAGCATGTGCAGAAAGTAATTACCTGACCAAATAACAGGTCCTTTTGTGTTCTTAGGTGGTCAAAGGCCACATAGTTTCTCCTTTTTTACAAGCCAGTGTTTCCGGTCTAATGCACTGGTTCAGGGCGGCAGTTGCCATAGCCGTGGGCCCAGAGCTCTGGCCATCCTGGCTGTTATGATCTCCTGCCAGCATTAACTCGCAGCCATTAGCTTTCTGCGCAAGAGTTTGGCACGCACACATGCACTCGCTAACCCATATGGCGCAGACGTCTGCCGCGCTGCCGCACCGGCGCTTATAGCACTGTGCCGCACCTCCGTCATTTTCCAGCCACTGCTTGTTTAGCCATTTCATTAGCCCAAGGTGAACGCTAACATGTGTGCTAGCGTTAGGTTAATACCTGGAGGAAACCAATTGGGTTTTTGTTATCTATCAGGCAGAGGAGGTATTATGCGAGTGAATTACATTATCAAGAGGTGGGCCCGCTAATCTGGCTCAGCCGCTATCAGGCGCTAGCGGAAGATTTACGACTTAATTATCTCCAAAATTGCTTTGGCGAGCTGCTGCTATGGCCACCAGGGACGGTTGTGCCGGTGGCAGTCTCTGGCACACAGCTGAGTGGCTCTCACCTACAGATGTGATGGCTTGAAGCGCTCTTCTCTTTCACAGCCATGACCTCTGAGTTGAAATGAGCTGCGATTTGCATATTCAGCATGGGCCGCCGTTTGCTTTCCACCATGTCCTCTGCATGAGCCAACCGGGAGGTTTTTATTCCAATATTTTGGTGAAAATTTAAGCAATACAGTTTTCCCTTTACTTAAGATAAAGTCAGTCGGCCAAAACAAAGTCCGAAGTTTGCAGCTTTAGGTTTGCGCTGGAGCGACGAGGCTAGAATAGCTATGTAGCTAAGAAATAATTAATTTGCCAGACGAAAATTGCCAGAAACTTCATCTAGTTGTTAAGTAATTTCAAATAGACTAAAATAAACTATAGAAAAAAAGATAAAAAAGTATAGACAAAAAGTAAAGGTGGCTGCTACTACTTTACCTTTTTTTAAAAATGAAAACATTTTTATGGATGTACAGCTCTGTATGTGTTTCCATAGTGATTTAGAAATATATAGCAATTGAAATAAATAAACTCACAATAGAACTGATATCAAGAATAAGTGGTATTTAAAAAATGGTGACTACATCAATGACAATGAACAGCTAATTAATAACAGTTTATTATTAACAACATTTGCACATATGGGAATCCTAATAGTCTTCCTTTTGGAAGTCCTAAACATAAGTCAGTATTCAATGCATTATTATAAGTGGTAGCTTAGTCAGGTGCCATTACTATGGGTCTCTGTAAAGATGCTAAAGGCTAAAATATGCTAATGTCTGATAAAAAGCTTAAGTAATATATTTTAGTATTACCTTAGCACTACATAATACTAGATAAATACTAGGTATACTAGAACCCTCTTGGAAGACTAGCAGAATGTAGCATGGGTTATATTTTCCTCATTGTTGACATTCATGAGCTGAATAGCTTCTTATAGTAACAGTTCACCGCAGCATTTGCTACTTGATGTAAACTATTATAGAACTATAATACAATATTTATAATAATTGTCTATATGGCAACTCCCAACATATAGAACAGGTTACATAGCACTGACTAACTAAAATAGCAAACATGTCTTGCTTGACTCCGTTTGTGATAAAGGAAAGTGCTGTGTAGAGAGATTTTATTATTTTTGCTTATAATTAGTGAGATTTTGTCCGAACCAGGTTTTGAACTGTTTTATTTATAGAACTGTAATATCTCCCCGGCAGCCGCTGCCACTATATTCTTTCATGTGCCGCATTTTAAGCGTGGAAGGAGGCCACTGGGGTGTTGTGGTGGGACAGGGACAGAAGGTGGCAGCCAGGCCACATATGGAAGGTGTCAGGCAGGGTCAGGAGGGTGGCCAGTCAGGGGCAAAAGACACCTGGAGCACTGGCAGCAGCCACAGACCTGCTTTACCAACGGAGCGCGCCCGCATACTGATGCCGCTTCTGAGTGTCATTGGAGGAAAGTAGGGCCTGCGCGATTAGCATTAGCTGGAGAATGAATCTTCATAAGTATGCAGAGGACGCCGCCGGAGTCGTTGAACTGTGCAGCGACCAGCACATAAAGTATGCATTTAATTATGCGATTCTTTAAGGGAGTGGAATCATAAACTGGGGCGTTGGCTTTCAGGCGTGATCGTAACGTGGGAGAACTGGCAATCTAGCAAATTAGTTGACATTTTTACGCCATTTATGTAAAAGTGTCAACATTTGCAGACGCGCGCTGGAGCAGCTCCTCTGATTTAAGATGCTGTTTTTAAAACACTGTCGTTTAATCAGGGGTAATAACTCTGTCCATCATAAACCCTATAAATCTGGCACATCCTGCGCATCTGTTAGGTCTGAGTGGGGAAAGCAAACACATCAGGCTGCTAAATGACATTCGCTGATGAAAGAATCTCTTTGCTTTGACTTCTTTTGCAGACTTCTCTCCGAAAACGTTCCTAAAAACGTCAAAGCTTGACTGACCAGACTTTCTTATCTTGTGTTTATTCGTCCTAAATGCACATAAATAGCATTAAATGAAAGCAACAGCCGGGACCGTAGAGGATTGTGCAACAGAAGCAGAGGCCAAAAACTTTATCCGCCTCGGGGGACGGTTACTCGTTAATTTAGGCCATGACCTTCTGCAATCTTACCTAATGCGAAAATGCATTTTCAAGAGTCGCTGTGAGGATTTTACAGTCTTTGCTGTCTTTATGCTCTGATGTGTTTTGCTTCTGGCATTTGACTCTGCGTGACCCGAGTTGGCCCGCACTCAGCTCATGTATTGCCTTTTCTGGTACTGCGCTCACTTCAAACTGCATATGGAATATTTGTGTCGTTATCCATGCCTTGGCTTTGATTACATTTGGAACGGCTATTTCCTGTATTTCCGCTGCCGCTGAGCTGGATGAGTGGTTTTATGTGACAGCGTGCTGAAGGAGTGAAGAGCGTTCTCCGAGCATGTTTACTACATCATCAGCAAAGGTGGTAATGCATAACAAAGACTGACAGCTTACATAAACTCTCACATATGCGCACACATGCCGGCCGCTCTTCTGTTTGCTGCGCATCTACATTCTACTGCTACCTGCAGAGTGGCACTGATTACTGGTCAAGTTAAGGTTTATTATTTATCATATGGCTGAATGTTCAGACTCGGGAGCCATTACTATGTGATATTCTGACCTTTCAGTACTGCTTACTACTTATTACTCTTGATGTTTTGTAATAATTGTAATGAAGAGCATACAAAGACCTACTTAAGCCTTTTATGACAATTCTCATACAAATTACATAGACTGCCAGACTTCCACTAGCAAACACAAATGTGATGTGGATTGAACGTTTTTTATTTAATAGAACTTTCCCATCATTTTCAATAAGCTGTGAGTGAAAATATTTGAAACGTTTTAGATCACTACCAGTCAAACGTTTTAGTACACTACCTGTCAAACGTTTTAGATCACTACCAGCCAAACGTTTTAGTACACTACCAGTCAAACGTTTTAGATCACTACCAGTCAAACGTTTTAGATCACTACCAGCTAAACGTTTTAGTACACTACCAGTCAAACGTTTTAGTACACTACCAGTCAGGCGTTTTAGTACACTACCAGTCAAACGTTTTAGATCACTACCAGCCAAACGTTTTAGATCACTACTAGTCAAACGTTTTAGATACACTACCAGTCAAACGTTTTAGATCACTACCAGTCAAACGTTTTAGATCACTACCAGTCAAACGTTTTAGATACACTACCAGCCAAATGTTTTAGATCATTACCAGCTAAACGTTTTAGATCACTACCAGTCAAACGTTTTAGATCATTACCAGCTAAACGTTTTAGATCACTACCAGTCAAACGTTTTAGATCACTACCAGTCAAACGTTTTAGATCACTACCAGTCAAACGTTTTAGATCATTACCAGCCAAACGTTTTAGATACACTACCAGTCAAACGTTTTAATACACTACCAGTAAAACGTTTTAGTACACTACCAGTCAAACGTTTTAGATCACTACCAGTCAAACGTTTTAGAACACTACCAGTCAAACGTTTTAGATCACTACCAGTCAAACGTTTTAGTACACTACCAGCCAAACGTTTTAGTACACTACCAGCCAAACGTTTTAGATCACTACCAGTCAAACGTTTTAGATTACTACTAGCCAAACGTTTTAGATCACTACCAGTCAAACGTTTTAGATTACTACCAGTCAAACGTTTTAGTACACTACCAGTCAAACGTTTTAGAACACTACCAGTCAAATGTTTTAGTACACTACCAGCCAAACGTTTTAGTACACTACCAGCCAAACGTTTTAGTACACTACCAGTCAAACGTTTTAGTACACTACCAGCCAAACGTTTTAGAACACTACCAATCAAACGTTTTAGTACACTACCAGTCAAACGTTTTAGATCACTACCAGTCAAACGTTTTAGATCACTACCAGTCAAACGTTTTAGATACACTACCAGTCAAACGTTTTAGATACACTACCAGTCAAATGTTTTAGATCACTACCAGTCAAACGTTTTAGTACACTACCAGCCAAACGTTTTAGATACACTACCAGTCAAACGTTTTAGTACACTACCAGTCAAACATTTTAGATCACTACCAGTCAAACATTTTAGATCACTACCAGTCAAACGTTTTAGATCACTACCAGTCAAACGTTTTAGATATACTACCAGTCAAACGTTTTAGAACATTACCAGTCAAACGTTTTAGATACACTACCAGCCAAACATTTTAGATACACTACCAGTCAAACGTTTTAGTACATTACCAGTCAAACGTTTTAGATCACTACCAGTCAAATGTTTTAGATCACTACCAGTCAAACGTTTTAGATCACTACCAGCCAAACGTTTTAGATCACTACCAGTCAAACGTTTTAGATCACTACCAGTCAAACGTTTTAGATCACTACCAGCCAAACGTAGTAGTACATGTATATCGTGTGTGCATATATATCATTAAGATGTTTTAATTTTACTGGATACTTTGGGTGAGGACAACCTACCTGAGGAGGACTGTTGTTGCATGTGGATGCTGAGTGACTCAACTACTATATAACTACTATAACTTCTACACAGCCAGTTATATATCACACCTGCATACACAGCTCCAAAAGTACTATAACCTCAACTACATGCCTGTAAATCATCTCCAAAATGGCAACTTTATAGGAGAGTGTAATAACAGTGTTTACCTTTAATCTGAGTCAATGGAAATAGATGTTTGTCTGAGTGATTTTGGAGCATTTCTATTGGTCCATTCACTATGAATTTTTTGCTCAACTTAAACTTACATGTAGAAGAATAAACATAAACAAAAATGGAGAGACGTATTTATTTGGACAGCAACGAAATCTTTTAAACAGAATGGCTTCACTCGGAAAATGAAATGTGCCAAACAATAGCGACTACTGACCCAACAAACCTGACTCACTACACCATATGCTGAGATTGTCATCACAATATCTAACACCTTTAGTGGACGTTGCAGTTTGTATGTCCATGTCATGCAGCCCTGTCAAGTATTTATGGTAATCGGATACTCAGCTCACTAGCAAAACTTTATGAGAGTAGGAGAACCCTCTGAGAACGTAAGTAATTTCTCCTCTTTGGTGCCCAGTGCAAATTCCATCCATATGGACTTTTTTTTTAGGGACAAGTATTCTCTTGGACTTTCCAAAAAAACCCTATGCCCTAATTCCACTCTGCTCTGATTTGGCTTGTTCAGGCCTCAAGCAGGTCTCTATGCTGGTTCAAGCCGGGCTGGAGCACTGTAATAACCTGTATTAATTATATTATTGATTATAGACCCATATAATTACATTTACAGAGTAGCAACCAAACAATAACTCAACATTAATACAGTTTACGCTCAGGTAACTACGCCGACTGTGTTATTGTGTTAAACTCTATTAAAATGCATGGCATCCCTAACGTACGTTTGTATAATCTTAATGACTAAAGCGGTTTTAAAACCAACTTTTCTCCTCTCTTCCTTAAAAACTCAAGTTCTTTTCCCAGTATCCCCAGGCAGCCCTGACCTTTTCTAATGATTCAGCCTCCCGTACCGCCTCAGTGCTGCTGCATTTCAGACAAACTCCCATCTAAACCAAGCATGCATTTGCATGAAGTGTTAGCATGCAGGGAGAGAGAGAGAGAGAGAGAAAAAAAAGAAAAGAAAAGAAAGAAACAAACTCCGTCTGGCAGGCATCCCTCTCCGCCATCTGCAGTGGATTGTGGGTTTTATGTCTCCGCAGAGTTTCCAGTGCCGTAAAACAGCGCAGCGCGATTTCAGTTCATCAAGCTTTAAACCATCTGCACTGGAAAAGATTGGACGTATTAATGGACTCGTATACACACCATAAGCTAATTCAAAAATAGGCACTTCGGAGGCTTAAGAAGTTTGCAGACGCTTACAGGGAGTTTGCGTCTAATCCTGAACCCTCTGTGTGGTAACAGTGAGAGAAGGAAATGAAGGAAATCTGTGGATTACCACTAGCCAATTACACTAAGGTGCATAGAAGAAAAGAACTGAACTTTTTTTTTATGATTTATTTTATTTTTTTTACTTTCGGCTTCATTCACAGATAGCTACAAAGGGTTTGGGTCACAACACCGAGTGTTCCAGTAGAGCTCATGTGTGCTTGAGAGATTCCGAAAAAGAGAGAGTCGTCTGTTCATTAAGCTTCTCCACTGTGTAAGGGATGAGTCGGGTTTAACCCTTCTCGCTCCTATCAGCCGAGAGGGAAGTGAGGTAATGTTAACCGCGCAGCGTCGAACTACAGGCGCCTAAAGGCTTTATAAGGCCTTGCATGGGTCACGGCACGGCTTTTTAACCAACAAGCCAAATGAGGTGAGAAGAGCGGAGCGGGATTAGGCTGTAGGATGGCTTTGGAAAAGTCGAAAAGAATACTCATCCTTAAAAGAAAGGGGAAAATAACCCATATGGATGGAATTTGCACTGGGTAACCCATGTTTTTGGTTTTGTTTAGTTTGTTTTTTAGTTTTTTTTTTATTTGAGAATACTGTTATTGGTAGATAAAGAAACATGAAGCATGCAAGCAAAGATTAAAACACAAATCCATGCTTCAGAAGTCTGGAATTATTACTGTCATTTTGGGATACTGTGTATCCAACCGTGGCCTGTTCCTAGCCGCCAGCTATGTCTCTCTTAACACGTAATGCTTCCAAGCTGCGAGAGTGAAGGCTAGCATATGCACGCAACACTCGTTTAGAGGATGAAGACTCTGAGAGAACAGAATCGAGTGTTGGAGTGTAGCATTAGGACAGTTAGTCCTTACTGAGCCGCTGTTGCACATAGTTTTCTTCAGTATTTCCTGATTCTGATTCAGACGGCGGTTGAAAAGCCATCTTGCATTACCAGCTCCAAAAGTATCAGAAGGATCAAACTCCTGATCTCCTGACAGTACAGCCAACGCTTAGACTTGCACACCTAATTAGTTTGCTGTTTTCTTTTCTCTTTTTTTGTGACTTTAAATATTTTTATTTGATTTCACAATGCCGCAGCCAAATGGCATCAAATTCTGCATGTGGGTGTTTTTTGGTTGCTCAGGAATTGGGCAGGAAAACCAATGTTCAGTTATTACTAGGGCTGTGTATTGGCAAGAACCTGATGATCCGTATTGTGATACAGTGCTCACGATTCAATATATCGTGATTATATTGCGATACTGCAAGCAAAGTGATATATTGTGATTTTTCAAATCCTACTATAAAAACACACCACTGTATGATCAGGTTTGTCAACGCTTACAATAGCATTGCGTCTTTGTGCTACGTGTTAATGTTGGAGTGGAGCTGAAAATGGATTACAACACTACCATCTGGCGGTCAGAGTTTTAAACACAACACACAATGATTCACTGTCTGCCTGAAATCTGTGTATCGATACTGTGTTTTTGAGAATTGATACAGTATCACTAAACATAATATCCCCATATTCGATATTTTCGATATTTTCTTACACCCCTAGTTATTACACAGTTGCACTATAGTGCCAAAAACAAGCACATTTTTGTTTACTGTCATTAGCACACAATATGAAATTCAAACCTATCCCCCAAGATACATGCTTGTTAATGTGTATAATCCTACCCATTATATTACATAAGGTTTGCAGATGTCTGGTCTGATCTTATCAAAAAGATTATTTCTACCTATCAAAATGGACCAAAGCTAAAGAAAAGTTTTAATTCCTCTTCACCAAACAAACTCTTCACCCCTGTGAAAGCCCCATTAGGGTTTTGAGCAGACCTAGCGAGCCACTTTATTAGTTTGGTTTGTTTTAACAGGTGTGAACGCTGCACTCATCCTCAGGTGTGCACTAAACAAATGATCCGTGGTCTGGCAAAAGTCAGAGGTCTTGGTGGAATTCAATAGTAGGGCGTGTTTATCTGTCAGAGCAGTCATAGCAGTTCGTCCACATGATCTGCTTTGTTTTAACACCTGACTCTTCATCTCAGACGCTCTTAACGTTCTTGCAGCACAAGATGCTGCTAATAATGGCAGGTGATCCATACAGTAGCAAAACAATGCATCTGATTTATCACCTGGCTTGCAGAATGCAGTGCATCAGGGCCTCACTGGTTACATTAATTTTGAAAAATTAATCAAAATAGAAGGTTTGTTATTAGTGTTTTGGCTGTGATACACATGATCAGTCTGCTATACTATTAACATGCAATAGCAGAATATTTAAATCTTAATAAGTTAAATCTTTGAGAACCTGTGCTTTCCAAAACCTGCTCCACTTGTTTCGGTACGCTAAGCGTTAGAAACAGTTCATATATGGTTGGAGAGGTGGCCGCTGCTTTGGCCCACTGGGGAAAGACTTGCCTTAGAGAAAGAAAAAGTTTTACAGTGGAAGCGGACGGGGGGGATTTATGGGTGCTGACCTGATCGAGCTACCTCCAGCAGCCTCTCCTCGAAAGCTCCACATCACTCCCCATACCACAGCCTGGCTGCAAATGAGATCCACATGCACGCACGGCCTTTTATATGGAGCCACATTCAAGAGCCAATGAGATTCTAAGGAGGAGTCCCACAGTCAGAGCCTCTTATTTGATGATTGGGCTATAGCTCTCGATTCTGGATTCTTTGCTGCTTTCTCTCCTCATTGTACCCACGTTATCCAACAATGGCACTCCATAAATGTATGGCATTAGCAGAAAGTTGTTCTTTTTGGATCTGTTGACTTCCAAAGTGCACTCATCGTGGGGCAAAGAGGGGAGGAATTCGCTTGAAGTAGCGATGTCTTTAACAGGCCACGAAAGCACATATTATACCAGCTGGCTTTTGATTTTTTTTTTTTTTTTTTTATACTTAAAACTCCCTCCCACCATTTTTGTATCTATGTTAATATACCCATGTGGACTGAGACCACTGTGACGGTCATACAAGGTGACCCTCATAGAACTCACATTTGGTGTTCACCTAATTAAGCAACTTTTCGTTTTTTAATTTTAAGTTTTGGGAACAAATCCAATGGCCAGCGCTGGGGGAATGCGCAAGTTGAGGGATTTGAGTAGAGCGTCACTGGTCAGAGTAATGGAGTAGCATAACCGGTCAGGGTAATAACGGCATAGCGATATTTATTTACCCACTTTAGTTGGATCCGAGTCCGGGAAATGGCTTCTTTATGCTTACAAGACCATGCCCCATTAAATCCCAATAAGCTTAAAGGACTACAAGCGAGATTATAAACTGTATATTTTTCATCAATCATGGAATTTACTCCTGAATGTCCGTACATAGCATTGAAAAGCTGTGCTGGCATGTGGCACAAAGAAGAGGCGTTTGTTTTCTGAAGCCGGGCCTTTGCCAAGTCTTTCTGCTACAGTTGAGCTCAAAGCCCAAGTGTCTGTCATATCAGATCCAGGAGGGGAGAGCTTTTCAACCTCAAACAGCAAGAAACCAGTACTGTGTCTCAGTATGTTGTTATACTATAC
Organism: Megaleporinus macrocephalus; assembly: GCA_021613375.1. Lineage (NCBI taxonomy): Eukaryota > Metazoa > Chordata > Actinopteri > Characiformes > Anostomidae > Megaleporinus > Megaleporinus macrocephalus. Next base: position 42,297,888 of record CM038714.1, read on the forward strand.
AGAATATTCTGGCACTGTACACTACGTACTACAGGGCTTTGTGAAAATCAGAGATCATCCCTTCATTAATTTAATTTGTTGCTTAAAACTACCATTAAGGACACGTTTTTCAGTTTCCAGCATCCAGCATTTAATGTGTCAATGCTTTGTCTTTACTTCAGCTTCCATTCTTTTTCGGTAGGCTTGATTTTAGTGTTTTTTTAAAGAAATTTCCAGGGATATTTTTCCACACCTCCAAGTTTTGGTGGTCTACCAAGTTTGTTCTATACTATCTACATTTTGTACTAATTTTTGAACTCAAACTCTGTTTTTAGGCTTGAATGAATAACTTAATGATTGATTTGACTGGTAATTTATTGCCCGGTACTGTTCTCTCTTATACTACATGCAGTGTTCTGCACGTATGCCAGACACTATGTTCTTCATTGTATAAAGTCTAGATTATAGTAAGATCATATTGTCTCAAATCAAAAAATGTTTCCATTACTTGTTAGCAGCATTAACTTAGTAGCTCCAGTAAGGAACGTTGGACACCAAGGGTGTGTCTCAAAACCTAGTAAGTGTATAAGTAGGCTGTCTAGGTAGACAGACATAACTCCTACAATCACCAATATAAAATGTTTAGGAATATTTAAGTGACGTTGTCCATTTTGAGAATTTCAGACTGCTTCTACTATACATCAGACTACAGCACGTCCCTGTCCCTTTTTATGGAGAAAACAAAAGACTATTGCCTAGACTATGATGCAAAATAAATTAAAATAGAAATTAAAATAGACAACCAGCAGAACTGAATTAGCATCTCTGGGTCATTTGTAAACTATGTCAAGTGATTATACATTTACTCTGCCTGCCATAAACATGAGTAATACAATAATATAAATTTGCTTCATCCTTATTTATGTCCCCTTAGTCTCCCAGCATCAAGCTGTTGTCATAACCCCAATGGCCAGAGGTGTCCTACTCAGACTTCTGTTTTTATTTTATTAAGTAAACAAATAATATTCCACTTTTAAAAGCTAAAGTACTTTCCTTTTCAGTCCTGTTCTACAAATAGTCTACTAGCTAGCATTAGCACTGTGCTCTGTCTAGCCTAAGTCCCAACCAGTTCAGCAGTTCTTAATTTCTTGTTTATCCAACCACACAGCAACTCTTCGGCATGATGTTATGAAGTTATACTGTTTAGTTTAAAATAGAAATTTAAAGCACATTTCCATTTTTCTGTTTCGCGATCATCATCTATGCAGGACTGTCTTCCCCCAGACAGGGCCTTGATGATGGGAACCTGCTCTAGATGATGTATCGCGAATCTGATTTATGTATAGCAGCCCGCGGACACTGAGTGCACATGTTTCATTCAAGCATTAACAGAACATCCTGTTGCATTTTCCATTGTGAGCACAGTGCCCGTGCTAAACGAGTCTAGTACACTGTGGAAGTACTTGGTTTCAGAGCATCCAGTCCATTTTCCCTCCGCTGTATTTCCATTCCCCTCCCGTCTCTTGGTATCTGGCAATCGTCTGTCTCGAGCTTGCCTCCTGCCTGTATATACACCTTCGTCGCGTTTGGATTTGTATATATCTAGCACTTCATCATTAATTCGCCGGTCTCCCAAACCACTTGTGGCGCCGTCCCTCATATGGTCGTGCACTTTAGCGGAGCTATGCTAGCGCTGTCCGTTCTTGATGGATTCGATTGGGAAGCTTTCACATTCCGGACCTTCAGGGCCGTCGTTCCAGCGCGTCTGAACACTTTCCCTGCCAGGAAAAAACTTAAACACCTAGGGTCGGAGATAAATAGTCCTCATCAGCTGTACCATGGAGAGCAATTGTGTGGAAAAGCTGGAATCGTGCATGACTAGAATATTTTATGAGCTGTGATAATCACCCCCACTCCTTGCCGTCTTCTGCTCTACTGTGGTGGACTACTCTGGGTGCGCTAAGTGGGAAAAGACACATAATAGACATAATTGCCTTAATTTGACACTTTCTTCTGATAACAGTGGGGCGTTGCTTTCTTTTAAGGCCTAATGCCCTCCAGCGTTGGTAGAGGTGGGCAATATGGCAAAAATACACCATAATATTTAATATATACATATCACAGTAGGTTTTTGTTGTACATATATATATATATATATATATATATATATATATATATATATATATATATATATATATAGAGAGAGAGAGAGAGAGAGAGAGAGAGGTTAAAATGCATTTAAACAGATGTATTGCACCAGTATTGCCACATAAAAAAGCAATATGGAGTTTAATGTTTTTATTTTTGTTTTTTTTTTTTATCAGTAATTTTGCAAACTGTGCAGCAGTAAATCCAATCAGGCAGCATTGTATCCAGTTTTATCCAGTGCTAATTATTTTCTCTTGCTCTCCCAGATTTTGCTTCGATTTCCAATCAAGACAATAGAGCAAAAGCACCAAAGAATCTCTTGTAAACCTCTTAATTGGGATGTTCCTTCAACTTTCACATTTTAAGCAAAGTAAAAATTGGATGCTGTACGTTGAGAAGTAAAAATTGCTCAAAAACAAGCTGTTTTGAACTCTTTCTGTTGCTGTCCCAGTGTATTTGCATATGAACATCCATTCAGCCTACAGCAATATAGCCCTGCCCATTCACACTGCAAGTATAAGAAATGTTTAGGCCGGGACTGCTTTCAGACTGAGGCACGATCTAGTACAGCCAATCAGAACAGACTGGCAAACATAGCTAAATATTTTTTTTTAATATATGAGAATTTACATTGCTACCTTTTTACATATTGTAAAATTCCAAATTATTGCATTTTTTAAATTGAGAGCATTTATATGTGACCACCCATTCACAGTTTATTGCTGCCCTCTCATGTTTAAGTTTTATGGAGTGTTTTAGCCTGGACTGGGGAGCCAATCAGAACATTTATATTTACATATAAGGCCTTAATGCACTTTAACAGAACGTGCCTGTTTCAATACACAGGTTAAACAGCGTCTGGTCTTATAGAACTGTTAAAAACTGTAGGAAAAGAAGACATACAGGAAAAGATGAAGGCTATAGGTTCTTACTGCTGAGAAAATATATGTACCCAGATTCAGAACAGTATATCATGATGCAGTGTGTTATGGTAGTGATAACATATCATCATGTAACCCACCCTTGCTTTGCAGCTGGGCCTTTCCTGGTGATGACAAACCTTTCTCTAGTGGTGTGTCATTGCGCTGTCAGGGATAAGAAGCGCTTCAAAACCACAGCGGTCCGCTCCCTCACACTGGCATGTGTCCATCACTGTGTGCAGGAGCACATGTCCTGGCTTTGTTTGCATTAGCCTTGGATTGGATTACTAGCGACAGCAGCACAAGGCAAGGCCCCGGTCCCGATGTAAATGCAGCGCCACAAAGAGAGCATGTGTCAGCCTTTAAATATATATTCATGCGTAATGGGATAGCCGTGGTAGCTCCCTGGCGTGGAAGCCGCAGTCTTTGGCCTTATTAGGCCCCGTCTTGTGACAGCAAACAAACTTGGCAATGCAATTAAAGCCAGAGGAGATGGCTTTCTCTGAGCACACAGAGCAGGGTCAACGAAGCCTACCAGCAGGGCATCCACTAGAGCTCAGTGGCACTGTGGGAAATGGAGTTCAAGGCAGCCGTTCATTACCAGCCGGCACATTTTGATTACAAGAGATCCTCGTTCGTTTATCTTCTCAGATCAGATCTGCTGATGAGTGCACGCTGAGAGAAGCTGGCTGTAGGCTGAAAGTTTGGTGTAAGGTTGCTAATACAAATTAGTTTTTTTTTCAGTTTGTAATTATTTACCATTCTAACCCCTGTACCTCTAAGGGCCTGTATATGAGCGCAAGCTTCTGATCTGTATGCAGATCCACACTTTAAGGAAGTTAACTATTTACTTGTACAGCGTGGGACCCGTACCTCTTAGTTTTTCCATATGAACATTCTTGAAATTCTGTAAAAACAACAATTTATTATTAGTACTGTAGTTATTAATATTATTATTATAAGCAGTAGTATTTAGCCTCGTTATTATAGCAGATGTGTACGTGTACGTGTGGTATTGCTTTCTCAAAACAGAAATTATTGCTTAATATGTAAAGTTATTGCAACCTCACAAAGAAAACATGTTCTTATATTAAAGTAACTGTGGAAACGCTGACCTTTTCACAGGCAGTGTCGGTCAAGGGAGCCAAAGGCTGGACATGGTGATAAATATGAGTGATGCTATTTGCTGTCACTTGTGTAGTGATACTCAGAGGCTTTGAAAGCTATAGCTCTTTTATTGTACTCTAGAAAAGCTATTACGTGTACTAAACTGTACTAAAGCTGGTTCGACCTTTAAAAGGAATCCCATTGATTTTTCAACATGTCTGCATAATTCAGGTGTGTTTACATAATGTAAACAACGTGGTTATGGTTGTTTTAATGGTGAAATGGTGCAATTACCCTGGTTGTGTTGGGAATCAGGGACTAATAAAAGTCATGCAAATAAATTAAGAATTTTATATTTACCTCTATAAGTACTAATTATATTTTGAGTTTTTATGTATACAACATGTGGAATCAAAGTTTGAATACATCAAATGTGTCAGTCAGTTTCTAGATGTTCCTGTTACATGATTTTACATTTACATTTACTGTGATCTGACATTAGTCGCCATCAATGCCCCCCAGTCACTCCTAATTTATATGCTGTAACACATGGAGCAGTCTAGAAGTGCTATCGAGATGTTTTTTGAGATTAGGACTGATTGAAAAATAGCTTTTATTTATCTGAAGCATTGTTTTACTTTGCTTAAAACTCTCTGTGTTTCTCTAGAACAGAGCATTTCACATCTAACCACTTTTAATGACTTTAATAACATCATCATCCTCACTGTATGATGTGCTAACATGTTAATTTTACTGTTTTTGCACTAATATTTGCACAGATTCTGGACCTGGATTACATGAACTACAGTAGTTTAGCCTAGTTAACACACAGAGCTATGCTACAGCTGGTCACACAGATGTATAGTCTTAACCACACATCCTTTATAACTCAAATTATGTTATCATATATTTTTCATAGTAATTAAATAATAATATATTATATTATATATTATATATTATTATAATATGTTCAATAAATAATAATAATATAAATAATAATATAATATTTATCATAGTAATTAAAAACACATACTAAGACATACAATTGAATAAAAATTTTAACCTGTATGTTTTCCCTGTGTTCTTATATCTACACTTAATGAATACTAATCATTAAAGCGCTCAGACACTGCTGCTTGCGACCGTTGGCCGAGTACTCGAGTGTGTACAACCCAATAACAAGCCTAGCCCTTTCCTTGCTCCCAGACTTAGCTCCAGGCTTTTCCAGTCAGTGGATTTTCCATGGCAGTCCACGTGCCGGTTTCTTTATGGGCCCTGTAGAAGGCTGTGTGTGTGCAGCACAGGGCCAGGGCCATAAATCCTGGCCCCTCCGAACCCCACACATCTCCTACTGCACCCCACTGCAGCCTGGACACTTGTGAGTGACCCGCTGTGCCATGTTTAATGGCTGCGAGCAACACCCCGATCATTTAACTCAGCACAAGCCCCTTTCTTCTAGTGACTAAACAGGCGGAAGAGAAAAGAAGAACTGCTTTTAGCTTTTCCGCCGTGGTGCGTGCCCCCCTGTGGTGTGTATGTGGTGTGTACGCTTGTTGGCCTATAATTCACTTGTAAGTCCAAACTTTCTTGTCAATAGAAAACACCTAGGAGGCCTAATAGCTAACCTCGTGAACCTCCAGAACTGTCCCCATCATCTTTGAGAGAAAATCAAGCTTCACTCTTTACTTAGATCTTTCCACTGCAAGAAAACAAGTCAATGCCATGAGTCTACCAGGATGTATAGATGTCAAGAAGCTGTAACTAAGGAGGAAAATAGACGTGGAGTTTTTGGTATTACGATTTTAAGTTTTGATGGACTGGCGAGTCTACATTTATCTTTAGGGTTACATGTACAGTGAGATGTAGAACATGCAACTAGCTTCTTAGAGCTTGAAAGAGTTCTTTGAAAAACTTGAAGTATTCTGAGTTAATGGAAGCAGTAATGAAGGAAACCACAGTTAGGGCTGCACCTAGCGAATCATTTCTTAATCGATTAATCTATTGTTTCTTTTTTCAATTAGTCGATTAATCTAGCGACTCATTTTTAGATTATTCTTGGATTTTGGATGATTTTGTGCATATATATATATATATATATATATATATATATATATATATATATATATATATATATATATATATATATATATGCATAAAATCATCCAAAATCCAAGAATAAACTAAAAATGAGTCGCTAGATTAATCGACTAATGGAAAAATATAGAATATAGAAATATAAATATAGATATAGAACCAGCTACGTGTGTTTTAAATCTCCCGAGGTTTCGAGAACAGCCTTTGGTATCTACACTGAACGAGTAAGAAACGGTTAGCAACTACTACTGAAAGAAGCATTAACATGTGTTAATAATCTTAAAATGATATGGTAGGATAAGTAAACAACTAGTAAACAGGTGCTGTCCTGCTGCTGTGTTGATAAAGCGCTACAGGATGTTTGAGCTTCAAGTGCTCATGTATAGCAGTTGTACTGTTGTGATCATCTCCACTCCACCAATCAGCATCATTTCATAATCCATTCACAGCCCTATCCACAGTAAATACTGTGAAAAAGCATGTAGTTCTGAGGCTTCTGTATCACTTTTTTTTTTTTTTTTTTTGCTTTATTCGTGACATTAAGCAATGTATAACAGTTGTATGCAAAACTATGTGCCCCCCTAGTCAGAGAGAGAAAGAGCAGAATTACTATATTGGCTCTAGATTGCACAGATACCACACACTGTGCTTGGAATAATAAAAAAAATACAATTAAAACATTTACTGCAAACATTCATCTACCAACAATAAAATATGCATTACTTTATACACCTAAACACCAAATTAAGTCCCTTTAAAAACCAAAGACGGCAGTTGTGTACAGAATGCTTGTGGTATTTATTTTGCAAAGAAGTTGCTCCTGTTTTGTTTTTTTTGTTTTTTCCCCTTTATGTAACTTACAAGACGGGTTTTGGTTTGCATAATTAGTCCGACTTCCTGTGGCGGAGGATGCGGTGAGGGAAGCCATTTCTGGCCCGCCAGTTCGTGTGGTGAGGTTAAAGCCTACGGACAGTGTCAGAGCCTCAGAGGCATGGCTGGAAATCCCCTTTCGCTCTGTTTACAGGCCTAGTCATGAAGCCGTTTCCATCACTCTGTAGTGCTTGAGCTAGATGACCTGTGTCATTCCTGTTTTTCCATTGTGTACGTGTAGCTAGGGGTAGCTTTCAAACTGTTTGCGCAGCATGTCTGTAATTTGACCGGGAACATTCATCCTGCTCTCTGTTTTGGTAACACTTTATTTTGATGGCCTACTCCGGTTGCTTCGTGGGTGCTTATCTTGTCTTTAACCTCTTGGCATTCATGGGTCAACAGGTTCAGTCTTCTGTTCCTCCTTCCTAATGATTTAATACAACAGCAATTGTACGTTGTTTGTAATGTACTTTAATGAGACTGGCAAAGTAGCTTAAGTTGAAATTGAATTACTCTTTTAACATTTCTTCTGAAATCAAGGGTATGGATAGAAACTGTGTGCCCAACTTGGAAAGGTTTTACACTGTTACCCTTCTGGGAAGGATTTACACTGTATACTGGACAACTGCTATGAACTGCTTGCTTGCATTCAGAGTCTTAACAGTAACACATCAATTTAAGATAGCTGTTAAACTCTCTTAATGTCTACATACACTACCGCTCAAAAGTTTGGGATCACAGTGAAATGTTCTTGTTTTCAATGGAGTATCTTCCTTCCTTAACACAACAATGGACTGACGGGTCTCTAAAGAAAGTTGTTTCTTTCTGGTCATTTAGAGCCGGTCAGCAAGCCATCAACTGCTGATGCTTCAGATACTAAAGTCAAGTCAAGTTTATTTATATAGCGCTTTTTACAACAATGTTGTCTCAAAGCAGCTTTCCAGAGTTTTGATAACAGACAGTTATAACATATACCCCCCAGTGAGCAAGCCAGAGGCAACAGTGGCAAGGAAAAACACCCTCAGACTGGAGGAAGAAACCTTGGGAGGAACCAGACTCACAAGGGGAGACCCATCCTCCTCTGGTCAAACAGTATTTACAGTTTAAACTAAATACCAAAGAAAGGAGCCTCTGTTTGAAATCTGGATAGCAAAGCTTTAGAAGCTGCACAGATAGAGGCAGTCTCTGACTGAGGCAGTCTCTGGCTGAGGCAGTCTATGACTAAGTGGGTGTGAGCTGAAACAGTCCCATCCTATCTCAATGCTGGTACATCTGGATGGCACAGTGATGTAACTGAGGGTTGTAGCAGTAGACACAGATGGACAGGGGAGCTGGCTGGTGATGGGTGGGGTGGAGGCCCTGATGATCAGTCCTTCAACAGCGTTGAAACTAACCTAGAATGTTGTTCTCCCTTTTATGTTCACTTATTAGTAGAATGTTTTTTCAGCTGTGCATCACAATTGAGCAAGAGTGTCCTAACAACCAAATAGTCCAATAACATCCTTAACTTGGATTGGCGCCCGTACCAGGAGATTTAGACAGAGGACTGAGAATTACTGATAATAGGACTATATGCAAAATAAGCCTTTATACAAAAATAGACTTTAATACAAACATTTTTATTCTTTAAACATCATCTGATACAATTACATTCATTGTAAAATGGACAATATTGTTTGTGAATTGCATGAAAATTGCATAAAATGAAATTCTAAAGTGATCCTAAACTTTTGAGTGGTAGTGTAGATAATGGCAGGGTTTTAGATTGTGACTGTATTTGTCTAATCTGATTTCTCTTTGTTTCTCTCTTTTTTATCTTTCAGCTCCTTCCACTGTGTCTATTATGCACCAGGTCAGCCGCACAGTGGATAGCATCACTCTGTCCTGGTCCCAGCCGGACCAACCCAATGGGGTCATTCTGGACTATGAGCTGCAGTACTATGAGAAGGTATGGAGTTTGAATGAAATGTTGAACCACAGGCCTCAGAGGACAGGTGACCAGTCGTTTCCTGTGGGAGTAACTGACATGTAGCCCCAATTTAGCAACAAGGGACATGATGAAAGGGTAACAAGCGACAAATCAAGAGATTTTCTTAATTTTGAACAAATGAGCCAACAATCCAAAGTGACTGGCTCCAGGAAATTTCTCTGACCAAACATAGGCACGGGTTGTTTGGGGTCCCCAGTCTCTACTCGATTAACTTTTTTCTTCCCCCAGGCGTTTTGTTCCCAATAGTGTCCAAAAATGGAAATGAAATTTATAAAACCTATAAACTGGTTGAAACAAAATGACCACACATATACAACGGCCTCAAAAATCTTTACGCACTTTAACTAGTTAACCACTGATCAACACAGAGTTCTTTCAGGTCTTTTAGTCCCCAATAGACTGTTCTGTGTAGAACTGTGAATATGAATTGGGTGCGTTTCAACCACTGGATTAAAGCAAACGCATGTAGTTTTAAGAAGGCAGGTAATGTATTAAGTAAAACATGTCAGGGGTCTTTACAGGGCAGCGGTCAGTAATGTTTGGTATTTTTTTTAATTTAGGTAGTTTTTTCAATAACGCTTTTGCTCAGCAGTCCATTTCAGATGAGCTAGAGTAGTCCGAGAAGTCAGCAGCTTTTCTGGATACTGTTGACATATGGTTTCCACTCTGCACAGTCTTAACTTGCATGACTGCTTAACTTGCAGTCTTAACAAAAAAGTCTTTATTGACAACAGTTTTTCAATGTATTCTCAAGCCCGTGTGGTCATATACATAACCAAAGCATGTCTAGGGGTTCACAGGTCAAAGCCACTCATTTGTGGTTTCGGTCTTTTCCAGAGAATTTTTAAGGATCTTGTTATTTTCAAGGATAATTGCATCACTGGTTTCAGATGTTTTCTTAAACATTTCACAATGTTACTAGTCTTACATTGCCCCAGTTGCAACTTTAGGATCACTTTAGAATTTCATTTCGTGCAATTTTCATGCAATTCATGCATGAAAACTATACAGTCCATTTCACAATTAATGTAAGTGTATTAGATGATTTTTAAGGAATAAAAATGTTTGTATTAAAGCCTATTTTTGTATAGAGGCTGGTTTTGCATATAGTCCTATTATCAGTAATTCTCAGTCCTCTGTCTAAATCTCCTGGTACGCCCACCAATCCAAGTTAAGGATGTTGTTGGGCTAATTGGTTGTTAGGACACTCTTGCTCAATTGTGATGCACAGCTGAAAAACATTCTACTAATAAGTGAGTATAAAGGGAACAACAGTCTAGGTTAGTTTAGTATATGAAGCATCAGCAGTTGATGGCTTGCTGACCGGCTCACAATGACCAGAAAGAAACAACTTTCTTTAGAGACCCGTCAGTCCATTGTTGTGTTGTTGAAGGAAGGCTACTCCATGTTATAATGTTAATATTTTAAAATTTAACATATATACTGTAAAAAAAGCTATTATATTATATTATATAATTATATTTATTTATTTTACTATGTTGAACAGTTATAGCTGTTTACTTTAACTTAGTCATTGACATTCCAGGTAAGTGTTCCTAAGACAAAACATGTAGGCGTTTGGAATTTTCTTGCTTACTACAGAGGGTGATGAGGCGATTTTCGAGGATGACGTTCATTTTTCCCATAGAACAAATGCCTTAGACCGAGTGCCCATGTCGGAGCAATGATGACGCAAAACCTCCGAGGTCTACTCGCAATCAGTGCGTTGCATTCCCAGAGGCAACCACACACCCTTTTGGCCTAACACATGCTGTTTATGCATAACGCTGGTTAACATTATCATAAGCATGCACTATGCATTATTATATTTGCATCTGTCCCAGCATAATGGTGGTCGATAGTCATACATACAGGTTACAGCGGTGGAAGCGAGCCACATTGTTTTGCATGAGTACTCAGTCTATGCATGATTGCAGGTTCATAGAATTGTATATTTGAGGGTGCTGGCTTAACTACTGATCCATCGAAACCCATTATAATCACGGTCAGTCACCGGCACAGGAAATCACAGTGGACCCGCTGGTTAAGCCCATTGAGGTTAGGTGCAGGGATTTGTGGTCAAAAACAATGGAGCGTTGACTGCAATAAAAACAGCATTTTCGAAACAAATTCCTCTGTGTATATTTCCAGAAAACACACATTCGCAATCGCATACACAGCCTGTCTGTCCTTATCACTCGCACAATGGATCACGTGCCAACACAAGCACACGTACATGTTCCTATGCGCACTTTAAAACCCAACGGTGAGTTTACTGGGATGGTTTAGGCAATTAAATGCTAAATACACATCCAGGAGAAAATACATAGTACCATACAAATATGGTAAAGAGTATATATCTTATATTTATTATAAGATAAATATTTCATTTACATGTTTTTAACTCTTCAACTTAAGCGGGAAATTCCAGCAGCTTTTCAAAATGTAGATATATAATTAACTGGTTAAGATAAACGACGTCAGAGAGAGTGGTTTGATGTGAAACGCTCCATTGTAGAGGAATTGTTCACAGCGTTGAGGATAGGAACCAGATGCCTGAAGAACTGAATGCTTCTAAAAGCAGATCTCGCAGAGTGTTATTACGTGAAGTCATTATGAATACGTTTCCTGATGCTTGGGAAACGTTTTGACAGTCCTGCTCAAATTATATGTTTTGTTGATTCTGGCTTTCTAAATGAAAATAATGTAACACGCCCTCTACGCGGAACAAACTGAACGATCCCAATCCTACATTTTTTCTTGTATTTGTATTTCCTTTCATTTATGTGGTTTTATACAGCAAAAAGACATGAACACCCTTTTCTTGTGCTTTTAAGAAATATATAAAAGATTTTGCCTCATGGCTGCCTCATTTAAAGGCTATGTTCACATTGCCAGGCCCAGGTGGAATATTTCACCATAATGTGACACAGATCTGATGTTTTTAGATCTTTTCAAATCAGACCTGAGCCACTTTGGTGTGTGGTTCTAGATCAGATATATAGCCAATTTGATCTTAATGGGCGACCTTAACGGGAATGCTCAGACCGAAATTTATGTGTTTTGTATTAACTTAGCGTTAAGGTGGCAAATTAAAGCCGGTAAACGTTAGAAAACAAACACATCTGGCCCTTTTTAATCTACGGTGTGCTTTAACAATAGACTGAGAGCTGCTCTGAGGTAATTATCTTTGCAGTGAAGAGTTTTTTTCTGTTTGTTTGCTGTTTTAGAATTTACACTAGTGGGTCATTGCAGAAGGCTGGTTCACAGTAATGACGGAGTTTAGTCACTTACCTACATGGATGTGAACCGTCATGTTAGAGAGATTGAGTCTGAACTACATATGGAAGCTGAGCAGCGGGGATTGTAATGTGAACCACTTTGAAATGAAACACTCCTTGTAACTTCAGTATGTATAAACAACTGCTATAGGCTGAATAGGTGAATACGGAAGTGACATCACAAAAACAATACATTTAAAAGAGCTCAGTTTCGCAGCTTAATGTGAATGTATTGTACGGTGTATTACAATGTATTTGAATCTTTAACTCCAGCAGTAGGGGTGTGCCATATCGTATCAGACACAATAATATCGCCAACATTTTTAAATATCGTGAACGATATTATACCCTGAAATATTGTGCCATATCACCCACCCCTAATTATCACACCAGAGTATCATTTACTGTTTTTAGCAAAAGAAAAATTCACATTTTTTTATTTCCCATTATATATCTACTAGAGACAGGTTTTATCTGTCCAGTATAATTAATTTTACTTCAGTCCTGGATTCATGGAGATATTTGGATGGCATTATTTAGTATCATGATATTCTGGATCATTGACTTCTGTTACAATCTGATGAAAATACTTGTATTTTTTAATATTCTCAGTTAGGGGTGTGCCATATCATATCATATCATATGCAATAATAAAATTTGTGTATTTATGTATTCTTGAAATATATTTTTTCAATTCAATGTTTTGTCATATCACCAAGAGTATCGTTATTGCAACAATACCATGAAATATCATGATATTATTGTAGGGCCATATCGCCCAGCCCTATCCAGGAGCACTGCTGTATCTGATCTACGCTAAGGATGATTCCCCCCCCAAATAATATCTGCACTATGGTGGTCCTGACCATTGAAGAACAATGTAAAAGGGGGCTAACATAGTATGCATAGAAACTACGAAATGCATTTCTAAAACTACAAAGTGCTCCAATATCTGATAAAAAAGACAAAGAGGGTAGATACAAAGAGAAGCAGTTAATAAAGTGGCCCATGAGTGTTTATGTAAGTTATATATATATATATATATATATATATATATATATATATATATTATAACTTAGAGCTACAACATGTACATAAGTCACATTAAATGAATAGAAATGGTAATTTTTGAGTGAACAAAATTATTGACTTTTACAGGGTATACAGCCTCACACACACACATATACACTCGCACTCGCAGTCAGATAGTTTGACAGACTCTCGCGCTTGTTGTCTGGCTTTTTGTCTCGTCTCTCTGTTTTTGCTCTTTTACTCTTTTGTACGTTCTCGCACGCACACACGCATACACACATATGCTCAGTCTCCTGAGCTCTGCTCTCTTTCCTCAGTATAATTCCTTTCTCAGACACTGCTGTCAAAACAGCCTGGCAGACAGTGCAGAGCTCATATCAGAGCGTGGAGAGAGAGAGTGCTGACGGGAGCAGCCAGCACCATCTCACGCACACACAAGCTCACGCTTTTAAAGTAAGCTTCCAGCTCTCATATGCATAGACGCTGGAGTTTAAGTAGTCGCTAAGTTTGGAATCAATCCGTCATATTAATAATAATAATAAAATATAGTTTCACGTACAGCTTGCATCTCTGAAACAGTAAACAGGAAAGCAAGCCATTCTGGACTGTTTGTATTGATCTGTTCACTGTATGAAATCTTCAGCTGACATCTTCAAATGAATGTAAACAATCGATGTGGTAAGATAATTAGAGACCAGGATTAGCCAAGAAAGCAGACATAAGCAGACTGGCATTTCTTCACAGCCTATCCATCTTGAGACTTGACCTGTTTTCAAGTATGACGTTGCGGAATAGAGGGGGAATAGGGGAAGTATAGGGGTATATGAGGGGAATATTGGGGTAAATAGGCAAAATATAGTAGGGCTGTGTATCGGCAAGAACCTGGTGATACAATACGTATCGTGATACAGCGCTCACGATTCAGTATATCATGATATATTGCGATACTGCAAGCAAAGTGATATACTGTGATTTTTCAAATACTACTATTAAAACCTACCACTATATGAACAGGTTTATCAATGCTTACAATAGCATTGCACCCTTGTGCTGCTTGTTAATGTTGGAGTGGAGCTGAAAATGGATTACAACACTGCCAACTAGTGGCCAGAGGTTTAAACACAATACACACTGATTTACTGTCTTCCAGAATCTGTGTATTGATACTGTGTTTTTGAGAATCGATACAGAATCACTAAACATAATATCCAGATACACGATATTTGATATTTATTACACCCCTAGAATATACGAGTGTATAGAAGGGATGTAAGGGTATATATGAGGGATATAAGTGTATATAGGGGGAATATAGGAGTATATTGTGGTGCAGTATAACAACATTTGTTGTCATTGTGATAAACTCTATCACAGTATGTTTAGACCCTGTGGCTGATGTTATCAGCATCTAAGAAACGCTAACCACCTGCATGTTTCCTTACAAAGAGAGCTTCACTGGATTTAGTGCCCTGATTTGATGAGATAAAAAAGAATAAGTTTAAACCCACATTCAAACACACTATGAAAAATGTATATATGAATACAGTTATTTCTATTCAACATTTCACACTGTGTTTGAATTTGGGTTTAAAACTCATTCTTTTTTAATTTACCAAACCTAAAACCTAAAAAAAGCTCTAAAACTATTCAAGTGTATGTGTAACTCACCTACTACAGAAAACATACTTGGCATTATGCTGCAGATGTTAGTAATGCACCACAATCTTTGCACGGCCCACAATTTACGTTATTTACGTCCTGATGTGTTTAATTTAACAAATATCAGTAATTATGTGCTGAAATGTGTGCTTACTGTACAGGATGTGTTCACTTAACTAGTCTGGACCTTCAGACTTTGTAGGTCTGAACATAAATAGCAGGAGTGAATGGGGCCTCAGACCACCGTTGGGTCGGGTCCAATAGAAGTGGTGTTAGCCCAGATGAAACAGAGCCATGATACCCATTGTTTGGATATTTTAAACATGTGGACCACTTATAGGAGGTTGAGGCGGACATCGCCAGTTGCACAGTGGAAGAACAAAAAGAACCAGAAAAGAAGTACAAATGAGCAACGGTAGCGCATGAGGAGAGGATGAAATGTTTCATTGTAATTTGGTCTGCCGAAAAAGTCAGAGGTCAGCTTAGATAGAGGATATGACAACGGCACCTAAATATAAGGAAACTGCAAAGCTGTGATGGCGTGATGCCACCAGAAAAAGTGATGTGCCCACAAATGAGAAGGAACCTGCACGCCCCTTCAAATATCAGATAGGGGATGACGACAAGACCTTGATACGTCATGCAGAGAGCTTTAATGCGCTTGCTAAACCTGGGTCCGACCTCTGTCCAGACTTTTAAGTGTGAAAATGACCAGAGGTGCCCAAGCGTTTTCCTATGACTGTACCTTATATTGAGGAATGTCTAGAAGTATCTAGCATATTCGATTCATTTTACATTTAACTATATGTTGCCAAAGTGTCTCTGTATAGAATACTGGTTCCAGACTTTTAAACGTGTGTCTTACATCACAAATGCATACAGATAAACCCAGCCAGCACCAACAATAGCTCAACTTCTAAACTAATGAATGATGACTGGCCCTGAGGTATCACTGCCTGGCACTCACCACAGGCTTCTCCTGAAGGTCCTTCATCAGTTAGCTAGCCTGTCTAGCTCTGTTAGAAAGCCATATGTAACTGTGTTAGACCCCCAACCCTGCTGATGCCTCACAGTGTGCTCAGATGAAAGACTGTGACCATATGCCATGTGGTCACTGTATATTGCGTTAGAGCTGATTACTTGCTGAGACGCAATTGCTGCTACTATAGTTTAGTTATTAAAAAAATAAGTGAACAAATGTGAGAGTGAACATTAAATGAGCTACTGGTTTTTTGGTTTCTTCCAGATCTTCGCCGCTTAACTCGTCCAACAGTTTTTGAAATATCAACACCGTTCTTCCTCCAGATCGTCTTTTATGATGGTGTGATTCGGCCTTGTTTGCAGCTTTTTGATCGGATACACGGAATTCCGGAAAACAATGTATTTTTCCGAATTTTCCCTTAGAGTATGAATGAAATGGAAAAGTGCACGTCAATCTACTGTACTTCTCCTCGGCTGACAGACACCATTTCGCATACACTGACTCAGAGCAGACACTGACCCCGAACACGACTGCAGTGTTGCTTTGACCCGCACTCGTCTGTGTGTCAAAATTTTCATCCCTCATTTTTTCCCCCATAGAGTCCCATTCATTTTTGGGCGCAGTCAAACAGGAGGGTTTCGTACTGTAACACATATTTTCAGCAATATCACTCAAGAGCTAATTTGCCAGAACCAGGTTAAAGTTAATCTGTAAACAATTTTTTTTTTTAAGGTTTAATGTCGAATGGATCATTGTAGAAAAATGTAGCAAGTCAGAAATGTTCAGCAGTGGTGACAGAAACCAGACGTCTGAAGATTTCGTGCTTTCTAAAAGCTCCCTCACAGAAAGTATGTTATTAAGTTATTATGGTTATGAGAGCTCACTGCCTGATGCCTTGTTTTGAGACATTGCTCTAAAATTTGTTTTGAGATGACCTAAAATGTATTTTTTAAATTCGTTTGCAGAGATGTTCAGACAGGGTGCTGGAAGGCAAAACAGTCCCCAAAGAAAACCGTTTTAAGTTTTAACCCCATTTTTCTATCATTAATAGTGTATGTTGATGAAAACTCAGAAGACACATTTTGGTTATTTTGGATAGAAACGCATTGTGAACCAGACAACAAAGCATTCCACAATAAACCACTAAAAATGGGGAAAATTAGTGGAAACTTCTCATTCAGGCTAGGCCTAGGCTGTTTTCCAGTGGTAAAGCTGGCAATATGCATTAAACGGCTAAAAGAAATATCGGCTTTGTAGCACAGTTACATACAGTGGACCAATCACAATCAAGGGGAGATGTTGTTTTGCTTTTAAACATTGTTGCACTTTAAGTACTACCAGCTTATTTCTCCATTGACACTAAAGTTTTCTACAGAGTCTCACATCATTATGGTTGGTATGGTCTAGTGAGTTATAACGCTTCCCTCCATTGATTCCCAACCTGGATAAACACCCAACACTAAGCCAAAGAGAGTCCTTGGGAAAGACTCCTAACACTGCCTTCGTCTACCTGTGTAAATGTATGAGCTGTCAGTTTATATTGATGGGTTATTATTTTCGGTATTCTTCTCTCAGTTGTTGTTATTGATTTTATACTTGATTACAACAATCAGTCTGGGCAAATTATCAATGTAATGCCTATACATGGCAGCCACTATAAAAATACAGCAATCTGGTAAAGCTTCTTTTATAGATTGTGTACCCAGCTTGGCATTTGTTGCACATTTACCAAGGCTGAGGTAAGACCAGTGGAGATATGTGTGAGATAAATAAGTCAGAGACAGATACACAGATAAATGTAAACTGTCATCCAAATGCCACAAATGTACAATTTTCAGAGCGCTTCTTCTCCTTCTGTCTTTAATGCAGGATCAGACGGAGTACAACTCCTCCATAGTGAGGAGTCAGACCAACACAGCCATCATCCGCGGCCTAAAGCCTGGCGCCATCTACGTCTTCCAGGTTCGGGCGCGGACTGTGGCGGGATTTGGACGCTACAGTGGCAAGATGTACTTCCAGACCATGACAGATGGTAAGCAGCCTACTCCCGTGAAGATAAAAAAGATCTCGGCGATCTGTCATAATGATTTATGGCCGACTATGAATTTTGCTTATGTCAGATAATGTAAAAGTCTGCCCTACCATCATTCTCTCTCACATACACACAGGAGTCCGTTGAGACCTCATGAACTCATGAGATGGTCATTGTAATGTAGCTACAAAGCGAAGTAGTAGCAGCCTTTTAGAAGCTTGAACAGCATAAAAACCAAAAACACAGTTCTAAGGAAGATTACTCAAGAACCCAACACGGTTTGAGAAGAGTACACTATATGGCCAAACGTATATGTGGACACTTGACCATCCTGGCTAGCTGTATGAGCTGGTTTGAAGCGTTCCCATTTAAAAACCATCCAAACTATTATGCACTTGGCCTCTCCTAACAACCTCCACTCTTCTGGGAAGGCTTTCCGCAAGGTTTTGGAGCATGCCTGTGCCTTTTCACTCAAAAGAGCATTTGTGAGGTCAGGCACTAAAGTTGGATGAGAAGGCCTGGCTTGCGATCAACGTTCCAGTTCATCCCAAAGGTGTTCATTAGGGTTGAGGTCAGGGCTCTGTGCAGGCCACTGGAGTTCCTCCACACCAAACTAATCAAACCCTGTCTTTATGTTGCTCGCTTTGTGCACCGGGTCACAGTCGTGCTGGAACATGAAAGGTTCTTCCCCAAACTTCTGCCACAAAGTTGGAAGCACACAACCATCCAAACTGTATTATTGTTGATTTGATGTTGATTATATAGCTTAATTTAGATTTGACAGAATTCACCATATTGCATTCATATTTTCATTCATCAGTGTTCTCTCACTATACTGCCCATCACACAGTCATTGAAAATCAACCTGTGATATCAACCTGTCTCAACTACTAGCCCAGTGATCTATATACTAATAAATACAGCACACTAGCATTGCTACTACCCTCGGCTTCAAAGCTGTTGCCATCAAATTAGAAGTATATAACTCAAATATTGTTGTATGCTGAAGCATTACCATTCCTCTTCACTAGAACTAAGGGGCCCGAACCCTAAAAACAGCCCCCTCCTCCATCAAACCTTATAGTTGGGACTATGCATCCCAATATCTTGGGGACTCATGGTTGTGTGCAGCCTCAGGACCAAGATAGCCTGTTTCATTAAGCTCCTGACACACAGTGCTTGCACTGATGTTGTTTCCAGAGGCAGTTTGGAAGTTAGTAGTGATGCAAGAGAGGAGAAGTGACTAAGCTGTCGTGATTCCAGGATGCTTCCGTATCAAAATAATAGCGCCTACAGTAGACTGAGGCAGATCCAACATTTCAAAAATGTGGCAAAAGTGGCATCCTATGACTGTGCTTTGTAAGTGGTGTGCTTGAATACCTGTTAGCAGTGAGTGTGGCTGAAACACAAACTCTTATTTGGAAGCATGTTCACATTCTTTTGGCCATATAGTGTACATAGTCGCTGTCCAAAGAAAAAGCAGCTGCCGTTTTCTTAATTTTATGATAAATGCAAAAAGAGAAATGCTCCTAAATAGCTTGGGAAACATTCATTTTCATTAAAAGTAAAGAAAGTTTTTTAATTTCCTGTAAAGTTGTCATTTAGCAGATACTTGTTTTCCTTTGGACGGTGAATAAATGATGATTTAGGCCTAAAAGTTTGCATGACGCTATTAGGTGGGATGTAAGCATCCCTGGTGCCCTCGTAACTTCAGACATGTTTCAGCGGATAAGCTAAATTTGAGGTAAGGAAAAGGTGTATAAATGATAGGTTTCGCCAAGTTGTTCCCTTAAAGATTGGAAGATGATGTTGGAAGTTGTTGGATGTTGGAAGATGATGTTTCTGTATCAGATGTTAAATTGTCCTTAGGCATAACCCTGTAGGTCAAGCCTGTTTCAGCCAGTGCTGCTTTATCACTTTATCACCAGCATGGATTCGGGGCCTCCTGCTGGAGTTATGCCCTAGACTGCTGGGGCTAAAGCTGGCTAACCGCGGTGGAAATGCTGCTCTCCTCCGTGGATCAGCGGGTCCAGATCCACCTTTCAAATCTGACTGATCTGTCAACAGCTCATTAACCGCACAGTCTGCAGTCAAAATTAGCCTCACATTTGACAAGCCTGTGTCACCTGGCCTGGCATACAGATCAGGCTGCGTAATTGCTGTAGACCTTATTAAGCGTTGCTGTTTGTGAGGGAACAGAATGTATTTCCACCTGTTTATAGTGAGGCTGTAGGTCTTACAGCAGAGCAGATTGTTAAGGTTCATACTCTATAGCTAATTTCTCTAGTAGGATTACATAATCAAATACAATTAGACATACCTCTTGATTGCACGGTTGATTACATGTTGATTATATAGCTTAATTCAGGTTTAACAGAATTCACAATATAATTTTCATCATTTTTTCATCCATCATTGTTGTCTCACCACAGTATTTAGCATGCATTTGGCGTCAACCTGTCCTGACCGCTAGGCTATTGATCTGTATGCTAATAAATACAACCGGCCTGGCATTACATCTTACCTCCGTCATCAAAGCCAGTCTAGGAAAGCAACAAAAGAACGATTGCTTTATCTTTATTCAACACTGAATGGATGCCAGATGCAAGTGTTTTTATCCTTTTACACTCAGTCAGGGCTATGAAGGCCAAGGTAAGGTGAGGTAAGGTTATCTACTTGGCTATAGCTATAAGTATGACTAACTATAGCTATTTCTGATCTTCATTGGCCAAAGCCTTTGGCATTTATTAGTAATTAGAAAAAAAAAATAAGAAGAAGGACAGCTCACCTCAAAAAATCCAAGTTATCATCAGAAAAGTATATTACACTGGAGAATGTCAGGCTTGAGATGATTGGTAATCTAAGATTTGTGTCATTGCTGCATATGATGCCAATCTAATACTCATAATGTATAACTGTTAATGCTTGTATGTTGCTGTCTATATAAGGTCAACTTTATAAAAGGTTCTCTGTTTATTTATTTATTTATTTATATATTTTGGCTGACATGTTACTTAAAAGAGGAACTCCAGAGTCAAAAATTCAGATATGCTTCACAATAAGGTATACTTAATACATAAACAAAGTCATTCAGAGTGTTTGAGATGAAGTGCTCTGTGAGAATCATTCACAGTAGTGTAATCAGATCTCTGAAGATTTTAATGCCTCTGTAATGCCTTACATGAAATGGTTATGAATATGATGCCTGATTTCACAATGAAGTTTAGCCATTTCATTCCATTCATTGCTGAGATACACAATGAATACACATACAGGGTGTTGTAAAGATATGTAGCTTTTTCAGATTTCTGACTTTTTAACTTTCATCAATATTACATGTAAAAACTGAAAGCATATGTTCACCCTTGGTTGTAGGTAGTAAATGTTACTATCTATAGCTGTATTTCTGTTTTCGATAGGTAAGTTTCTTTACAATGAACCATCTCATATCAAACTACTCTAAAAGAATTCATCTCAAACTCTGAATTATGCAGAAATTCCAAATAATATTCAGTAGAATTCTCCATGGTGGGTTATGTTATGAACTAAAATTTGAATGTTGCCTGCTGATATACAGGTTTACACACAGCCACTGTTATTTCTGTTTCTGTTCGCCTCATGCAAGTCATGTATTTAGAAGTGATTAGAGTGTAGACGCTGGCGTCTGTACCTCTAGGGGTCCCTCATAAACAGGCTGTGTTCATATCGAAACTGGCAATGGTTAGTTTTGTTTACTTATTATAACAAGCCCCGTCTCCCCAGTCTAATTCAGATGCACTGAACATCTAATGCCAGTCGCGTCCTCGCTGGTTGCCTCAGTAGGGCTTCGAGAGAGAGTTCGCAGGCGGTTAGCAAGGCTGTTGTGTCTGTGTGGCGCTTGGATAGGCTTTAATTAGGATATGCAGAAAGAGAGAGAGAGAGAGTGAGAGAGAGAGAAAGAGTAAGAGAGGGAGAAAGTTGTGCACTCTCCCTGCATCCCCAGCCGTCTGTCCCACACTGAACACACAGACAAGCCTTACGCACACTCTCCGATGCCTGCCCATATGCCGGGGGAGTGCTAGGCCCAGGCCGTGTCTTCCCTGCAGGCATTAAAGGCATCCAGCACAGGGCAGCCTGTCCCAGAATTCCCCACTGCGGCCTGCTGGAGGTTTCTCACCTGCGTGAGTCTGCGCTGCAGGCTGCTGTGTGACCCGGCGAGAGTCTCCGCAGATTCTCTGCTGCTGCAGGGTGGATCAGATATAGACTCAGACCCCGTGGGGTTTGTATGGAGGTGCTATTCAGATCCCTGTTGGTGTGCATGCCTTAAAGGGTATATATTCTACATCATATTTTTATAATTATTACCCCTAAGTCTACTTATTAATGGTGTAATGATTTTAATACACTATCAGAAAAAAGTAGTTCAAAACATAGAAAACAGTATCGCCGATATGCCCTTCGGCCTGCTTTATCATTTATTTTAAATTTTGATAGAAATTTATCGTCAGTGATCAAAACTAGGCATTTGTGTTTATCCTATCAGAGTAAAGTGGGTGGTGAGGGGGTGAGGCTTATTATATGCTTTTATATTTTTTATATTATACACACTCTTAATCCTGTAACTGAATTGTTGGGGTTGGAATGTTTGGGACTTATTTTGGAATTCTATTGAAGACCTTACATTTATACAAGCCAAATCTGTGTGGGGTATATTTATAGTTATGTAGAATCAAGACTTTTTATAGTGTATTTATAGAGTATAGAGTATTTTCTGATAGTAATACTTTTACTCCTACTCAAATATGTTATCAAGCTAAAAAATCTACTTTGTTACAATTCGGCCAATCATCTTTGGTTTCCAATTCCTTTCTTTTGTTCACTTTTGTTTTGCGTCGTCGTTGACAACATCTGTACTAGTTTGTGTAGAGATGGAAGGATCGATCGGCTATGTATCGGTGTCGGCCGATTTTTAATCAAAATATGTGATCAGCCGATATTTCTCTAATTTAGCCGATCCCGAGAACCGATCGATGGCGTTAAACAAATGAGCTTAATTTCTGTATTTCCAGCTAGTGTTTCGTTGAAACCCCCTCCGGCCAGCTCCCTGCAATTCCTATCTGAACCACTAGGTGGAAACACATACCCTTTCATTTTCCACAGACTGACTAAAGCAGCGCCTCGCCAGAACAGTTTTCTTTGCGTTGCGTTGCGTTGCATTCATCTGGCAGCTTGTTGCTGTATGTGACACAGACTCATCCATAAGTCTATAAAATAATCTGTAAAATTAACCATGTCTCGTTGGGAAATCAAGACAAAGACGTTTAACACTTCTAATCTGATAAAACACTTCAGAGTACACCCACAGCTGAATACAGTGAGTATCAACAAACAGCAGAGCTAGCACGCTCAGCTAACACAAAACTAATAACCCAGAACACCGTGCAGACCAGATCTGACCAGTATGAACAGAACAGCAGCTACAATTCAAGATCTACATTTAATGATTAGTTTGTCGTTTAAAATAATAGAGTCTGTGTTTAAGGACTGCAGTTTTGACTGCATTTATTTAATTATCTTTTTTAGTTTTAAATTAAGTTCTAAATGTAATAATTACAGTATTGGGGATATTAGTTTGATTTACTTTGTTTATTTACTGATAATTTAGTTTAAAATATTGTGCTGTTTCATATGAGCTCGTTAAAAATGGTAATAAACCAGTTTAGACCATGTTTCATGACTTGCTTGCGCTAAAATAACTACATGTAGCCCTGCTGTGGCATATAGCCCTGCCCTCTATCGGTATAGGCTATCGGTCAATCGCTCTGAAAGGTGATCGGTGATTGGAATCGGCCTCAAAAACGCTGATCGGTCCATCTCCAGTTTTGTGATCTCTGACGTGTGTTTGTGTATGTCTCTGCAGAAGAGTACAACACCAGCATTCAAGAGAAGCTGCCACTGATCATCGGCTCAACAGCTGCTGGGGTGGTCTTCCTCATCGCTCTGGTGGTCATCATCATCGTGTGCAACCGGTGAGTTTTTGTACTACAGATCCTGAAGAATGGTTGACGAGCTTTCTCTTGATATGACACACTATGCAAGTATTAAGGCTATCAAAGCCCTGTCGCATTATCCTCATTCAATTGGTCCATCAACCCATCTAGGTTTGGTTGATTCAACTGTGAGGTCTTAATTATGTAATTATGTTGGTATTCTTAATCTCGTCCTGTGATTTTCTAATGTAAGACCTTTGTAAGGTTCAGCTCTGGAAGTTCTATCCAGTGGAAAATGCCAAAACTTACCAATTACGTAAGAATAGACTTATTAACTTCAATAAATATGTTGTATTTGATTAAATAAAGATAAACTAAAAATGCTGACCTATATTAATGCTAGAATCAAGAGTTGCCTTCTCGTTATTAACCATCTACTCATATTTCACAATAAACTTTTAACTCTGGAAGTGATTTAGTTCTTGTTTCAGTATCAACCACTTGTAATCCTAGCTAACATGCATGAATGTAAAGTCAGAAAGATCTGATCGGAGCCAAAAATCAAGAAATAAAGAAATAAATAAACAGAATTGAGCGACAAGGCTTGTACTCTGTGTGATATTTCCAGCCACCAGGCTGTTAATTAGACCACCAGCCAAGTAAAATCACAGAGCGGGAGAGTGTTTTCCTGATATCGTTCATTAGTGGACTTTACCAGAACACCACAGCTTGTAAAGACGCCTTTAATGATGTGGACACCGCTGGAGCCGTCCAGTTTGTTGTGTTATTTCCTTTGCTTTACTGCCTTTCTGAGACCACCACTACAGCACTGTGTGTATGTGTGTGTGTGTGTGTGTGTATGGGTTTGTGTTTGTCCCAGCAGCCGTGGCTTCGAGAGAGCTGATTCCGAATACACCGACAAGCTGCAGCACTACACCAGCGGCCACAGTGAGTGTTCTTACGCTGTTCTCCTACCAGACCGGCCGAAAGCTGTATGGGACATATGGCCTCTCGTTAAGTTTCAGTGGCTATGTTTACATGCATAGATTTCCTCCAATCCGATTACATTAATTCCAATTATAGATTAACACTGAGGTGTTTATATATCACTCTACTCAACAATCTGATGAAAATCTCAGTTTACATGCATACTACAAGCAATCGTATCCAAGATAGCACGCGCATGCGTAGAGTACAGCTTGGTGTAAACATTACCATGACAACGAGCGGCAAGCGAGTTCAGTTTGTTACCTGAGGTTTTAGTTTTTAACTGGCCCACTCAAGAAAACATACTTCACATGTACTTATTAAAGAAGGGCCGAGAGGAAGACGTCACGGCCTGCAACATCGGTTTTATCCGCGTTAGCAAGTAGTCGATTTTCCATGACTTCATCCATAATCCGTTCAGGTTTTTAAGCTTTGTAATACTCCGATCTGAGAAACTCCCATCTGTTTTTAATTTGCTCTATAGTTCGTGTAAACCCACCGTCATTCCTTTGCTCATATACTGTAGAAGTGCTGAACGTACTTAAACTTTCCGATTGGGAATGTATCCGGATACAGGTGTTTACACGGCTATTATTCTTCTATTAAAAAGATTATTTAGAGGGTAACCCACCTCCTTCAATCAGATAGAAACTGTAATCGGAATGACCTCAATCGGACTAGTCTATTGGGATTGAGGTGTATACATGGACGCATTCTATTCCGATTGAGCTATTAGTCGGATTATTAACGGAATATCAGGCTGCATGGAAACGTAACACAGGTGCATTCTTTCTTAGCTACTGTTGCTAGGTTGGACAAGCTTTACAGAACATTCATGAAAACCCCATTCAAATGAATGTGAACAACCAGCGTTAATCTTGTCAACAAATGGATCTCAACAGGAATTTATTTTTTTTTTTGCCGATTATAACTACAGCAAGCCCAAAACTCCGCCCACTGACAATTGAAATATGACCAAATTAAATTCATGCAGATGTTTCAAAAATGGACCCATCTAATCTACAGCATTTAATGGCTCATGAGTCAGAGGCTAGGCCATATACTGAATGCACTGCTCCTAAAATTCCTAAGCAAGCACACTTACCATGTTTAATATTTAGGATTCACAGTTGGGGCAGCCCTGACTGGACTGGGAGTAGATCAGAGGAATAAAGATTGGATTGTAGACCCCACACACCACAGGATAATCCTGGAATATTATCATTTAAGACCACCCTGAAATTGAGTTTGCGATTGCCAGGAGGAGCAAATCGGCCCTCAAAAATCAACCCCACTGTGGACCAGGCTTTATCTCGCAGTGAAACAATAATAAAGATATTATATTTCCATTCCCTTATTGTCCAAACATCTCTTCGTGAAAGACGTTAACACAGACTTGGTATATGGAATTGTGGAAGATCCATAGTCCGGAAGAACCTCTCCTGCCTGAAAACGAACCTAAAGGACCCTCCTAATGCCCCAAAATCAGCCTTGGGTTTGGATTCGAGTATACACTGCCCTCAGTATACACTGATAACTTTATTTATTGTCATTATCTTATATATTTTATTAACATTGCTGATTATCTTAATATCAGTAGCGATTAACTAACAGTATACCATTCAGTACGTCTTTTTCTTAGCAGCACCGTTTCCAAGCTGCTCGTTGTTCTTCTCTCTACGGTGACCTCAATTCTTCACCTTTTCACACTGTCAGAGGAGAAAAAACCCTTTCATCATCCTCAGGCCGTAACCATGAGAAATGAATTCGGCTCTGAGCAGCATCATCCTGAAGTGTTTGTAAAGGATCATGTTTATATCTTCATAGTTTTCTCACCCGCGCAAGCTCTGAAAAACTAAATTCACTTAAGCTCATAAACAGCCATTGTAAATCAGGCCAATGTCACTATAGGATTCCAGCAGCAGAGCTCCATTCACTCTAATACCATTACAGAGAATCTTCCTTCATACAGCCTTTCTGTTTCTCTCTATCTCCTTCTTTCTTTTTTCTTTCCTTCATACAGCCTTTCTGTTTCTCTCTCTCTCCTTCTTTCTTTTTTCTTTCCTTCATACAGTCTTTCTGTTTCTCTCTCCTTCTTTCTTTTTTCTTTCCTTCATACAGCCTTTCTGTTTCTCTCTCTCCTTCTTTCTTTATTCTTTCTTTTATGCTGTCTTTCTGTTTCTCTCTCTTTCTTTTTTCTTTCTTTCATACAGCCTTTCTGTTTCTCTCTCCTTCTTTCTTTTTTCTTTCCTTCATACATCCTTTCTGTTTCTCTCTCTTTCTTTCTTTTTTTTCCTTCATACAGCCTTTCTGTTTCTCTCTCTCTCCTTCTTTCTTTTTTCTTTCCTTCATACAGCCTTTCTGTTTCTCTCTCCTTCTTTCTTTTTTCTTTCCTTCATACATCCTTTCTCTTTCTCTCTCTTTCTTTCTTTCTTTTTTTTTCCTTCATACAGCCTTTCTGTTTCTCTCTCTCTCCTTCTTTCTTTTTTCTTTCCTTCATACAGTCTTTCTGTTTCTCTCTCCTTCTTTCTTTTTTCTTTCCTTCATACAGCCTTTCTGTTTCTCTCTCTCCTTCTTTCTTTATTCTTTCTTTTATGCTGTCTTTCTGTTTCTCTCTCTTTCTTTTTTCTTTCTTTCATACAGCCTTTCTGTTTCTCTCTCCTTCTTTCTTCTTTCTTTCCTTCATACAGCCTTTCTGTTTCTCTCTCTCTCCTTCTTTCTTATTTCTTCTTTCTTTCCTTCATACAGCCTTTCTGTTTCTCTCTATCTCATTCTTTCTTCTTTCTTTCCTTTATACAGCCTTTCTGTTTCTCTCTCTCTCCTTCTTTCTTCTTTCTTCTTTCTTTCCTTCATACAGCCTTTCTGTTTCTCTCTCTCTCTCTCCTTCTTTCTTATTTCTTTGCTTCATACAGCCTTTCTGTTTCTCTCTCCCTCTTTCTTTTTTCTTTCCTTCATACAGCCTTTCTGTTTCTCTCTCCTTCTTTCTTTTTTCTTTCCTTCATACATCCTTTCTGTTTCTCTCTCTTTCTTTCTTTTTTTTTCTTCATACAGCTTTCTGTTTCTCTCTCTCTCCTTCTTTCTTTTTTCTTTCCTTCATACAGCCTTTCTGTTTCTCTCTCCTTCTTTCTTTTTTCTTTCCTTCATACAGCCTTTCTGTTTCTCTCTCTCCTTCTTTCTTTATTCTTTCTTTTATGCTGTCTTTCTGTTTCTCTCTCTTTCTTTTTTCTTTCTTTCATACAGCCTTTATGTTTCTCTCTCCTTCTTTCTTTTTTCTTTCCTTCATACAGCCTTTCTGTTTCTCTCTCTCCTTCTTTCTTTATTCTTTCTTTTATACAGTCTTTCTGTTTCTCTCTCCTTCTTTCTTCTTTCCTTCATACAGCCTTTCTGTTTCTCTCTCTCTCCTTCTTTCTTTTTTCTTTCTTTCATACAGCCTTTCTGTTTCTCTCTCCTTTCTTTTTTCTTTCCTTCATACAGCCTTTCTGTTTCTCTCTCTCCTTCTTTCTTTATTCTTTCTTTTATGCTGTCTTTCTGTTTCTCTCTCTTTCTTTTTTCTTTCTTTCATGCTGCCTTTCTGTTTCTCTCTCTCCCTCTTTCTTTTTCTTTCTTTCATGCTGCCGTTCTGTTTCTCTCTCCTTCTTTCTTTTTTACTTTCTTTCATGCTGCCTTTCTGTTTCTCTCTCCTTCTTTCTTTTTTCTTTCCTTCATGATGCCTTTCTGTTTCTCTCTCCTTCTTTCTTCTTTCTTTCTTTCATGCTGCCTTTATGTTTCTCTCTCTCTCTTTCTTTTTTCTTTCTTTCATGATGCCTTTCTGTTTCTCTCTCTCTCTTTCTTTTTTCTTTCTTTCATGATGCCTTTCTGTTTCTCTCTCTCTATATTTTTTCCTTTCTTTCATGCTGCCTTTCTGTTTCTGTTTCTCTCTCTATATTTTTTCTTTCTTTCATGCTGCCTTTCTGTTTCTCTCACTCCTTCATTCTTTTTTCTTTCTTTCATGCTGCCTTTGTTTCTCTCTCTCTTTCTTCTTTTTTTCATGCTGCATTTCTGTTTCTCTCTCTCCCTCTTTCTTTTTCTTTCTTTCATGCTGCCTTTCTGTTTCTCTCTCCTTCTTTCTTTTTTACTTTCTTTCATGCTGCCTTTCTGTTTCTCTCTCCTTCTTTCTTTTTTCTTTCCTTCATGATGCCTTTCTGTTTCTCTCTCCTTCTTTCTTCTTTCTTTCTTTCATGCTGCCTTTATGTTTCTCTCTCTCTCTTTCTTTTTTCTTTCTTTCATGATGCCTTTCTGTTTCTCTCTCTCTCTTTCTTTTTTCTTTCTTTCATGATGCCTTTCTGTTTCTCTCTCTCTATATTTTTTCCTTTCTTTCATGCTGCCTTTCTGTTTCTGTTTCTCTCTCTATATTTTTTCTTTCTTTCATGCTGCCTTTCTGTTTCTCTCACTCCCTCATTCTTTTTTCTTTCTTTCATGCTGCCTTTGTTTCTCTCTCTCTTTCTTCTTTTTTTCATGCTGCATTTCTGTTTCTCTTTCTATCTTTTTTCTTTCTTTCATGCGGCCTTTCTGTTTCTCTCTCTTTTTTTTCCTTCTTTCATGCTGCCTTTGTCTCTCTCTCTCTCTCTCTCTCTCTCTCTCTCTCGCTCTCGCTCTCTTTTTTTTCTTTTTTCATGCTGCCTTTCTGTTTCTATTTCTCTTTCTCTTTCTATCTTTTTTTCTTTCTTTCATGCTGCCTTTATGTTTCTCTCTCTCAATCTCTCTGTTCCCCCCGTCACTCTTTTTTGTGCTGTCTCTCTTTTTACTTTCTCTCTACCTCCTCCTCTATCTCTCTCTCTCTTTCTTTCATTTCCCATTTTCCTCTTTATTCTTTCTCTCTTCCCTCCCTCTCCCTTCTCTTTAGTCTCTTTTAGTGTCTTTTCCCTTTTTCTTTTCTTTACCCCTCTCTCATCCTTTGTCTCCCTCTTTCCCTGTCTCTCCCCTCTCTATCTTTTTTGCTTCTCTTTCTTTCTCCCCTCTGTGTTTTTTCTCTCTCCCTCACTCCCCATTCTTTTCTGTCTTTCAGTCTCTCCACTCTCTCTCTCCAGCTTGCTCATCTCTCCCTCTCTT
Organism: Megaleporinus macrocephalus; assembly: GCA_021613375.1. NCBI lineage: Eukaryota > Metazoa > Chordata > Actinopteri > Characiformes > Anostomidae > Megaleporinus > Megaleporinus macrocephalus. The sequence goes on from CM038714.1 coordinate 42,328,026, forward strand.
TTCTCTCGCTCACCCTGCTGAACGAAAAAAATGGTCAGGCACTCTTTCCTCCAGAGATTTTTCATTTCTCTGTTGCGGTTGCTTATCAATTGAGGCAGCTTTGGTGTGGTGTAATCAATGGAGGGAGATTGGAGGTAAATGGCGTATTTATAGAAGTAATTTCTGCCTGAGCGTAGAGGGTGAACTCCAGGAAGCCAAGGCCAGCAGCCATCCGTCCGTCCATCCATCCATCCATTAACACCCATTGCACCTCCTCCTCTATCACTCTTTTCCATGGCCATTCTCCTGCGTCTTGAAACGCGGCGGGGCTTTCAGTTACAGACTAGCACTCGCAGTCATGGGTGAGGTCACACTGTTTCCGCTCCCACTGTGACCCATTAGAATCTTCTTTAATAGATAGATCACTTCTTCAGTGTGGACCGAGTGAACAGGTCTCATAGAGGGCTAGAAAAGAATGTGGTCACGTGATAACACTGAAATGGCACATTCTGACCTACGGCACGTCCAGATATTTTCTCTTTGGTGTGATATTTTCAGCGCTAATAGCCCCTAAACTTTGCAATTCTCTCCCACAGACCTGCACTTCTATTTCTTCCTTATCTAAAGACTTTTCTCTTCACGCTACATCTCTACCTACCACTCAGTGTACTGACTGGAATTGGGTCAGAAAAAAAAAGAGAACTGTCCAGTGCATTTTAGACCCCCCCAAATTACAAATAATATAAATAAACCCTCAAAGGTGAAAATGCTCTTCAAGTCTCAGTTGTGTACCAAAAGTATGTGCTGAAGGTACACAGCAATCTATTTCCCAGTAGCAATATCTGGGGCATCTTTATATTAAAAGAAGTGGTTCTGTGGGAAACCAAATGTAGGCAGTTGTCGATCAGCCAAAGACATGTTTGGCACTGAAGCTGTGAAGCGAACATTGATAACTCTCGCTGTAAGCCCTCTTAGATCTTTTTTGAGGTTATACAGATTCACTTACAACATAGTATGACTTGCAGAGATATATAAAAATTAAGTCTGCAGTAGAATTTTACTACTCGAAACCTCAGTTCAGCGGTCCCTGCCTCGCCTTGGTCTCAACTTCATTGGGACTCGTCTCAGTTTCAGGGTGGTGGACTTTGGAAATTGTCGTTGAGACCAGCCGAGTCACTATATATCAACAAAACCAGAGTAAACAGAATTGAACAGTTCTTTCTCTATAACTTGTGGCCACACAGAAGACCAAAAAAAGCTTCTGCATCTTCTGAGACTAGACTACACTGAGCATAGTCCAATAGCGATTTTTGTAAGGCAAACGAAACACACTGTTAATGTATGCAAATCTTACTGTCAATTAAAGTAACTTGTTACATTACTATTATCTATTGTCTTAAGTAATACATTTCTGTACTATGGAAAACAAAAATCCTTTAAAAAGCCTTAAAGACCTTTTAAAAATATGACTAAATATCTACCAACGTTAATTAAAAACAAAAAATCTGCTCTATTACTTCATACTATGGAACATTATGGAATATTACAAAGCTTTATTCTTTTACCTTTCACTTCTTCCCTTTCATTTTCTCTTTCTGTTCCCGGCACAGACACATAATGCAAAGCCCCACATGTACCACTGTCCTTCACATAGTTTTCCAAGCCGACCGCACGAGCGCACAATAGCCATTAAAGTGCCCAGGGCCAGATGTGGAGCTGTGTCTGAATAATCGGATTTAAAGCATGGCTCACTCCAAGTCTTTGAGCGCTTTAAATGCCACCTTAAGCCAATTTACCTGCCATCAAAGGCCAGTTGATTTGCTGCAGCGGAAATGGCTGATAGCGTCCCGGCCATGACACCCTGCACCATACACTAAACAGCCTCACTGAAGCTTCTGGAAACACTGTCACACTTCACAGTCTACAGCCATAAGATATGCCAACGAGAAGCAGTATCAAGAGCTATAGGGGAAGCAGCCCGTTTGCATAATCCTACGTAATCCAGATTTCTTTTTTTTTTTTTTTTTTTTTTTTTTTTAGTCCTTGTAAATTGCAAAGGCCTGTATGTGGGCCTACATTTCCTCATTCCTCTTTCTCGTAATTATAGAACATGCAGATGTGTTTCATAGTAGTGAGTGATTCATTCACTGCAGCTTCTGAATCATTCTTAGTCATCTGTGAATTCATGGGGCTTAGTCATTAATTCATAGTAGTTACTAAGTCATTTATAGTGGTTTCTTAATAATACAGACTCATAACTGCATCCTTTTAAAGATGAAGGGTTAATTCGGTAGGAATGAACAATAATTCTGTTTATAATCAATGACAATAACAAACAACCCTCGTTCAGCATGACGCAAAGAACACATGGCTTCCATTTGTGGTCAGCCATATTAACTTGTTTGATCAAGGAAAAGGAACGGAGGGTTAAAGAGAGACATGACCTGAATCTTTCTCGGTTTCTTTTTCAAAGCATGACCACACAGAGCCTTAAATATTATAGCTGCTCTTTATTTTTCCAAGTGACGCCAGGAATGAAGATATACATCGATCCCTTCACCTATGAAGACCCCAACGAGGCAGTGAGGGAGTTTGCCAAAGAGATCGACATCTCATGCGTGAAGATCGAGCAGGTCATTGGAGCAGGTAAAATCTGGACCAAGTACTTGTTCCATATCTGGCCTTTATCTTCTCTGGGTTTCCTAAGATACAAGTGGGAAACGTAATGATACGCTATTGTTATGAGATATACTTTCTATGAAGTGTGCTATGTAAATAAACTCGCCTTGCTTTGCCTCTTCAGGAGAGTTTGGCGAGGTGTGCAGCGGTAATCTGAAGCTTCCAGGGAAGCGGGAGATGTTTGTGGCCATTAAGACGCTGAAATCGGGATACACGGAGAAGCAGAGGCGGGATTTTCTCAGTGAAGCGAGCATCATGGGACAGTTTGATCACCCCAATGTCATCCATCTGGAAGGAGTGGTGACCAAAAGCAGCCCCGTCATGATCATCACGGAGTTCATGGAGAACGGCTCACTGGACTCCTTTCTGAGGGTGAGTGAACACGTTTTAACACATATGCACATTTGTGTTTCATACATTGGATTTTGGGTCATATACACTACTGCTCAAAAGTTTAGGATCACTTAAGAATTGCATTTCATGCAATTTTCACAAACAATATTGTTCATTTCACAATTAATGTAAGTGTATTAGATGATTTTTAAAGAATATAAATGTTTGTATTAAAGCCTTTTTTGTATAGAGGCTTATTTTGCATATAGTCCTATTATCAGCAATTCTCAGTCCTCTGTCTAAATCTCCTGGTACGACCACCAATCCAAGTTAAGGATGTTATTGGACTAATTGGTTGTATGCACAGCTGAAAAACATTCTACTAATAAGTGAGTATAAAAGGGAGAACAACATTCTAGATTAGTTTAGTATCTGAAGCATCAGCAGTTGATGGCTTGCTGACCGGCTCACAATGACCAGAAAGAAACAACTTTCTTTAGAGACCCGTCAGTCCATTGTTGTGTTAAGGAAGAAGATACTCCATTGAAAACAAGAACATTTCACTGTGATCCCAAACTTTTGAGCCAACCTGCCAACCTCCCCACTTAAATACTAAAACAAACTCTTCAATGGTCAGAACACTCATAGTGGTGGTATGTTAGTATGTGTTGTGCTGTGGGTATCCTGTGGGCAGCGTCCTTTCCCTGACCATTAATGTTCATTAAGGACTACAGGATGAGCAACACTAACCATGCGGCAACAGGTAAGTTCCTTGCCTTGGCTTTACATCTACAAAAAATAGGAACCAACATGGTAGGGATGTCTAAACGATTGGACAGTAGGTGGATGCACCTACTGTTTGCAATTTCCACTGAAGAGGTCTCCAAATCACCAAATCGTACAGAGTACAGTGTTTTACTTTGCTTAATAAAATATGTTCAAATGCTTTGACGTTCTGTAAAGCTCCACACTACTAACTAGGGGCTTCCAGTAGGAGCCCAACAATAGTAAAAAAAAAGATATTTCGTTTGTATTGTAATAACAGAGTGAACTTTAGTTCCTGTTTATTTTCTATAACTCTGTATTGGTTTATACATCGTTTTCCTGCACATGCTAAAAGCCCAGATTTAGGTTTAGCTCTACAGTAAATAGACAAAACAGTTAAGGGGGCAAGGCTAGCCCTGTTTTTCATTTTCCTACATTTCTGACACTGTATGAAAACAAACATACAGTTACACACTTGCACACACACACACACACCTGCTCCTCATTTTAGAACTCATTAGGGCTAGTAAATACACTCAGACATTTGTCCTTGTTCCTTGTGATGTCTTGCATGCATAAACTGCATTTCTAAGTCGTTCCTTTCGTGCCCCCTGTTTCCTGTGTTTTCTTTAGTTCTTGTATTGGATTTCATATTTATTGTCTTTTGCCTGTGTTTTTGTATTCGGCTATTCATGGTTATGCCTGTGATAACTCTGCCTACCTGTTTAATGTCTGCTGTGCATAATGAGGCTGAGGCAATGGTTAGTTTACATACAGATGCATCCTGTGCTGCACATTTCACTCACTCTATAGACAAATTAGACATTTTAGCAGAGGTACACAATAGGGCTGCCTGCCAAGCACACACCAGGACAACATAGTTCAGTAAGAGGAACTATGATTTAACTATAAGGAATGTTTTTCAGTGCTTAGTGCTTTTGTAATGTTTAAACTGAATTAAATTTTCAGTATAATGTCTAGTATATTTGAACAGCTCTTCAATAATCATCATGGAATACAGTCATCAAAAAATATATAAGCAATGCCAAAAGCTGGAAGTCACAGTATATGGTTTCAAAGTGTATAAGCTTTCATCTATTGTTCATTTTTATAGATAGCACTATACAGTACAATGTCAGAAGCCACACAGGCAAGTCTGTTTGAGGCTGCTTAAAGAGACACTCTGGCCAAAATGGAAAATGTAGCTACAACTATCAGTACATCTGTTATATAAACATGTGTACTCACTAATAGTAGCACTGAAGTAGCTTCCAAAATGAGATTTTCCAGCTTAAAGACTTGGAAAGCCCCTTCTGATGATGTGTGTTGAAGGTGGGAGGACGTTTTGAAAAACAGGAGCTGCTTTTGGGTGGATTTTCGAGAGAGAGAGCGAATGTTATTGCTTGCAGACCAAATATTCTTTATATCAGCAACAGCAATGCTAGCGTTGAGGATGACTTTATCACTGCGGAGGTCATTCACAGTGATTGTGTGATGAATTGCCACAGTGCTTGCTGGGTATTGCATTGAACAAAACAAAACAGTGGAAATGATATAAAATCTTGAATTGTGTTTGGGCTACAGAACATTACATGGCAAATAACATTAAACATACTATCGACTCAAGTGTGTGATAATCAGGTATGTAGTTTGTATGATGCTATATGTTGTGGTTTTTGTGCCTTTACCCTCGTAGCATCCAGTGAAAAGCAAGCTTATTGATTGTTATTGTTATTATTAGCTGATCAACTGCATTTAGGGAAAATGTATACATTTAATTTAATATCTAATTTCAAAGTTCTTCAGAAACATAACTGTTTTGCCTTTAAAAAGCTACATTATCATAGAAAATATATTGAAATCCTTGAAATCCTTCCAAACATCTTAAGTCCACACATAGCCAGGCACCTCAGTGTGTTAAGAAATATATACAGACATGTAACTGAATGAAAAGTCCTCATTAGTGCATGTGTGTGCACATCAACATGCACATAATTTCAAATGTCTGTTCTTTATTTATCACAGTGTCCATCAGATAATCCCCTTCAGGGGTTTTTCCCCTAATACCCAATCAGGCCTCTTCAGCAGGCCTCCCCGTGGTGCATATCTACTCTCTGTATTGATTTGCGCAGTCGTTCTGAGCTAATAAGTCCCCAACACTCTTGCCTTCATCTCCATGGGTCACCACGCTAACATTTGCTTTGAGATTGAGCTCGCTTTGAATAAAGGCAGTCCGGCATTCTTTGAAACGCCGTTCCATTCTTAGTCATGCTCTCGTACCTCGCATCGGTCACGCTACCGCTAATTCACTCCCTACGTTTTGAACTTCAGAGCCACTCTCCGTTATATTAATAAACATATATTTCATATATACTAAATGTACCTCATAGAGTACATGGATCAGAAATGTGGGAGCAGCGCCAAACACTTTAGTCTTGTGCATAATTCATGCGTTTGGTGCTTGAAGTCAAAGTATATGGTTTCAAAGTATATATGGCTAGGCCTTCTGCTAGCATCTGTCTGCACCAACTCATTCAGATGTTTAGCTGAAAGGCAAAATCTATCAAAACCCAGAGAAATGAAGCAGGGTTGGAAATTAGAGGAAGAGACCGCTGTATGGAAGCAACATGGCCAGCTTAGTTTTTATTATATATATATATATATATATAATTGTTATTATTTTAGACAGTACTTTTCCTTATTACTAACTTTTTTGTTAATGTTTTTAAAAAGAGTCATATCAAGAGAGTCATTTGAATTATTATAAAGACAGATACTGAAATTTCATCTGAAATATTACTTATACTATACTTAAATATTATTTATTGTATAAAAACAGTTCCTTCTGAAATATGACCGGTTTCTACATCAACACTGCATGTATTTGATGTTAACCATTCCTTTTAAGTTGAGTGTGATATCTGTAAATATAATTAGATTTTTGTTTACTTAATGTCATATCATGTTAAGTGACAGGATGAAGTGTGACAACATTAAAACCTTCAGAAAAGCAATCACCGATAGCCGATAAGTCTAGCAGTATTTATTTGTTGTTTTTTTTCCTCTGAATTAATGAAGTAATTTGATAAAACAATCACCTGTCAGGAAGCAGGTCTGATATTGTATTACTGTTGTTTAACCTGTAGTGATTATTATACTATTTTAATTATTCTTATGTATGCCGGGTATGTTTTTAGGACGTAATCTTGGCAGTGCAAAGCCTATTGCAGTTTGTATGTGCCAGAACAACATGGTATTAGTAGTGCTAGATCTTATAATCTCAAAAGTAAACAGTAGTTCTATGTTCTATGATTTTATATGTACTTATTTGTGGCTGATTTTTCAGTGGTTCAGTACGAACCAGTAGCTGTGATGAACTCGTTGAGGTGTTTATTAGTGCTTATATAGCATATGCATCATATGCTGTTAAATCATATGCTACGGTAATACAGTAGATAAAAAAAAAAAAAAAATAGAAGAGGAGGCCACTACTAAGAAGAAGCATGACTAACTCTGGCAGTGTTATATACAATAAAACTTATAATGATTATCAAACCATTTCAATTTTCAGTAATCCTGATAGTCGTGTACGATTAGCGTCTTTTTAAAAAGTCACGCTGGAAATACCCATAATCCTCCTGCAAAGCACACACCAAGACAACCAACAAAATAATTTCATAATGACTTAAACTGTAGTTGATGTGGTGTTACATATGCAAGAGCTTCCATAAACAATTATAATACTTACGGTAATGTGATTAGCCTGTATGGTAGTTTGTGTGTTGTTGGTTTTTTTTTAAACAATTCCACAATAATCCACATGGAATACCTTGATCAGAAATGTGGGAGCAATGCCAAACACTTTAATCCCATGCATAATTCATGCGTTTGAAACCGGGAGTCAAAGTATATGGTTTCAAAGTGTGTACGCTCAGAGCTTCTGCTAGCATCTGTCGGGGCTAACTCATTCAGATGTTTAGCTGAAAGGGAACATCTCAAATCCCAGAGAAATGAAGCTGGGTTGGAAATTAGAGGAGGAGGCCGCTGTCAGGAAGCAACGTGGCTGACTCTGGCAGACATCAGTTTGATTCGAACGTGCTACGGGAAAAAAGTGGGTGTCCAGAAACCTTCATCACCGCTAATTGGCCTTACTGCGTGTTTGAAGTTAGCAGGGGAAGGAAAAGCGCGCCTCTGATTTATGTAAATTGTGCATGTCTGATCTTTTTGGGGGAGGAAAAGTGATTTATTTTTCTCATTAGTATAGCCTTGCCTCTGATCTATCATGAGTGAAAACTTATTTTATCCTTGACACACAGCTTTAAGGGGTGTCAGGAAGTGTAATTATCAGAAACAAGAAACTGCTGCGATTATGGGGCGCAAATGAGGCGAAGTAAGTGGCCCGCCGTATGCAAAACTGTTCCAATTGACTTTGTCCAGATTAGCATAATGTTGGACGATATTGATAAGATTCAGTATCAAGATATTTTTCAAGTATATGACCGTAACATGGGGATATTTAAGTCGGTATCAATAAAGTTAATGAGGTCGTGCTTACTGACCGTTGATTCTCTGATGTTAAAAAACCCATATCCTACATTTTTCTTGTATTTGACTTTTTCCCTCTTTTTTTCATACTTGTGCGTGCATGTTGCTAATATACCCAAAACAGTCATCATTTATTTCTACGTAACCGTTTTCCGACCTCTCTTTATCACTTAGAAGCAACTGTTTTTGTTGCTAAGTGCCTTGAAGATGGATACATGTAGGTTAAACTCTGTTCTGATTGGCTGCCTTGTATTGTAGCTTACTCAGAAAGCACTCAAAGCTGTAAAAACAGTGTGAATGGGTGGAGCTAAGCAGTTGCAGGCCTTGTGGGATATATGCAAAAGAGTTGGTTTTTGCTGATCACTTTCAATACACTATGCATACAGAGTGGCATTCTGAGTTTTAAATAAGTGAGAGTTCCCTTTGAAAGAAATCCCTTATAACCTGGATTAGCGTTACCAGAAAAGGTCCAGTAAGGAACTATGTACATGATTCAACTTTACAGTTCATGCAAGCTAAAGGATCTGTGTATTTTCCCCAAATTACCCCAGAATTTTTTCTTTAACATTCTTTTTTTTTATTTCATAATGTTTTGTTTTGGATGACATATGTGCAGATTGGTGCCATCTCTCACTTTGGAGCTTTAACATTATATTTCCAACCAAGGCTGTATGAAAAAGAAAAACAATAGAGCCCAACAAACATCAGTTCCTGTGCTAACAGATGCAGGATGTGCCAAGAAGCTTCATTGCACTTCTATAGAGAGTTTCGAACTTAAGGATTCTTATCCCTGGTTCTTGTACTTAACAACTTTTTTATGTACACTTCTACCTGATTATTGTAAGATAATGATTTACTTCAGTCTGCTGACATTGCAGTTATGTTTAAACTGCTACTGATAAAAGTCAGTGTTATTGTGTGAGACCAGTACTGATATAGACAACTTATCACCCAGCACTTGTTAAGTCAGGCTCAGGTGCACTTATCTTCACATTGGCTCACTGAGCTCATGTTGGGACATGTGACATACGCACTCCAACTCCAGGACTGTCTCCACATGCCCTGCCACGCTGTATTAAAACTGGCATGCGTAAATGCGCGATGCCTTGTAATGGATGACGGACGGGGGTGTAAAGGGTGATTTCATTCTGGAAAATGAAGGCTGTTTAATTGCAAGCCGAGATTTCTTTGGAATTGTTCACTAAGACTTTGTAGCTACATGTGTTGACGTCTACGAAGTGTCATTTATCAATTTGTCAGTGTTTTTTATTGAGTTTGTTTTTTTATTGAGTGTGAAAACAATCTGCACTGGGATGTGATTGATTCGGATGTGCACCAAATGAATTGCCATTTGATTCAGGTCATCATTAAACAGCACCAGTGTTTGGGCACTCCAGGTCAAGTTATACGTTTTGGTGATACTAAAAATAAGTTACCACTTCCTCTGCAAGAAGGCACGACTGTTAATTTATTGAACGAAGCAGTGGTAGAAAAATTTTATCGGCTATTTTCTTGCTATTTCCAAAGTTATGGCACATTTTGGCAAATAAGATGAAACTCAGAGCTGTGCATAATCCAAGTCATTAACTGACCGACTGATGTTCTCCTTCTAAATTTTCTGGTAGAATTCATGGTTCCATTAATTATGACAAGTCATCCGGGTCCTGCAGAAGCAAAGCAGCCCCAGAACATCACACTGCCACCACAATGTTTGACTGATATGATGTTCATATGTAGTGTTAGCTTTATGCCAGATATAACAGGACACATGTCTTCCAAAAAGTTCCACCTTTGACTCCCCAATCCCCAGAATATCAATATTAAAAGTCTTGGGGATCATCTAGATGTTTTTGGCAAATGCAAGGCGAAGTTTTGTGTTCTTTTTGGCCAGCAGTGGTTTGTGTTTTGCAATTGTCCTATACAGTGTTCTGATTGCAGAATCATATAGATTGACCTGAGTTCTTTAGAGGTCTGCCTGGATTCTTTTGTGACCTTCTGGATGAGTCTTTGATGCGCTCTTGCTGAAATGTTGGTAGGTCAGCCAGTCCTGGGAAGGTTCAACACAAGTTTCAAGTTTCTCTTTGAGAGTTTCACTAGAGTCCCAGAACATTAGCGATGGCGTTGTAACTTTTTCCAGACAGTATATTTTAATTACTTTGTTTTGTATCTGTATTTGAATCTTTTTAGAACTCAAGCTTTGGCATTGTGACCCTTTCCAGACAGTATATTTCAATTACTTTGTTTTGTATCTGTATTTGAATCTCTTTAGAACGCAACCTTGTGAATTCTAGCTGTTTTTATATTGCCAGACACGTTCTATTTAAGAGAGATTTAGATTCAACAGGTCTGGCAGTAATACTTATTGGGTTTGGCTACTGAAAATGAATTCAACAGTCAACTGAATTTGGTTTTGTTTAGTAGTTAAGGGGTTCACATAAGGCCAGGTAGGGCTAAATGACAGTTTTTTTTCCATAAATGATGATGAAATCATCATGTAAAGCAAAATGTTCTGTTGACTTGTGTTGTCTTCTTCTAATATTAGTAGTAGTTTAATGATCTGAAACTCTCAAGTGTGACGAACGTAAAACAAAAGAAATTATGAAGAGGCTGGATACTAAAGAACGTTTACGTGGAGGCTTTTTAAGCTTTCAAAAGTTTCTTTACACTCAAATCACAAAGTTCTCTGCTGACATTGCTTCGAAGAAATGTTTTTGCCCTCTTAAGACTTCTTTTTATGTTGGACCAATATAGGAATTGTAGGCCAATGCCATTTTTCTGTATTATTCATGTACATTTCTGCTGATGTTGGTAGATGAAATGTTAAAACTTGGGCCGAAACCACCCCATCTTGCACCAGGTGCAAATTTTGCCCACATGTATCATATTGTAAACACATATTGCTTTGACCCAGCACCACATAAAACCCAGATTCTTTCTGTCTCACTTCCTCACTTCCCCATATTTAGCAGACTGAAGGTTTTCCACCAGGGGGTGCTTAAGTAGCATTGGTGTTTTGCATCAATGACACAGTGTGTTTTTCGTAATATGTGACACTACTTTTGTTTCAATTGACATTTATAGTCATTTTACATGTATTATTATACATTTCTGCTGATGTTTGTAGATAAGCATTTATGAAACGTTGAAACTGGTCCTGAAACCACCTCATCTTGCACCAGGTGCAAATTTGTATCATATCATATTGTAAACACATATTGTGTTATAATAAAACTATTAATATTGATAATAATATCATGCATACTCATCATCAATTCAGTTAAATCAGTGTTGTTGCCTGATACAATTTTCATCGTCCACCAAAATCTGAACTATATGTTGAAGTGCTAAAAATGATTCCCGGCGGGTTACTGTTTTTTAAATTAATGTTGTTACAGCCTAAAGCAAAACAACATTACTGATGGTTTAACAGAATCTATATAATAAATAAATAATTAAATATTAAATAATTAAATAAATATATTTTTGAAGCTATATAGTAATTAATATCTAACAGCTACTCTAGCTTGTGTACTTTCTTTGTCAACCTTCCCAAAACCCCCAAAATGATATTTTATAATTTCTAAAAACAAAGTGTTTGCACTAGTTGGCTTTACAGCGAAGCAACTTAAGTCTAGCAAGCACATAGTCTTCTTTTAATCAGTGTTTGAACAGAGCAAGACTCTGCATCTCTGATTAGACAGTCTATCAGTATATTTTGGCTTTCTGACAGAAAAATGCAGGTAAACAAAGCGCTCCTGTTTCCCGACGTGACGTTCATGCTGATGAAGTCTAAACATTTGCAGTTTGCTGGAGAGTATCTCGCAGATCTGGCTCGCCATTGTAATAGACGTTTGTTCTGCTTTGTGTGATTACACCGCGCGGCTGTTGTGCAATTCTGACACCTCAGCGAACGCTTTCAAAACAAGCATTGTGCCGCATGACATTCGCTGACAGCGTCGTAGCTGGAATGCGAGAGGCTGACAGGTTTACAGTGGATCGCAAAGGCGGAGATGGGGCAGAGGCCGCCTCCGTCGAGGGAAGCTGTCTGAGACTTCTCTTTCTGTGCTTACTAAGGGAAGATTAGAAGAAGTTATTTTAGAAAAACTAAGAGAGAAAGACAGAGAGAGCGAGAGAGAGAGAGAGAGAGCAGGCTGCTAGGACATTCTAACCAGGATGAGTAATGGGATATGAAATTCAAATGTGAAGCCGACTTCCAGGCAGATTTGTGAAAGTGTCGGCCTCCTTCTCAGGTGAAAGACGCCCGAATCCGCAGCGAGATATGGCTGCTGATAAGCTTTTGAATGGAATAATGCATGTGTAATCAAGGAAGGAATGTTTACCTTGCTCCGGCTGTGGATCCAAATTACTTTGGGCTACGAGTCCCTCCAATTAAGCTATAGGCAAACATTGCAGGGAGATTAGAGCGCCGGCTCGTGTTTGTGAGGGATTTGAGCCTCGTGAATAATTCATGGCGCTTAATTGCCAGGATGAGGATGAGGAGAAGTTAGGAGACGGCAAGGACGTGAGGAGGAGCTCAGGTTGCTTAATGAGGGGGAAGGGTTCAAGTGAGATGCTGTATGATGCAGAGAAGACGGCACAACACGGCACACTGGACCCATGAGGTGGAGAACACACAGTATCCAAAAAAATATTTAGAATGTTGTTTGTAAAGGAAAAACAAATCCATCAGGTTTTAAATTAATTAAATTAAATAGCTAAAATAGCTCAAATCATTCAGAGTGGTTTCTTTTGAAAAACTCAGTTCTAGAGGAACCAGTTGGTAGTGATAGAAACTCTGACACTCTAAAGAATTTACTAAATTTACTACTTTGCAGAAAGTTATTAAAACAATGTGGTTCCAATGTGTGTTTTTATCATAGTGTCAATATAAGCTTTTGGTTTATACTTACTATACCAGTAAGTCTATGCTATACTTGACGCGTGTGTGTCCATCCGCACCGGTCTGGCTGCTTTGGTCTCCTGTGGCCAACGCTTGAGAGGCGGCGGTGCTTTATGGCCATGGCTGTGGTGGGCCTGCAGATGGAAGCAGCTGGAGCCACAGCTGGGGCAAAGCAGCAGGAGGTCCTCATGTGACGGGCTTTATGATGGTCATGGAGAACAGCTGCAGGATTTAGCAGGGCTCAGCGCCGGACAACCAGTGTCTGCTTTGACCCAGCACCACATAAAACCCAGACTCTTTCTGTCTCACTTCCTCACTTCCCCATATTTAGCAGACAGAAGGTTTTCCACCAGGGGGTGCTTAAGCAGCATTGGTGTTTTGCATCAGTGACGCTGTGTGTTTTTCATAATATTCAAAACTACTTTTGTTTCAGTAGACATATACAGTCATTTTAGTAACACACAATGTCAAATGATAAGCTAAATGTTGTAATTATAGCAAAACACAAGTAATTATGACATAAACAGTTATTATAAACAGTTATTATAAGTTTAGTAGCTGTTTTAGTGCAGATTTCAATGCACAATTTCTGTTTTTGGTTGAACATCTTAGGAAAAAGCATAAAATAAAGGGGACTGTGACTTTTGCACTAGTTATATTGCATGCATTTTTTTTCCAGTTATGTTAAAATTCAGTAAATAAACAGTAATTGTGAATTAAAATGTGAAGAGATGCACTTATTTTCACAAAATGTCATTTGAACACACTTCTTCACATGACTTCATATGTTTGAGCGCATCTTAGTATCATTTGTGAGGTAAAATTGACCTGTTCAAAATAAAAGTGTACTTTAAAAGAAGTTGTTTTTAGTAGCTACTTATGAGTCATACTGACTAATCAGCTGGATATGATTGTGTTTCTCTTTTTCAGCAAAATGATGGGCAGTTTACGGTCATTCAACTGGTGGGCATGCTGCGTGGAATTGCCTCTGGAATGAAGTACCTCGCTGATATGAACTACGTCCACCGTGACCTCGCAGCCCGGAACATTCTGGTCAACAGTAACCTGGTGTGTAAGGTGTCCGACTTTGGGCTCTCACGCTTCCTGGAAGACGACACGTCTGACCCCACGTACACAAGTGCCCTGGTATGAGGATTTAGTTATATATATCTCAAAACACCAACAGTGGCTTTATCTGTGCAGAGCTTTTTACAGTACACATCTTCACAAAGCTGTAATACTGCAGTGTGCTGAAGAGCCCCCCTGTCATTGTAGGAACTGTAAGCAGGTAGAATGTTGGCTTCTTCCTCACAAAGTTTGGATTCTGTGTGGCAGGGAGGGAAGATCCCCATCCGATGGACTGCTCCAGAGGCCATCCAGTACAGGAAGTTCACCTCCGCCAGCGACGTGTGGAGTTACGGCATCGTCATGTGGGAGGTGATGTCCTATGGAGAGAGGCCGTATTGGGACATGACCAATCAAGATGTATGTAACTTATTCTTTTAATATACTTACTCGCAACTCATTACTAAAACTTACTTATACATGTTATGAATAATAGACTTTGTAGGCAAAAACTTGTAGCAAGACAAGTTATTCATGTAAACCAGCTTTGTATTAAAGCCATCGGTTCTAATCATTTATCTTTAACCCCCTCATTAAATCACAGGCTTGTTACACCTTATATTGTTTGGTAACCACATGGACTATCATTCAGATTAGCTGAGTTATTCGAAGGTTGTAGAATGTGTAAGAATTTCGAATTTTTATTATTGCTGGTTTGTTGCACAGTTTAAGTGTAATTACATAGTCGCTTGCATAGTTACACAATGAATAACATTTATTTTCAGTTTACATGCTGTCAACAGCTTCAAGTGTCCAACCATGCTTTTATTGTAGTTGTTTTAAAAGTGTGATTGGTGACAACGAATTATTCAAACTAATGTAAGATACTTTTTTTAAATTCTAGTGACAGTTACACTGTCTGTGAGTTAACTTAACTTATACTTTTGCACTTTTTTGGCATAAAATCTGTAATCACAGTATTCATTCAGTAGCTCACCCATGTCCCGCTGTAGCTGCTTATGCCAGAGACAGTTGCTGGGTCTCTCAGTATGATGCTCTGACTGTGGGTGAGTGATGGATGAGGGCAGCGCTACGATATGGAATCAGAGGGGAGGTAAACAGCAGCAGCAGAGCATCATAAATCTGTCTGTGGGACGCCTCGCACCATGTGGGCTGGAGCCTCAGAGCCTCAGAGCCTCCAGTAGAGTTGTATCGGTCTCTGCAGAGCTGGACATATCAAGCACCTTTTTTAAAACCATAGCAATTCCCATTTAGACTGTGTGATCACCGCGGTCTGGTCGTGGACTGTAGCCTATATGGACTGATGTAGGCAGCTGTTTTGTATGGCTCAAAGGACATCCTCACGCTTTGATGTTGTCCATGAATGGTCTTTGCAGATGGTGTACACTGAGCCTCAAAAGTTTCCCATCTTCTCAAAATGTTTTCAGATTCAATACTCTTCGTGGAACTAGCATGTAACTCACTTGTTCATGTTGAGAAGGCTAAGGACTGCCCAAAAGGAGACGTGTACGACGCATCTGGCGCTTCAAAAGGCTGGTGCCTTGTGTCAGTGACACAGTGTGTCATTGTTAATCACTGAGCATGTTTTATCAACATTTTAAATCGAAAACTATTTAGAGCTTTTAATACAAAACAGAAAAACTGGAAAAAGTAAGAAATAAAAAATTTAGCTAGTACCTTGGGAATAATACCAGAACCCCTGCATTTCCTCCCCCTGTGGCTCTTAGCACATATGAGCCCAATTTTCTCAGCTGTTTAAACCACCTTTGGGCCACCATTGAGTTTTTCTTTGCTTTCCACATAAGGTGCCAAGTGCATCATTGGGTAATGCAGCTGGACAAGCTACATGGCTTTTCAGGCGGTACAAAGAGAAACTGAAGTGTCCATGTTTGGCTAAGACTAGCCGCAAAAGACTGGTCATTCCTTTAAGCCTGCTGGCTTGAAAAGAAAGTCAACTGTTTTAAAATAAACAGAATAGACAGCAGTGGGTGATCAAGGGTCTGTGACATTTTTCATTTTTAATGAAACATGGCTGGAACATTGATTACACAGCCTTTCAGTCTAACGTTAGGGTTTTTGCACTGTTTTACATCATGTTATCTGCTCATTTGTGGCCTACTGGTACAATGTTATTGACGAAACTCATAGCTGAGGCTGAACCAGTATACCATCCACTACTATAATCAAACATGAGCATTAAGTACTGACTTTAACTGTAAGTAACTGGCTAATACACCTACCATGAACTGTAAAAACATGAAAGATGATAATACAGTCTTACACCTGTCTGTCGTGTAGCTGTTCTATATGGTTATTTATAGATATTTTTCGAAAGCAAGATGAAAGATTACTCAGAAGACTTCAAAAGAAGGCAAACTTTTGATGGGCAGCGTAAGTCAATAGCAGTGTGCCAGAAAGGCTGAATGTGTTTTCACGTTCTCATCATTTCATGGGGAAGTGAATGAAGCACTAAAACTCAGGTTTAATTTAAACTCCCCACACAGTTCCGTGTGAGTAAGAAACTTATTTCACATGCACTGCACGGTGCCGCTCTAACTGTTCCTGCCCTTGACTGCAGCTTCCATTTGCAGCATCCCTCTGGGTGGCTGAGGCAAAAGCAAATTATGGGCCCAGATAATGAAAATAGTTTCAAATTGAAAGAGTGAACGCTAATGCGCTAAGAGAGAGCACAGATCGCGGCGGTTATCTTATTAGCGGCTCCAGATAGCGTTCTTTGGCCCCCGTTGGGCCGTGGGTGTGCGGCCGTTGGATAAGATTAATCAGGCTTTGAATGGTGCTCCGTAATGTCCGCTATAATGAGCTGGAGAGCGGTGGGTCTCACTCAGGTCCTGTAACCTTCTCATTGACGTGGCTTAGCTGTGGCTTTGTCTAATTATGCAGTAAGAGACACACGGATGTGATGCCACCAACAGCACTATTCTAAACGGAAGCTTGGAAAACCATAGCATCCGGATTTAACCTTATACTACCTAATGTGTTGCCTGTGATCAAATTAGTCAAATCCTGCTCCTGGAGTAGATGGTCATGGTAAAATGGATCAGCATTTGGAATTAGAGCTACAATGTGCTATCATGTTTTCCATCACTGTGTGCACTTTTATAGTTTTATAAGTCACATATGGTAAAGCTTTTTTTCATCAGTTATCGTAAAAGTCCACTGATGTGGGGTATATATTGATAATTACCATTAATTAACATTAAAAAGTTACAAAACCATGGATGATGATCTTTACGTAACAGTATAAGTGGGATAACCGCTTTATTACATCATATTATTGAAGAAGAAAAGTCATCCAGCGATTGCTAGTTCTATCCCAGTCAGTGCCACATATCCCATATCACTCACGCCGTCCAGTGTTGAAGTCTGATGTAACGGAATTGCCAGTTGGCATTCTCTCAGTGATGTTTTGAGATGTCCAATGGCATTGCATTATTGTCAGGGTGATGTGTTGTTGTGTTGGGGTTTTACATGGAAGCTTGGGATACTCTTAACCTTTCAGCTGGGTAGCATGGTGTAATGAGGCTGGCCTAGCTAGCATTGGGAATTGGCAATGACTAAATTGTGGAGGGCAGCATGGTGGTGTAGTGGTTTGCACTGTCACCTCACATCAAAATGATCTGGGTTCAGTTCCCAGTCCAGTTAGTCCTCTGTGAAGTTTGCATGTTCTCCCTGTGCTTGAGTGGGTTTCCTCCAGGTACTCTGGTTTCCTCCCACAGTCCAAGCGCATACATGTTAGGGTGACTGCTTACTCTAAATTGCCCATTGGTGTGAGTGTGTGTTGGCCATGCGATGGATGGGTGACCTGTTCATGGTGTACTCGCCTTGGCCCAATTGTGCTGGGATTTGCTCCATGACCCCAACTAACAGTATAAAGTGGAGGATAATGGATGGATGGATAAATTGGGGAGAGAATTGGATATACATATATATTGGGTATATGTTTCTTATAAAAAGAAAACCAAAAGTAGTTCCTTTCACAAAAAAACCCTTTCACTTCATTGGTAAGCATCGTAGACGCTGGCTGGAAACACAGCGCTAATGGAGATGATGCTACCATCAACACCATTCAGAAGCTCAAGAAAAACCACAGCATCCATCTCCCGCATTTACAGAAGTGGAGCAGTTAACACGGAGGACAAGACAAATCTAAACACAGAGTGACAGCAGGAATTTCCTGTTACAACTTGCAGCATATCTTCCAAACATAGAGTTTAGTTAGTGTTGTGCTTTACCAAGCGGGTGTTAATCATGTTTGGCCCGACAGTAATTACATGCCTGGATATGAGTAAGAGCTGTGAATGGAAGCAGGCTGTGGCCCTGTGTGCACGTTGCTGAGTGGCAGGAGGTTGTTCTAAAACCGAAAACAACACTCTGAGCATCGTTATTTACTGATTAGATGAAAAAAAAATGTTCTTGGTTGCAACGCGGTGCTACACAGCCCTGCGGTTTAGATGCCTGGTTTTAAACAGCAGTATGTGTCCATAGGTTTGTAGACACCTGCTCATTTTTTTCTATGCTGGTCAAAGCAAAGACAAAGCTAGTAATAGAGTGTTTCTGTCATTGTGAGGATATTTGGCTGATCCCTTTGTGGAAGAATGCTGAAGAGATTATCTTAGTATAAGGAGGTTAGGGTTGAAGTAGATGCCTCTCAGTATTTAGTTATGCAGGAATGAAATCAAGGACCCATAAGGATACGAATACCAATATGTGTGTGTAGATGAAAATAGTTGTGTCTGTGTGTGATGATAAATGGTCTCCCTGGGTCTCCTTCAGACAGAGATAATGATCACAGTGTGTTTATGAAGCGAACAGATCAATCCTCAGTTTCCTGCAGTGCTGCCTGGCCACAAGTATTCTGCTAGTGCAGCAACACAGATAATATACATAGAGGACTGTGCAGAAGTGCTGTTCATCTGATAGTAAAAATTTTTGAAGGCTGTTAAGAGTTCAATTTTCTCAATATCTTAAATAATAATAACAATAACAATAATAATAATAAATCTCCTTCCACAGAATTATATCCTGAACTGAATAAGATTGGTCTCTGACATTTGCTCAGAGCTGTACACACTGAAATACTATGCTAGCTACGCTAAAACCTTTGAGATGTTGGAAATATGACCCTATGTTATTGTGTGTTATTGTTCTAAACAATGTGACAGTATATACACATATATAATGGATATATCCTAGGACTCTAAGCAACTACAAGACCAATTTAGACCAATAATAGAGACCCTTTAAACAAAGATTGCTCCAGACTAAAGAGAAAGTCCTTAGCACAAAAGCTCCTAGCTACATTACTGACCTTGCAGAGCATGGCCAGTGTCTGGTGATGTCTATGTGTTACAAACTCTAGGCTGTCATTGATTCCCAAGGCTTTGGAACCAAATACTAAACAAACTATGACAAGCACTCGACCTGTTGCCCTCTAAAACACAGATCAGTGGGCTAAAGTTGAGGATTGTTTAGCTGAGCAGGATGGAAAGTTGCACCGTGGTTTGGGTGGATAGGTCTTGATTTGTGTTGCTCAAGATGTTTGGACAAGGCACTTGGCTTACTGGCTTATTTAAGTACTTACACTTACAGGAGTTTCGGTGAAACTGTTTGCGAAGTGTGCAGAAGTTCCATTTCTTTATAAAACAAACCTGAGAAAGAAAGAAAGAAAGAAAGAAAGAAACAGACAAATAAGCTAAGGTTATTGAAAGATCACTTGTTTGGAGGGAGATGAATGCGTCTGAAGTAAAATCTTACTTCAGCGCACACACAGTACCCAGAAACTAAAACTGGCCAACTGGTTGAAAATTAAAGTGAGTTTCTAGCCACACTTGCAGATTAAATTATATAGTATAAAATAGAAATAGATGGTGATTTAGTAGACCTGAAACATCTGCATTTAGGCCATTTCTACCAAAACTGAGCTCGTATTTGCTGTCTTCTTTTATGCTTAGTCTGGCCGTTGCTTACACATTGCACAGAGGTTGCTGAGAAGTCTTTAATGTTGAGCTGTTGAACTTCTTGTGGCTGTTTTACATTTACAAGTGTGTGTAGGAACTAGTGCATCATATTTTAAGAAATGCCAGGCTTCTTGTGGGTGATAACGTCTTGTATCTAATATATATTTGCGAAGTGCGGACCACTAAAGCAGGGCAAGGCGGGGGAACTCCGAGAAACTTGGGGCTGGAGTTCTGGGTGGCTTCTGCTGCTAGGTTTTGAAGCCAGACCCCCCCCCCCTTTGCTAAGCGAAGAGTAAGTAAGATTTTGGAAGAGTTGGAGGAGCTGGGGAGGTGGTGGGGTGCGAATTTCGTCAGAGGAGTGGTTTATATAGAGCGTGTAATGATGGAAGGGAGGAGTTTGGGCGTGGTCCTTCTCCCAAACTTAAGTTATTTCATTACTTCATATAATGTTTTTTTTTTTCTGTGATAAGATAAACATTTGAATGTCTTCCTGGACAAAATCAGAAACACTTCAATTCACCTGTTCACCAAACTTTTGGCTAAACTCACAAGTTTAACTCTCTGAAGTGAGCGTACACATTTACAAGCATATTTGGATAGAAACTGAAATACTAATAGTGTGCATTGTGCCTGATAAATAAATAAATAAATAAATACATACATACATAGCATGTGAAAATGTTCTTGGCTAATAAACAATTCTGCTTTGATTCCACTTCTTTTCTTTTATAAACACTTTTAAACCTTCCCCCTGCAGGTAATAAATGCCATTGAGCAGGACTACAGGCTGCCCCCACCCATGGACTGCCCCAGCGCCCTTCACCAGCTTATGCTGGACTGCTGGCAGAAGGATCGCAACAACCGGCCCAAATTCAGCCAGATCGTCAACAACCTGGACAAGATGATCCGCAACCCCAACAGTCTTAAGGCCATGACGCCTCTCTCTTCAGGGTAGGACTCGCAGTGATCTGTATGACTGTATGGCCAAGCCTTGTGGGATATACATACAAAGCCAGCTATATATGTGAAGTTTTTTGTATAGAATACACTGAAGAACTAACTCTGCTGCTGTTTTTGGCTGTTGTCAGTGAATGGCTAGACTTCTTACTCACAGTCAAGCATATAAATGGCACACATCACCACCTAGTGTACCAATGTAGACTTTACTGGTGATGCCAGATTAAGGGACAGAACAGTATGATCATTGTACTGCATATACTTCAAACATGCATTAGGGAAAAATATTGTTATCACTATATCACCAGGCCTGATTGAGAAAAAAACATATTATTTAAACCATGTGTACCATTAATAACGAGGCTTAAGTAGTTTCATTTGGGTATGAGTGCCCACACTAGAAATGAAGTGAACAAGTGGAATATAATTCTAGTCATATTGTCCCAGTAGAGGGAAAAACCCTATATGCCATATGATATCACTGTAGTTTAAAGGCCCCCTTTATTTTTAAAGAGCCTCATTTTAAGCCATTATACCTGGCTTCATCTGAGTGTCTGGGTGTGGTGTTTTGTGTGTGTGTGTGTGTCTGTGTGAGAGAATAGTCTCTGTGCCAGCCATCTCCCAGCCCACTCCCATGCGTCCTTCAAGGCATATTTCAAATCTAAATGGAATATGACCTCAACAGGAATATCTTGAAAAGAGTTTCTGTAGGAAAAATCTATTCCCCTAATGTTTTCAAACGCTTTGCTTTCACTTGCGATCGCGTCAGCGCTGCTCATCTGTGCCAAACATTTCGCTCCGTTGTTTCTTTTGGCTCTGAGCTGCTGTGTGTAAATAAAATCTGCTCGGGTCTGATAGACCGAGATGTTTTGTCCAAGGCTCGAGGCGCTCTTTGATTCCATACGGCTGCAAAAGCGCAAAACAAAAACACATTGGGTAACACCTCATACCTCTTCTCAGGTCTGCTTCGTGTGCATACCGGTTTCATATGCTTAGATAGATAGATAGATAGATAGAAATTTTGCTTCTACAATCCTTATCATTCTGTCTGTGATAATTGGGAAAGCGATGGCCACCCTAAAACCTTTTAAGGAAGTATATAACTAATTCACATCATCCTTTCTGTCTAAACATTATAATAATGATGGATTCACACTTACTGCTAACTGTGTGACCAGCTCTAATTGACTGCGTTTCGTGGATATTTTTATTATTTGTAATATCGCATGCAGACAGAAACCCTTGAGGTAACACGGTTAAAGCATGACCTGCATTATTATATTTTTTATTATGGTTAATTTCCATAATGGGAGTCAATTAATAGATATTCCTTTCAAGTTCAACTGTGGTAAAGAGAGCGATTCCCAAAATAAATGTATGGAGTAATCAGTTGCACTACTAGGCTACTAAGACTTGTTTTATTAGTCAAAATTTTTAATTTATTAGTCAAAATTAGCCCAGGAAAACATTTGGGTCACTGTGAGTTTACCTGGAAGATTGTTGTGGATGAATTAAAGGAAGCTGCCCCTTCAGATGAGCTAGTCTGAACAAGTCTACAACAAGTCTACAACAATTAACCTCTTGGACTTCCTATTATCCTGCTTCACCAACAATCAGCAAGCTTCTATCTTTAGTAGTCTTGACAAACAAGAACTGCAGCACTGCAAGCACATTGTTTTACCCAGTTGGTCCTTCATAGCCAAGCAACTGTAACTATGCCTGGGATACCTCAGCATATTTGTAACTCCGAGAGATTGGTGGAAAGAGTGAGTTACTCAGTTCTCAAACCAAAAACAAAAAAAAAAGGAAACGTGCGAGACCTCACTTTATGTGTGGAAGATCGCCTCCCAAAACTAGAAAAGAGCTTTTCTTCACAAAGAATTGTTAAACCAAATATTTTGTTGCCATAGAAGTTAGCATTAGAGCCTCTACAGCGAGTGAGTTAGCAGCCAGCCAACGCTGGAGCCTGTGCGCATAACTAATCAAAACAAAACATTTCGCCTGGAAGGTTTGAAAGAAGTCAAGATGCTCACAGTGTACAGAGCTTGTTGGAATATTGGAGCTTTCTGTGATTTCAGTATTCGCTAAGGCGAGTATCACAATAACGCTTAAGGAGAAATGTGTTTTGCAGCCATAGGCCCGCTACTAAACAAATACAGCATGTTCCACCATTAGTGTACATGTTAATGTGTCCACTTTCTGTCCTGTGCAGTGTGCACTTGCCCTTGCTGGACCGCAGCGTACCTGACTTCTCCAGCTTCAGCAATGTGGATGAGTGGCTGGACGCTATTAAGATGGGCCAGTACAAGGACAACTTCGCCAACGCTGACTTCACCAGCTTCGACCTGGTCTCGCAGATGACCATGGAGTAAGTGCTGCTAAAAAAGATAAAGGCACAGGACCGGGCATACGTAGGTGCAGCTGGCACAGTGTAGAATGTGCTGCAGTATACACACCTGAAAACAAAGCTTTGGTTGAAAGGGGCTGGGTTTAAAAGAGTGAAGAGTGAAATAGTGGAGCCATCTACAATCTTAGGACAGAAGAGTCACTAAGTAAACTTTTAATAAGTTTAATAAGTTGATTTAGTTGTCATGACTGCTCGTATTGTTAAGTATCCCAACAACTCTACTGATACTTTATGGTTTTAAAGATGGAGACCATTCAACGGCAAACTAACCACCAAAACACACATTATTTGTGAGATTTTGAATGTTAGTACATTGAACAAACTATTCCAGAGATCCTTGAGTCCAGTTGCTGGTGGTGGATGGGGTCTACATGGGTCTAAGACTCCCCAATTAACCTTAAGTCTATAATCCAGCCCTAGTGTCAGTGGTTTCCGTGTCTAGATCTGAAGATCTTTTGAAGATCTCTGGAATACATTAAGAACTGCATTTCCAATAGCTCTACTCAATGTTGAGCAGTCTTTTCATCACATGCGTATTTATGTGGGAAAGAAACGCATTTTGCACTTTTCCATGCACACAGCCTGTAAATTGTGCATATGCAAGTTTCGTGCATAGCATGCATGCTTTCTCCGGCAGAATGAGTTCTACTGGTGCCTGAAACCTGGCACAAAAGGTTTGGTACATCTGGCCCAAAGTGAGAAAGAAAGAGAGAGAAAGAGAGTGAGATTAGAAGTCAGCGTAAAGCTGTGTGTGGAGCAGGTCTGGAGGACATCCAGTCTTAAAACCCCAAGTCAGCACAACTCTTTGATTCTCCACATGACTTCATAACTGCTGACTATTGTTCCTTTGTTGTGCTCTTTTCTCTGCAGTTTGAACTTTTTTCACCGCGCGGAATGCTTTCGCTGCCATCGTTCAAAATGAGGCATAAATATATTACTGTGATTACAAACAGTAACAGAGGGGGTCTAATGTGAAATACTTCTCACTAACGATCAAGATCAAGAAGAACATCACTGCAATCCAAATAATATACAAAGATACAGTGGGATGAAATAATGTTTCTCCAGGGCCTCAGCGCAAGAAGAAAGGCCAGGGAGTGTTTACGGAACCACACCAGCGTATTGATGCTCCACCCATGAATGTAGTCTGTCGTAGCAACTATTGCCAGAAATTGTAGCCTGCTTTGTTTAGAGTCACCACATTACATTGAGTTTTCAGTTTAAAATGCTATGTTCCTACGCTGGACAGGGATCTTACCGATAACAGGCCATCAATAAATAGTCTGTGATTAAATGTTAACTGGCAAGCCTTAAATGAAAAATGCATATCAACATATATCAATTATAAAACAGTTTCTCCAGTTCTGAGTTTTGAGTTTTGGCTGAGACGCTTTCAGATGCTTGGTATTCTTGTGAGCACCCAGATATTAAAGTGTTCCTTTTATGGACTGTGGGACATAACACTGATAGATGCAGTCAGTCATAAGGATGTATACGAAGTACGCAGCCTGAAACTGTTTTAAACATAAACAACATAGAGCCCACTTTGTATTTACAGTGTTTAAAAAATCATCCTTTATAAAACTGGTTGCAAGAATTTAAATTTTATTGTTCAGTGCATACAACTTGGCTATTGCACGCATGTGCATACAACTTTAAAACGTTTTTTAACTTAAATATTAAACCTGCTCGTCTAAGAAAAGCTTTTTTTTAATCAAAGCATTGGCCTAAAAGTTTATTTGTTGGATGGTGATTAATTGGTTTATTATTTACATCCCTAGAGCTGCAGTATGTTGTTCTAGCTGTTTGAAACTAGTCAGGTAAGAAACAAACAAAGCAGACAAGCAAACATTTAAAATGTATTAACTCTCTAGATATTTCTATTTTAACAACTTACTTGGAATTGGATTGCCAGCCTTCTGTAAAGCTAGTCTAAATTAGCAGTAGTTTGAACCAAACAATGCATTTCTGATCAGAGAATGAATGAATTTGTCAATTAAACATGACATTACATTACAAAACACAGTTACAATACCATTTTTACACCACACTTTAAGTCCAGCAATATGCTGCACAAGGTGCAACACGTATACTAAAAATATATAACAGTGTCAGCAGGGTAAAAAGTACAAGAGCTGGGGCTGGATTCACAAAATAATAACTTAAATGTGCCTTTTTATTATTCTTCAGTTAGACTTCTTAAGAATTGTCCTAATTTCTTTCTTTTCTCTTAAAAAAAGAGAATGTATTTTGGAAGAAATACGTACTTAAGTATTTTCTTAATGTTATGACAGTTTTTAAACATGTCTTACACAGGTTTGGGTTGGAAGCACTACTCTATTGTGACATGCTATTAATGGTCTATATGAAAAATAATCTATAGGCTACATACAGTGCATCCAGAAAGTATTCACAGTGCTTTACTTTTTCAACATTTTGTTATGTTACGGCCTTTTTTCAGAATGCATTGAATAAAATTTTCCCAAAATTCTACACACAATACTTCTTAATGACAAAGTAAAGCAATTTTTTTAAGAATAAAAAACTAAAAAAATTACATATACATAAATATTCACAGCCTTTGCCATGGCACTCAAAATTGAGCTCAAGTGCTTCTTTTTCCACGGATCATCCTTCAGTTGCTTCCACAACTTGATTGGAGTCCACCTGTGGTTAATCCAGTTGATTGGACACGATCAACGGAAAGACACACACCTGTCTATATAAGGTGCCATACCCAGCCATGAAGTCCAAGTCTGTAGACCTCTGAAGACAGGATTGTGTGGAGGCACAGATCTGGGAAAGGGTACAGAAAAATCTCTGTAGCTTTGAAGGTCCCAATGAGCCCAGTGGTCTCCATCATCCATAAATAGAAGAAGTTTGGAACCACCAGGACTCTAGAGCTGACTGGCCAGCCAATGAGTAGTAGTTAGGGAGGTGACCAAGAATCCAAGGGTCACTCTGACAGAGAGAACCTTCCAGAAGGACAACCATTTCTGCAGCACTCCAACAATCAGGCCTGTAAGGTAGAGTGGCTGTATGGAAGCCACAAGACAGGCACAAGACAGCCTGCTTGGAGTTCGCCAAAAGCCACCTAAAGGACTCTCAGACCATGAAAAACAACATTCTCTGGTCTGATGAAACAAAGATTGAACTCTTTGGCCTGAATGCCTAGCATCATGTCTGGAGGAAACCAGGCACCGCTCATCACCTGGCCAATACCATCCCCACAGTGAAGCATGGTGGAATGACTCTAAGCACACAGCCAGGGTAACAAAGAAGTGTTTTCGGGAGAGCTCTGTGAATGTTCTTGACTGGAGCCAGAGTCTTGAACCCTATTGAACATCTCTGGATGCAGCCCATCCAACCTAATGGAGCTTGAGAGGTTCTGCAAAAGAAGAATAGGAGAACCTGTCCCAAAATAGTTGTGCCAAGCATGTATAATCATACTCAAAAAGACTTGGGGTTGTAATTGCTGTCAAAGTTGCTTCAACAAAGTATTGAGCAAAGGCTGTGAATACTTATGTACATGTGATTTTTTATTTTTATTTTATTGAAATAAATGTGCAAACTTTTTCACTTTGTCATTATGGGGTATTGTATGTAGAATTTTGAGGGAAGAAAAAGAAATTTTGGAATAAGGCTGTAACATAACAAAATATGGAAAAAGTGAAGCGCTGTGAATACTTTCCAAATGCACTGATGGAAACTAATAACAACATTAAGAGACCTTTTAATAAATTAGGTTCTTGTAAGAATTGCAAAGGTTTGTTTTTGTTGTTCCTGAAAATGTCCTAAGGAAAATTCCACTTCAGATTTATGACGTGTTATGGTCTTGAGTGTGCCTAGATTCTTTTCTGACATAAGAACAAGCTCCAAATAGGAAAGGACTCAAAGTTGCCAAGTGTTTGTCACTAATTATGTTAAAGCAAATTTCTTCATGTGCAAATGATGCACATATTTCAAGAAATTCAATGCATCAGTTTTTCAGTGCGACACCCTGATGCCCTGTCTGAGTTGTAATGATGATGGGTGTCTCAAGAAACAGACAAAACATCAAAATAAAGCCTCGCATCAGACGTGTTTAGTAAACATTTGCTTTGTTCCTCGTCTGCATTTTTAAAATCTGTCCCACGCAGTGGAAATGCGAGCTGCAGCGTGGCACATTCACATTCCTCTTTCCTGGCATCATCTGCTCCGATACCTGCACCAACCAGACAAGTGGCCTAAAGAAAACAGAGACATGCCTTTGTTTCACACACATCTGATAGGTTGTGCAACAAACAGAGGGCGATAGGGATCGCGCTGGAAGCCGGCTGAGGAATTCAGCCGCTGTTTAGTCTTGAGCTAACATGCTGGGTTCATTTTGGCATAGAAAAATATGCCTTGTTGGGAAGCGTTGAGCTGTTATCTTGTCTGAATTTATGTACGTGCACGTGTGTGTGTATGTGTTTGTTTTTTCACTTTTTGAGACGGACAGTGTTTATTGGTATAAAAGATAAGGATGAAAACGGAACGTTCTTGTTGCTTACTGAGGGTTTGTTTACTGAAATTCAGAATTCTTATAGATACATTTGCTGAAATTCGAAAACATACCTCTAAAATAGTAAAAGAATGAGGAGAAATGACCATTTTGACTGTAAGATCCATGTATCTTGTTGCAGAGATCTCCTAAGTAGAAGTTAATATGCTAAAAAGCTATTTTCTAGCCTGTTCTGTCTTGCAGTACCTCTTTGTACCTGAAGAGGCACTGTCATTTCAACCCAAATCAGTCTAACCTGAGAGTACACAGCTCTTGGCGAGCAAAGGGATGAAATTTGATGCTGAACTTGTAGACTCTTGAAGAGGAAATTGGAGGGATTGTGCATTTTCTAGTCATATGATGCCCTCATTGTTTGGAATATAAATTTCACCATCTAACAAGTTGCTCCTTTAATATAATAAAAGATTTGGATCATGTCTATTGGCTTGTTTCGAATACCAGCTGGTGATTTCAAATAATACAAAAAATATTATAATAATAGGTGCACATGGGGTGCATGCTAAGTAAGTTGTAATTTCAACTGTACATGCAAAGTATTTATTAGAGTATTACATTTGAAAGGCAATATTTTATGCTGAACCAGTAAGTTTCGTGTTTACTTTGAGTCTTTAGAGATGAAGGCTGTCCCTGAGCTACAGTTCATCTAAAGCACTAGAACTAACTCTTTCAGTGACTGATAAGGAGGCTGATTCATTGCCTTATGAAGGATGTATGGATATCTCGGCTTGTCCAAGTAACTTTAAGAACACAGGTAGCTATTAATTCTTTCTGTTTCCACCTAATGTCAGGTAGTTAACGTAGCTCCAAATACAGATGCAACGCCCGTGATCTAATTGGTGACCTTGTCACCTTTGGTCCCATTGAAGTGGGATACCAGCTCTGCATAATTCAGTCTTTGTAATGTAGATACATATTTAGATTTTAGTGATTCAAAGTGGACTTTTAAAAATATAAGTTTAATGCTGCTGTAGAGAAACTTACATTTCTTTATAGTGGTGATACAAATATATATATATACTCTCACAACTTTAGATGCACACAGATGAATTCATGCCTTCAGTAGGCATCAGAGCCAAACCTCACATCCCCAAAATGATAACTTTGCAGTATAAGGAAAAAAACTTACCTCTAAACTGTAAATGTAAGCGTAAGTGTGAAAGTGTACACACAATGTAAAGAGCAGATGTACATATTGTGTTAAAAATTAAGAACAACTACAAGAAATATATAGTTTTGTAATATGGGTTATTAAAACCTAGTAAGTTTTCTTTTGCTTTTAGTTTGCTTGACAACACCCTGTTTAAACTTAAAATCTCAAAACTACACTTATTTCAAGCTTCAGATTCATTACATTTTGTTAAACTTCTGGTTTTTGGAAACATCACACTCTTCAGCTACGACGTCCCCGCCCTAAACTAATGAATGTGTGTTTACTCCACAGGGACATCCTCAGGGTGGGCGTGACACTAGCAGGCCATCAGAAGAAGATCCTGAACAGTGTGCAGATGATGAGGGCGCAGATGAACCAGATCCAGTCGGTGGAGGTTTGACCCCTACAGCCCTTGCTGGACAGTGAGAGAGGCAGGAGTGAGTGGTCAGATGGAAATGGACGCTCCGGAGCCCTGAGCTTGATTTTTGTTTTTTTTCTTCTGGACCCCCACGTACTTGAGGGGATTTTGTCCGATCCCTTCATCCAAACTCTCTCATCTGCCCTACAGTGCCCCTTCCCCCCTCCCCACCAATGGTCCCACCGACTTGGGAAGGTGCTGTCCCACCGAAATTAACGAAGCGACATCTAAACGCCAGGCTCGCCGTTGCAAACGTAGCAAGCCAAACATAGCATTGAGCAATTTTTTTTAATCAACCACGAGCATGCTCTTCCTCTTTCTCTCTTAGTTCTTTATCATTTCTTTCTTTCTTTTCTTCTCACCTATAATGTTCTTTTTGAGAAAATCTCTAAAGTTTTTAGTTTGTTTTTTTAAGAACAACAAGAACACAAGAAGCTACGTGAACACGAGAAATCTATATGAAAGATATAGATGTGTGTAATCTAGGCAGGACGGAAAGGCTACCCTTTAAAAGGGCCGAGGAAGGAAAGAGAGGTACGACGCACCGTGCGCTTCTGAGATTTTATTATTTTTTATTTTTTTCAATTCTATTTTATTGGGGAAATCATGAAATAGGAATGCTGACTGCCTGCTAAGGGGCTGCAAGCTAAATAAAAGCGTGGAACCGTAATCCCTGGGCCACGGCTGACAGGAGAGCGAGAAAGGAGACGAAACACCATGAAACAGAACTTCCTTCCGGCAGCGATTACTGCCACGAAGAAACCACGAGACTTCGGATATTTTAGCAGTTTGAAACACTTGAACTTGAACAAAACGAAACAAAACAAAACGACAAAAAAAAAAATCTCTCCTAAATAGTAATCTTGTTGACAGTGTTGAATTTGTGATGAAGATTTTTCTTTTCTCTGCTTCCACTCATCATGGGAAAAAGACCATTTTGTTATAATTATTGTTTTTAATTTTTCTTCTTTTTAAAGACATAACCTGCCAAATAGGACGTCTTCCTGTCCTACCTCACAGGTCCTTCTGTACATATCAGAATCATTATGGTTTTAGTCAGGAACTGATGGGTTAATGTGTGTTGTTTTTTTGGGGGGTGGGGGGTTTTGGAGCTCAGAATCCATTTTTTCCCTACGTTAGGTTTGGATTGAAATGATTTCGTGTAAGACGCATCACATATGCTTCCCCTACGAACATGTAGACATCAAGTGTGCTTTTTTTTTTTTCTCAAATGAACTGTTTACATAGAAGGACCCTGAGTGCACATATGTTTTTGCTATTCCCTTCTTTATTTTTTAGACCCCTGACATGCGCAAATGTGTGTATGAGTGTGCGCGTGGCTGGGTGGGTTTTGGGAGTAATGACAGCATGCCATTATTTGAAAACGAATGACTTCACTGCAAGCTTGGCTTTACTACACCTTACAGATCACTGTGTTTTTTTGTTTTGTTTTGTTTTGTTTAGTTTTTTGCTTACTTTCCAAGATTTCAGCTTTTGAAAGTTTTTTTTTTATAATGAAGTTTGAAATATCAGCATTAAAGGATTGAAGTAGGAGGCAGTCCTTCGGAACGGGACAGTATTGTCCACTATAAACATGGTATTATTGTTACGATTGCTATTCCATTAGTGCTAGCAGTATTGTTTCTGCCGACGGACCTGTAAAAGTACACTTCTTCCAGAAATGCTAACGCTGCTAATGATGAATGGAAATGTATTTATTCATTCTTAGCCGTATTAGAATTTCTCGGTGAGGAATTCCTGGAAGACATAATAAGTAGTCTGAGAAGCCGACACATACAACACTGTGCAAAAGTCAGAGATCAGCCTTCATTCCTTTCCAGTCAAAACGAGGATTAAGTACAAATTATGGATTTTTCAGCATCAGATTTATTAGAAATTGACCCGACAACTAAAAATATTCCTTTCTTTTCTGGAGACTTGCTGTCAGTTTTTCAAAAAACCTACAGATGTATAAAAGTTTAGCCTTACAAGTTGGTTTCTGCTTGTTGGTCTCTAAAGACATTGAGAGATGTGGTCTGAGCTCTAGGGTGGTCAGTCCACCAGCGTTATCCTTTTTCTTTATGATGTTCATAGACATTCTTTCAGACTCCTTAGCATTAAGTTAGAAAGAAACACCTCTATCTCCAAGATAAATGCTTTAAATACTGTTTATCTAAGGGTTTTGGTGGTTTGTGCCTCTTAGGAGACCCCAGTGTTGGTCATTTTTGCCAATCCAGCGAATACCAATGTAAATGAAGTAAATGAAGGCTTCTGACTTTTGCATAGCTGGCTAATTACGCCCGCAGGAACGTCGTATATGGTAATAACTGCCGTATTTCAGATGTGTTTGTATGATCTAATGAAAATTCATCTATAGCCTTCCATGCCCTTTTATCTAGACACTATCAGACATCTCTGGTCGTCAAGGTCCATGCCTTTTTTTTTTTTTGCCAATATCAATATAAAAATCCATCAAAAAAAATGTAAATATCAATGTAATTAGCCATCCCCTTTCAGAGTTTTTTTCTTAAATATGTGTTGGATTTTAGTGTACAGATTTTGTTTTTTGTTAAAAAAAAAAAGAAAAGAAATGAACGGAGAGCTGTTAGTGTCAATCTTTTTTTTTTTCGGGCCTTTTCTTTTGTACTAGCAAATAGAGACGGGTTGAGTGCTATCGCGCTAGGAATCGTTGGACTGAGTGGCCGAACTGAGCACTTCCAGCTTCTATCTTCTGAGCCAGAGCAACGCAGCAGATGCTGAAGCACATGAAATCCAGAGACACCTCCAGCTGTGCTACGTCGTGTGTGTGTGTGTGTGTATGAGTGTGAATGTGTCCTGGCATGGAGGTCACTTTTGGTTAACAGCGCTCGAATACACTTTGTCTAGCTCAGCTCGTGAGAGATTGTCTTCGTTTCATATCCTCAGGGTCCGCCTACATCTTTAATACATTACAACTTTGCGACGCAGGTTCTGTTGGCTGATCCGCTGCATTGAGGAAAGCGATTGGAACTGCTTAGCATGATACAGCGCAGCGTTCATTTGGCACCTGGCCTCCAGCCTGACCGCAGATGCATCGTAACCGCCGCTGTTGACCATCTCCAATGGTTACGATTACAGATTCTTCCAAATACTCTCTTATCTCTGATGCCATCGTGCACTATTTGTACTCTAGCATTCCAAAAAGAATTGCTCAGATGTTCGTATGTCGTAAGCACCTGTTTTCCATGAGGACTCTGGCCTTTCTGTTCACTTGAAGGGCCCATGTTGCACAAATGTTCTTGCCTACTTTAGAAAGATAAATTTGATGTGCTGTGTGAACTGCCGCGTCCATATACGAAAGATAAGGTGCACAGACAAAGTCATTTTGTGGCCCCATATTTGTGATGTCACAAGCCTGAAGACCTTTACATTTCAGCGCCTGTTCAGCCTACAGCAGTTTTATGTTAATGTGATGATGAATGTGATGATTGTTACCGCACACTTCATCCCACATTGGGCTTGCAGGAGATGCAGTACAGGACAGCCAGCCAGCCAGCCAGAACGTAGGTCATTTACAAACAGCAGTCTTAAAGGGCCCATATCACCATTGCGGATGTGTGGAAAACAAGTTTTCTTATTCCATTTATTTCTTATTCCTATTCTTTCTTATTTTAGATGTCACTGTGTTTGAGAGGGCTTTGATTATTGACCTGTATCAGGGAAAGAAAACAACTAACTAAAATGACTGGAAGTGAGGTTAGCGCATTAGTAGTATGTGTAAGGATAGTGGTGAACCAACTTAACAGCCCAAAACTGGATGAGAATAATGAGCATAATCAGAGATCACTCAAACACTTCTTTTAAAAAAATGGACAGTAGATCTCACGGCTATGTTCAATAGTAGGCAAGTCTACGTGACTTAGTTGGACTAAACAGCTGTGTGGGCGTGAGAGAAACGTTTGTTAGTGACGCTAATCAGAGGCTCAGTATGCACTAGAAGACTTCTAAAAGACTTTAAAAAAACGTTTAATAGACTTAAGTCTGGTGCCCTCTCACATCTAAAGACTAGTCTCAGACTTTTTAGTCACAGACTAGTCACAGGCTATGATTTTGCAAAGACTGGGGGTCTTTCAGAGATGATTTCCCATCATGCTGCTGGTAGAATTTTACTGGAAGAGAAACTATTGAACAATGGAACAGAAACCGGAGCACCTTTTGGCCACAGCTGCCTTTGTGTGTGCAGAGATCTTGTACAGGAACAACAGCCCAATAAATAAGGAGGACATGTCAAAGAGACACTCTTGCTCACTCCACAGCTCACAGACATTCCTGTACTTGCCTTGGGGCTTCCCGTTTGGTGGTGAATAGTGCTCTTCTATTGGTGGTCGACAATGTTCATGTCACCATCTGCGTGAGCCAAGACTTAAGACTTATGATAATATCAAACACAGTCGATTTTATCGGAACACTAGGACGAGATGTAGACTAAGTCAAACCTGCAGTCTTGACCACCTTACACTAAACAATCGAGATGAGGACTCAACTCTACCAAGACTCTAGATTTTATTCCGTCGTTGGAAATTTGTCTTGCACAGTAAAATTGCTTGAAAAGTCATTTGGTGCTTAAGGAGCATAAGAATTATACTTTCCATGAAAACAGATGATGTGGTCTAATGGGTCCAAACTGACCCCATCCCAGAATGATAGGCACATCATGATAACATATCCATCATGCATAGGGCCCACTGGCCTCCACAAGCCTCTGGAACCAGTTATAATCTGGGGTTGCTTCAGTTGGTCAGTTGGCTGAAGCTCTGCAACGTTATATAGCAATAAACTGAAGCCTTCTGACTGAATGACCAGTTTAACCCGTCAATGCATTTTTATTTCCTGGCGATGCGGGTACATTACTGGGCGACAACTCCCTAGATTACTATAAACAGTGAGACATTGCATATGATAGTCAAAACAATGCCTCAGCCAATATACATCAAAGCTGAGATATTAGAAGCTGTGATTTTTTCTGGACATGGTGTATAAAGTGATTAATAAAAACTTACTTTGGGCCATTTCTGTTGGTCTGATCATCACTGAATACACAGGGTGCACTAGAGATTTCACATTTTTGAAATAACAATTGTAAATATAAGCGTTTTTGCGCTACAGCAACAACTAGTCTGTGAAAGTTTGCAAAAGTTTGATTTACTGGGATTAAATGAGGCTTCAAATATGTGAACCTAAAAATGAATTGACTTCGTTTGGTACATAACACAAATGACCCGAGGGAAAAAAAAAAATACTGAAAACATGGGTATGGGCCCTTTAAAGGCATAGTAGCAAAAACAGCCTGCTTGATTGTAACAGAAGTTATACAACAGGGAATTATGACCAGAGTAGAAAAATGCAAATACCTGATGATGAATATGGGGGTGGGGCATGTTTGATGCATGCGGCATGTGGTTGTATTGCCTGCGTATGAAGCAAAGCAGCAACATCTGAGCAATTCTTTACTGTCAGGGTATATGACTCCTGTCTCCAGTAGCAATAAGGCAAAGATTTAAACCCCTGAAGGCACATTTAGTGAGTGAGATGTGAAAAGCAGCGCACTGTCTCGTCCTGTGCTGATTCCTGTTTGACCATTTCTTGTTGTCCCGCTGTTCTGTCTCCATCTCCAGTGGTTCCTGGAGAAGAAGCGATGATTTATTTAACCTGAGCACATGCTCTAATATCCAGCTGTACGGGGCTTTGCTCGTGCATCGTCATGACTATTTCATAGACTGGATGATGGGAGACTTCAGACAGAGGGAAGATGCATCTCGGCCCAGAGAAAAAGAAAGAGAGAGAGAGAGAGAGAGAGAGAAAAAGAGAGAGATTATTTTCCTTTCTGGACTTTTGCAGTGATGCCACAGTAGAGCCGACCTTTCAGCACGCCCGTCCCGTCTACTCCAGAGCACAGAACTCAATATTTAATAGCTCTGAATAGCACTGAACTGCTGAATCGCTAGTCTTCCCAGGATCAGCCCGTCTCTACGTCTTCTTTTCATTCTCATTCCCTCTTTTTCTCTCTCAAAATGTTTCATTTTCTTTTTATTTCGCTTCTCTTTCTCTCTTCTTCTATCTTTCTCTCCATCTCTCTCTCTCTCTCTATCCCCCTTTCATCCTTTTATTTCTCAGTCCATCTTTTTTGTCACTCTCATTTTCTTTCCCTCTCTCTGTCTCCCCTTTGATCTGTTTTCTTTTTTTTTTCTTTTTCTCCTTCTCTGTCTCACTTTCTCTTCATCTACCTCTTTCGCCCTTTCTCTTTTCTTCTTTCTCTCTTGCTCTGTTGTTTTTTGCTTCTTTTCATCTCTCCCCCACGTTCTTTTTTCACCTTTTTCTCTTTCTCGCTCCATCCTTCTTTTACTTTCTCATTGTCTCTCTCATCTCTTTTGCTCTTTCTCACTTCCTCCTCCCTCTCTTTCTCTATCCCACATTTCCTTCTCACTTCCTCCTTCTTTCTCTCCATCTCTGTCTCTCTCTCTCTCTCTCTATCCCCCTTTCCTCCTTTTATTTCTGTCCTTTTTTGTCACTCTCATTTTCTTTCCCTCTCTCTGTCTCCCCCTCGACCTTTTTTCCTTTTTTTCACCTTCTCTCTCTCTCTCTCTCTCTATCCCTCTTTTTCTCTGTCTCACTTTCTCTCCATCTACCTCCTTCACCCTTTCTCTTTTCTTCATTCTCTCTTGCTCTGTTGTTTTTTGCTTCTTTTTTTATCTCCCCTTCACATTCTTTCTTCACCTTTCTTCATTCTTTCTTTTTCTTTCTCATTGTCTCCATCTCTTTTTCTCTTTCTCACTTCCTCCTCCTTTTTCCCTCCTCCCTCTCTTTCTCTATCCCACATTTCCTTCTCACTTCCTCCTTCCCTCTCTCTCTCTCCATGCCTTTTTGTCCCTCGCCCTCCCTCTTTTTCTCTCTCTCTCTTTCTGTTTGCACAGCAACTGGGATCACAGCTCCAGTAAATCAAAGCTGCATAGCGAACAGTGATTGGCTCTGGGGTGAGAGAGAGAGAAAAAAGAGAGAGAGAGAGAAGTAATCGAAATATGTTTGGTTGTGAGCAAACTCACCCTCACATTCTCATCCTGGCCAGCGTGTATGAGTGTGTTTCTGATGGGAAGTAAAGTAATGGGCAGATTAAAGAGAGGGGTGGTTTAAGGACGCAGCAGTGTTTGGGAAGGTGTGCGGAGTGCTAGTAAATCAGGAGAAGTGCAGCGTGTTTACTTGCTGTGGTATTACTGGCACTTGTCCGTGTTTGAAAAGACGTGCTGCACTCTGAAGACTTGTCGCCGCTCACTTAATACCCTGACTCAAAGAAATGTGCTGCCTCGGAAACGAAGTTTGGGCGGAACGGGGAACGAGATTTACATTCGCAGTCTGAAACGCCCCGGTCGGACGCCTTCGCCAATTCAGCCAGAATTAAGGCGTCTTTCGGAGCCCTGCGGCGGGTCGAGATGCTCCAGTACAGCATCCCAGTGTGTGCTGCAGCAGCTTTGCAGACTAGGCAGGCACTTTGCTTTTCTAGAAGCTTCTGTCAGGTTTGCAAGTCAGGACTGAATTGTACATATGGCCGCTGTCGTATCTCTGAAATGGAGGCGTTACAAATGTCTGCAGAACGTAACTTCTGTGTAACTTTGAACCATTTCTATTGGTCCATTCATCCAACAAGGTTCACGCAACGTAAAGGGCAACAGGCTGGAAACAAAGGCTCTCTTATCGATAAACAAAGCAGTCATAGGTTTCGTCTGTCTTCCCAGAATAAATGGCCACCAATGTAGCAGGTTTACATCTTGTATGTGTGGCTGATGCATTAGAACCAGGTCAGCACCGTCTCTTATCTGTTATCTCTTTTATAATGCTGATTAGTGAGGCCTCAATAGTCTGTCGGTAGTTGGGGGAGGTCGTGCCCAGAGTCTAAGCTGGTTTTCTTTATGAGAATAATGAATGGCATCTCTGCAACTCAACACTGTCGCACGACCTGATATGTTTTGTCCTACATACATTTTCCTCAGAGTCCCAGATATTATTGGATCCTCTGAAGTATGAGGTTGCTTCGAAGTCAAAATGTAAAGGACATCGCGTGTAGAGAAAGCCTCATCTGAGCTCAAGTCGTTTTATCTGGGGAGGTGCTGGAATTATTATATGATTACAATATTCATGATCGTGAGCCAGTTTGAGTCTGTGAAGCAATAATTCTAAAACAAATTACCATAATTCATCATTTGCAACACTCGGAGCTCCCTCAGAAATCCTGTTGACATTCAACAACCCAGTAATGTAATAACAAAGCCAGGTTATAGAGACACTCACTGTCAATCTTGTAAACTGCTTATCTTTTTTTTGGGGTCATGGTGGGCAGGAGGTGGTGGTGGTGGTGCTGGATCTTATTCCAGCATTCACTGGGCTGAAGGCAGGAAACACCCTGGACAGGCCGCCAGTCTATTGCAAAGCAAACACACAAGCATACACATTCACACACTCACACCTAGAGTCAGTTTAGCATCTCCAGTTCACTCTTTGGACTGTGGGAGGAAGCACCTGAAAGGAACTTGCTAACATGCAAACACCACACAGAAGGGACCCTGGTTACCTGGGGGGAATCGAACCTTCTCACTTTGAGGCGACAGCACTAGCCATTGCGACTGTACTGCCTAATAGAAAAACAGAGCCTCCATTTCTATTGTTTTTGCTACCTGAAGCCAGGTTACCAGCTAAATGGAGCTAAATTAAATAAGATAAAGTTTCCTCCCTCGTCCAGTGTCACTTTTTTAACATGTAGCCACAGAGTGTGCTGTTATTGTTCCAAGTGTGACACATAAAGCTGAGGTAAACATCAGTGTGATGATATGGGCTATTTGGGGCAATTTGGGGAAATTACACAGATTACATTCCCTGACCTCCTCTGGTAAAACAAGTCCAGATGAATATTGCTACAAGTCTACAATTAAACTTGAAAACCCTGAAAACCTAAACTATTATTTACTACAGCTTGGCCACTAGGGTCACTACTGCCAAAGCAACTTTTTGTGAGGTTGCCAGATGTACAATGTCAGTGTTAGCTTCATTAGGCAATTGTTGCACTTTAACTCTTTAATGAAATTGAAACTCTGATTTG
The DNA here is from genome assembly GCA_021613375.1 of Megaleporinus macrocephalus. Classification (NCBI taxonomy): domain Eukaryota; kingdom Metazoa; phylum Chordata; class Actinopteri; order Characiformes; family Anostomidae; genus Megaleporinus; species Megaleporinus macrocephalus. Next base: position 42,366,890 of record CM038714.1, read on the forward strand.
GAGGAGAAATGCATGTATGGAAAAACATCATGTTTTTAGTTTACTCCCAATTTCTGAAGCCAGCATTCATTTTTTTCTTTAAGAAAACCAGATCAGCATTCCTAATATTGGCATGGTGTCTTCTAAGGTCTATAGATAGTCTTGCTCCATTTACTCCAATGTCCCCACAGCAGATGCTAATGTAGCTCCTATCACTAGCATAGGTTCCTAGGCTGTAGGCCGAGCTATTTATTTAGCATAGCGACCTACAGGCCACGTTTCTCTATTCCAAAGCTGGTACAGCAGTTCATATTCTCTGATAGCACAATTCCAGTATTTACATAGACATACTTCATGTTAATGGTGCAGCATAATTCCTTTCTTTCCATTGTGTTTCTAACCACTAGCACCAAGGTTTGCGTTTCTGTAGGAGGCTAACTGCTTCATTCGTCTCCCTGTTTTGTTTTCTGTCCATTCCTTTATTTACTGGAACGTTGCGTAGACCTTGAGTTGGAATAAATGAGATATGATGGCAAGAGTGTGAAAGAATGTTACGCTGAGCGAGTCGGCGATGCTTGTTGGCCATTTCCATACGGACTGTCTCACCGCAGGACCAGAACTTTTCACCACAACTTACACACACAGGAATTTATAGGTATTTGTCATCTGAGGCAGGTCACCATGAGGCCTCAAAAGGTGCTGGGCCAGATGGCTCTATGGAACGTGCATACGAACTCTCAACAGCCATCTCTTCGCAGGTCAGGTATTAAAATAATCATTGCCATCATCGAGCTGGCGACAGTTGCATTACGCGGACATCATCGCAACCGCCAACGCGCTCTCTCATCATTGGCAAGTACGAACGTGAACGGCTTTGAACTGTACTCCATTCAAAACCCCCTCGCTAAAAGCTGAGGGGGATGGCAAGCTGTGAACGGCATATGCTTCCAGTCTCTGCAGAACCGTTCGCCAACTGTGTGCCAGTTGTAAAATGCAAGTGAAAAACCATTATGTCTCAGTATTACAATGATCATGGCAGTTGAACGTAAACACAAGCTGGCCCTGGCTCCCTCTCACGGCTCTGTGTTGTGGCCCGTGTCCTCCAAATATGGTCAGAAGCGTTTTCTCAGAGAGAAAATGGCTCCTGAACGCAACCGCCACTGCTCACAGCGTAGCAGTGCCCTCTGGCGGTGGGATCGCTATACTGCAGTGTGGCTGTGATCGAGCTTCCCTGCGCTTTCAGCCCCATTTCTCCTCACAGGGCAACTGGACCTTTGCCTCCGGCCCGCCTGTGCAGAGCACCGACCACACTGACCACTGTGACAGACATGGAAGGTCCCGTTTCAATGTATAAACTGTACATTTGACTGTAACCCTGTGAATGATGTAACAATTTCATTATTTGTAATATTGTTATTGGTTTATTTTTTAAAAATTGAGCAGCCCAACTTGACTCTCCTCATTAAAAAAAGAAATGAGATCTGTTATAAATCTGTGTCTTGGTGTCCTTTTGTTTTGGAAGGAATCTAATAAGGACACATTGTCTACGTAGAAGAAAATAAGTTACCTACTTATGTTTATGCCTGGTCACTTCAGGCATCTTGAATATCAGGGTTTCATCTGGATAATCAAGCCACGTACAAATCCAAATATAAACGCACCCAAGGCGCATTTAAAACAGATACAAATCTGAGCACTCAAACCACTTCAGGAGGCAGTCTGAGACGCGTTTGAGCCACATGTTATAGCAGTGTAAACACATACGTCTCTCCAAGACACATTCCGTAAACAAAAGCCCTCCCAGCACAGCCCAAACTCCCTATGAGGTACGTCACTGGACACGTGATCCGTGTCTACTAGGAAGATAATCATGGAGGACGGGATATGCAGCATAGGAAGACACTGCTATGTAAAACAAACGGCAGACAATAGAGCCTAAACATGGATTTGCATATCCCGCCCCTCACAGCAATCAGACTTCAGCCCAGCTTACCAAAGACGTGTTTAACCACCAAAAATCGAATCAGGATACAATTCAAATGCTGGTCCCATAAAGTGATCAGGTATAAACTACATGCAAGCAGTAACTCCTATGCGTTCTACTGAAGTTGTTGCACTCTTCAAATGAGTATTCTCAAATAGGCTTGCTTACATGGTTATCTGACACTGTGTGATGTACTGTTGTCTGTAAACATGGACAAAAATATGTTGCGTAGCTACAAAGGCAAATCAAACACCAGGGTTGTCCAGCTGTCTAGAAATGTCCAGTGTTGATCTGATTTTGGTCTGTCTACGTGTTGAAAGCATTTTTATGTTCTAATAAACTTCAGCCACTTTTTCATCTAGTTAAAGCATTTGTATGCAAAGAATAGGCTCGACTGGTTCAGATTAACCTCACAACTGTTTCAAAGAGGTGCAAGGTATTTAGGCCCTAGGCAACATTGCAGTGTGATGACCGAGACGATGAAGTTCTGCAGCTGAACTGATATCTACCTGCCCTGGAGTGCTTTGTCAGCAGAGCTACACCTTCACTGACTTTACCGGAATATTAAGTAACAGATCCAGGAGTGTCCAGGAAGGGTTGAGGTAGAAACCCTGGTTATAGTAGCCTTGCAGGTCTAGAGTTAAACTGGAAACTCAAAGTTTAGAGACTAAATGTCTTGGCTTATCAGCTGCTCAGGCTGTAAAATCATGTCAATTAGATTTCCCACCAAAGCACATTGTCTTTGGATGTGTTTTGAATCTGTTACCAAACCTTTTTATTACTTCTAAGTAAAGTAAGCCCATAAACCATGAAGTAAAAGAGGTCTTTTCAGGGAGTTCAATCTCAAGTTAGCCGGTGGCATTGTCCGCCCCAATTCACGCCGTATAGTAATGCCACGCCAGTGTTCCTGTGGGCTGTTTGGGTCTGAACAAAGTGCAGTGCAACCCCCGCCCCAACCTCCCCGAACACCCCCCCACCCCACCTCACCACCCCCTGCAGCTCCCACTGCCTGGCCTCTGGCTCACTCTGCTTTGGAGCCCTCGTTAGCGGCTAGACGTGTGAAAGCCTGGTGACCCCCGGCTGACCTCCCCGAGAGTGGCATGCTTAAAAAAAAAACGAAAAAAAGAGGGAGTAGCTCCTGCAAGGCGAAAGGAGTTCAGGAGTTCAGCGTCAGAAACCCGCTGATACTCCAACAGTTCTGTCGGCTAATCCGGCCCACCCGTGCTCCCTTGCTACCCTTATGCCCTGTTAACCACCACCACCACCGGCCCAGCAGGAATGGCACGGCTGCCAGATCTCCAGCAAGCCCCAGAGAACCTAGAACCGACTAGACCTGCGATAAGTGTGCGCTGGCTGTTCACACGGGACACAGCTGAGCTGGACCGAGTACACTCTAAACACTTCTTAGAAACAGACTAGGAGGTATTGCTATCCACCATGTGGCGGCTCTTTAAACTTCTTCACACTTGCACATCTTATTTACAAAACAGGGTTCTTTATAGAATCACCCAAGTTAAAAAGTTCTTTAGGGAACCAAAAGTGGTTCTTTAAATGTGTCACTCCAAATAACTACTTAGGAAACTGTAGTGGTTGTGTAGTACATATAGAAATATATTGCAAATTGTAATATTACTACAAATAATAATAATAATAATAATAATAATAATAATGCACGATTTATTATTAGTAGTAGGAATAGTAATTGCAGTAGTTGTAGTAGTTGTAATATATGCGAAATATTTCTAAATATATTATTACAATGTCTATTATTATTATTATTACACACATTCCTCCAATTTAAGAAAATTAAATAGAAATTAAAAATGTTTATCCAGTAAAAATAAGATTATTATTAATATTATTAATGTTTTTGTTGTGTCCTGTTTTTGTCTTTTTGTTTATTATTATTGTGTTGGAGAGTCTGGTGTATATATTTATTTCAACAATTCTCTGATTGTGTGAATGTGATATATAAAACCAATTCTCTAATTCTCTAGAGTTCTGCTAGTGTTGGATGGGACCTTTTTTTATGGTTCTGTATAGAACACTGCTTTAACTCTATAAAGTCCCTCTGCTTCATTTAGAAAATGAATTATGATGCTATGATGATGAAATATGTTTTTTCTACTTTTTAGATCAAAATGAAATATTGCAAAAATATAAAGAGCGCTGGTGTTACTGAAATCAGCGTAAATGATGGACAGTAATGGAGGCAGCGATGGACCACAGGAGGTTCACATGGAGTGATTCGCAGAAAGAAAATCAGAATGATGAATCTTGCCATTCAAATCAGTTTGCAGTAAAGTGCTTCTTTCCACACACCATTTCTTGTAAAGATCATTTTTAACACATTACCTCTCAGAAAGGAAACTGCAAACCCAACTAAGCGGTCATCTCGCCTTTCCCTGTGTGATTCACTTCTCTGAATAGCCGCTAATGGTGCTTCCTACTATGTAATAGTGACTGATCAATGCTGCAGCTCTTTCCATTGTAAGTCATGTGTGTCCTGCAGACATTTAATAGCAACTGCGGCCAATTAAAGAGCGATCACCGGCGCTCTGCTCTCTGATGTCTGTGGTGTGTTCCTCTGATTCGACCAGAAGTCCAACTGTGAGTTATCATCCATCACTGCAGAAAAATGTTTAGCCTATAACGAGCAGTTTATTCTGGCATGCTCGCTTGTGTATGATGCTTTGAGTCCATCGACCCCTGCCATGCTCAGATTCTCTTATGTGGATAACAGCAAATTACAGCTCAATATTTAATAGATTGTTTAATAATTAGTCTTTGGGGAGATTTATTAAAGAAGTTCAAAGAAGAATTTGTCATTGTATTGTGAGTAACTATAAGCACTGCTATGAAACCTTTACATAATGTACAGGTCCTTCAGTTTATATGAGGTTCCTCACAGTCCCATCTCATTTACAAACATGCTTTTTTTAAAAAGAGAATGAATTATTGAGGGACCCAAACGTGGTTCTTCCATTTCTGGCCCATCTCCAAAGAGTGCAGCATTGTTTATTGACCTGTATGACCAAAAATACATACAATATGCTATAACAGGTGTAACATAGGACATACTCTGGCTGGCAGAAATATATCATAGATGTCTCAACTCCTCGTTATGAATTTATATGATACTCCGTGAATTCATGGAGAGCGCTGGTCCCGGCACGATCGCATGTAATTGGGCTTGAATGTAAGGTGGCAGCTTGCCAGCTGTGTGAAAACTTTTTCAGGAAGGTTCTCATGGTTTTAAGTGCGTATAGCAGGGAGGAGTGCTTGTTTCCTGTGGAGATATCAGCGCTCATTAGGGTGCCTGTAGTGCAACATGACAGCGCTTTGCCAGAAGAGCTTTTTTTTGGATATGAATATATAAATAACATCAGTGGTAAGCATTTCTTCAAATATGCATATACATCATTTTTTTGGTTTTTGTTTTAAATGTAAGCATAATAACTAATAAATGTGTTAGTTATATATTTGTTCCTCTTCCAGAAATGTGTGATATGATTAGCATTTCAAAGGTCCTACATTTTGCATAATGTCTTGGGAAGGTACTAAACAATGCTCCAAGTAAAAAATAATATTAGTTAATATTCACTTAACATTATTAGATAATATTTACTTAATGGAAATAAATAACAATATCAGCAGCAATAACAATAACAAGACATATTGTATATTTATTTTTAAAATAATCATAATGAAAAAATTTAAAATTTAGTAGTATTTATAATTTATAATAATTTATTAATTTATAATTTTTCATCAACAGCAAAAATGCTATTTGTTATTGTTTTTGTAATTGTTATTACTGTTGTTGTTATTATAAAGGAAGCTTTATTGTAGCAACATTTTCCTAATTTACAAATTCTAGCTTTTAAAGTAAAATAGTTCTTATTGAAATAATAATAATGTATCCTTTATAACAGCAACAACTATTATTATTATTATTATTAATATTATTATTGTTATTATTTTTTTTTTATTAGTGTTTTTTTATTATAAAAGACACATTCTTGTAGGAATATTTTCACAATATCATCTAAATTATAAAATAAAAAATCCTCTGTGGCATTCAGACAATTCGGACATATAAAAATAAATTATACTACACATGTATTACATTAAATCCAATTTTAGTTGCATATTAAATATTAGTATTATTATATCAAATAACAGTAAGACAGTATGTGAGGTTATTATTATTGTTGTTGTTGTGCAAACACAAACTAATAGGTTATTTGAAATGAAAATGAAAATATCCTGATGTTTGCATGTGTGTTGTGTGCCTATTTCTGATGTTTGTATGTGTGGAATGAACAAATGCTTGCTTTGTGGTGTTTAAGCTGCAGTTAGTAATCCGTCTTTTCTCCGCCTCATGCACTGCCATTTTAATCAAATGCGGGATTCGTCATAAATATCAAATCTGAATGCCTGTCTTGATGTATTTTAACGTTTCCAAAGCAATATATAGTTGTGCATCGTGTCATGTAGGCTAAAGAAGAAATTTGGAAATAATATAATAATGGGAATATTATATTATATATAAAAGTTGGGTTTTTGCAAGTTTAGTGTCTGCATCCATTAAAACAGTATTGTTTTTTTTTACTTATTATAAAAGGGTACAAACTTTTATTTAAAAAAAAATAAATCTATGTTACTAGTTTTAGTTTTTAAACTTCTCCTTTAAAGGGACTGTTCAATGTAGGGCTCAGACAGGATTGATCACTAGGCAAGAATCAGATCCTCTGAACCCAGTATGAATGATAACAATCAATCAGCAGTGCAGACCGAGAGTGAGGTTGCCATTAACACCTTAATGTTCATAACTATAAACCTCACACACAGAGGTTTCATGGGTCAAAAGCAGAGCTGTCAGTCAATGAACAGGGCAATGCATTTCACAGCTACTGCAGAACACTATTCAAACTGTGGTGGTTTTGGTTAAAGGGGTACTCCATTGTTTTCCCTCCTAATCTGCAGGAGCAGCAAACAGGTTTCCAAAGCGAGTAATTTAAACACATTTGTTGTACAATAATTCCAAATCTGTTCATTCTAATAATAGATGTCAGTGGGCAGATGCTGAAGCACCTTTCCAGTGCACTTCTTTGCTGAGAACAGACAAAAGCATTACAGTCTCTATCTGCGGTAACTTACTAGACCCTGCGGATGTGGCAGATTAGAGATTAACCTGAAAAACGCTGGAGTTTCCCTTTTAAAACACAGTGGAGACAGTAGTGAGGAACATGCTGCCCATCATACAGTACATGAGCACATGAAGTGAAAAGTATTCCTTTCTTTGTCCCCTCAAAGCACATTCCTTTTCAGAAAGCATATTTAAGCACTTTGATGATGCTCGGGATGGTAAGGCTGTACCTCGACTGGCCCGCAGATTACTCTGAATCGACTGTGCTTCGCTCCGAGTGTAACCCCAGACATGTGTGATTCAAAATGATTTGGAAACTCTTAATGTGACACAGATTTCCCAAAATCTTAGCAGCTCGTTCTGAGCAAATTTGTCCCAGACGCACATTTGGCTAAGATACATAAACAGAGAAAGCGATAAAACACACACACACAGAAAGAGAGAGAGGAGGGGGGGGGGGGGGGGGGGGGGGGGGGGCAAATAGTGGGAGAAGGAAAGAGAGGAAGGTCGATGTAGAAAGTAAAAAAGGAAGTAAGAGGCAGAAAGAGAAAGAAAATCAGAGAAAGAAAGCAGAGAAAGACAAGAATCAGTGGAAGATGGAAGTGAGAGAGGGGGAAAAGGGAGAAAGGCAAGGTGGACAGAGAGTGAGAGAAAAGAGAAACAATGGAAAGAAAAAGAGGGAGATATTAAAGAAAGAGAGAGAGAAGGTACATGAGAAGAAAGAGAAATTAGAGATAGAAAGAGAGAGACAACGAAATTAGAAAGACAATGAACTAAAATAGTAAGTTAGAGAGACAAATAAGAGGCGGGAAAGGGAGAGAAAAAGAGGGAGAATTTAAAAAGGGGGGAAGGAGACAAGAAAAGGAGAGAGAGAGAGAGAGGCAATGAGAAAAGAATGTTAATTGATTAAAATTGTTAATATAAAATGATTTAGAGTGATTTAAAATCATGATTATTATCAGCAACACCAATAATAATAATAATAATAATAATAATAATAATTATTATTGTTGTTGTTGTTGTTATTATTATTATTATTATTATTATTATTATTATTATTATTATTATTATTGTTATTATTATGCTGAGTGTGGGCTATATAGCAGGTGATGTTTTGTTCTTTACCTGCTATAAGTGGACTTCCTTAGTAACATCTCATACCTGTTCAACTGCTCTGCACAGCAGCCTGTACTGCAGTGCTGTGATAAAGTATTTCACTGCTCTGGTAACACAGAGCTCTCTGAAAGCCAAACAAACACAGTGCTGCACTGGAAACGTTACATACAGCCAGGTTAACTAGTACCAGGCTGCCACCTAGCGGTCAGTTTGTAATGGTACACAGGACCAAACTTTGAGGAAAATTCTATTATTTCTGAATAATTCAATTCTAATTGTAAGTAATCCAGAAATGTTCACAGTGGTGGTGATAGGAGCGTGAGAGAAGAAAGGGAGAAGAAAATAAATAGTGGTGAGAGTGAGATAAAAATATTTTTTACAAATAAAAGGGAGTGTGAGAGATAAAGGCGAGAGAGAGAAAGTGAGAAAGGAAAAAGAGAAATAGTAGTGAGAAAGAGAGAGAGACAGAAGTAAAGAGAGGGAAAAGGGAAAGAGCGACAGAGAAAGAGGAGAGGTAAAGGAAGGGAGGGAGAAAGACAAAGAGGAAGAGAGAGAGACAAAGGAAAAAGAGAAAGTGGCAAGAAAGAGGGAGAGAGAGAAGTAAAACGAGTGAAAAGGGAGAGAGAGACAGAGAAAGAGGAGAGGTAAAGAACAAAGAGAAGAAAGGGAGAAGAAGAGAAATAGTGGAGAGAGAGCGAGCATGGACAGCGAAAGAAGAGAGAGAAAGAGAAGGAGGGACAGAGAGAGAGAAGTCGGTTGTAAATAAATTGAGCAAGTTAAAAAAAACCCTCAGTCTTCATAGCTGAGATTAAGTGAGGTGCTGGAGGGGGAGAGCAGCAGTGGCACTGAAGCCCAAGGAACTGGGGAGGGTAGAGAAGAGCAGACACACTTTCAGGAGCACAGGACGGACAACTGGACAGCATATTGTTCCAGCTGAGAGACGGCCTTTTCAGTAGAGCTGGTAGAAACTGGTTGAAAGCTTCTATCCATCATTTAGTGACACATTACCGCAGAGAGGAAGCTGAACATGTTTGAAGACTCCATCCCACCACTGAGAACAGAGGTACTGAAGCTCCAGCAGGACGGAGGGTCTCTAAGGAAGAATCTCACAGCAGTTAGAGAGCAGCTACGCCTCAGGGACAAGACTGTTAACGGGAAGGAGCCACAAAGCCTTAAAGCTGACTGACAGCCACAGCACCTCACAAGGCAACTACCAGCCCACTCAAAACCTGAACACACCCATACTGAGCCGGGGCCCATTACAATTCGAGACCTCAGACTTAGGGCCTACCTATCCCACACCAGGATCCAGTCACTCTGAGCCAGCAGAATCACGATCCACTCACTCCGAGTCACAGCCTGTGTCCTATTAGCCACACCGCACTGAACCCAAAACATGCTCCGTCCACTCTGACCCACAGTCCACACACTCAAAACACCCACTCAGAGTTACAGCCCACCCAATACACGTAATATCCACACTGTTACCAACAACAAGGGCACAACAGGAAAGAGTAGCAGAACGTATAAGGAGAGTGCCCCATACTGATACACAGGCCTCTACCATCTCCACCATCCTGCCCTGGGCAGATTTCCACCATGCAGAAATCTCTTATGGATATGCCTTAATGGCCAATGTGCCCCTGGCATTCCATCCCAACCTCAGCAAACACAGCCTCCATGACCATGTACACCAATGTAAAGACTTTGTGGGCACCTTTGCCAAAATCCTGTGTAGCCCTGGGCTAAAACATTGCCCTTATTTTGATTTTTTTAGATTTTTTTCATTTTTAATTCAGCGTAAATTATGTGCACGCATGCGTAGATGAATGGCTTTTAATATGCTGCGTTCCAGCGGAACGTACAGGAATTCCATGTGCTCACACAATCTAGCTGTTCTGTCAGTGTTTATGGAAATGCTTTTGGACAGACTGAGTGCCTGTCATTGTTTTTCTCCTATTAGACTGGCCCGAAGGCGGGGTCAGGTATCAGAGGGGGGAGAAACACTCCGTTGCGAGAGAGTCGTTGAGTGATGTGGCTGGGGAGGGCTACTGCGGCTAGCAGAGCTCTGCAACGTTTAGGTGGAAAACTTTGAGTTTTATTCCCAGTTAGCGCAAGTGAACTGCAACCCACGAAGTCTGCAGTAGCAGTAAAGTCACCAAGTTACAGCGCGGAGTTACGTGAGTGAGATATTGTTTGAATTACCACTGCTTAGAAGTGGGAGAATTAGTGTTAGCCGCTAGCTGCTATGGTATGCTGCACTGCTCGTATCCTGGACTGAGCCTGTTAGCTTTAGCCGATAGCTTAAGCGCTTTTACTGGTTCAGCGAGGAGTTCCGTGCGAGTTGAACTGGACAGTGGTGAAGACCGTGTACGAGGGACATTTACGCTGCCCGATAGCGCCTCAAGCTACTGGAGACGCTCGAGGTTCCTCGGTTTAGCCTCCGCTCGGCTCGTCTGCCTGCATCAGGAGGGAGAGAGACAGGAGAGGAGAGAGAGACCTGTGGACGGCTGCGTGCGTGCTTGGGTGACGCTGGGACACACAACTTCAAAACGAGAACTGTAAGCAGACTTTTCTTTTAAAAACACGGATCCACCTTATGCTGCAATGTGCAAGAACAGGCCTGCGCACGTTTGTTATTTTGTTCTTTTGAGTTTGCCAGCTTGTGTAAGAGTATTATTATTATAATGAGTGACGCGTCATCTCAGTAATAGGGTTAAGTGTGAAATGAGCAGGTGAAGTTCATAGTTTAAGTGGTTTAAAAATATAAAAAGGTGGTCCAAACCGTAATTGTAAATACTTAAAAACCTACATGTTAAAACACAAGTTGATTGCTATATTTTGTAATGCTATATTTTGTAATTCACCCTGGTTAAAAGGGAGTTTAAGTTAATTTCAAAACTATTTAAAGTCTATTTTTGGCATAAAGCATAATTGATGGTATTCTTGAGCCTCATTTGAAAGGTGGCATTGTGTAAATAGTCTTTAATTGATACATAATCTGAACTCAAGTGAACTATTCTGTGTGGGGTTTTTTTTAAGCTGTTATGTGATTTTATAATAAATTTTCTACCTTTTCCATACTCCTTGTCTGACTTCATGCACTGGGTTTATTGTTGCTGCTTATTACACCAAGTTAGAGCTGGGTGGTTAAGTTTCCTTGGCCATATAGTGAACTTAACAGGTGAGAACCATACCCACGAGCTTGGGGTAAATAATTATTAACCCCCTCAGCATCAAAAGAGGGCTACACCTGAAATATGTGGCCCATGCAGCCCCGTTAGAAGTAGCTGACCACCTCACGCATTCCCTACCCCACCCAACAAATGCTCAGTGTGAATCCAGTCATCCATCTCTACCAGCCCCTGCCTCTGCATGATTTTCCACACCCTGAGCACCCCCAACTTGTCACTACCAACCTGCACAGAAATGTCAAACCTAGCCCAGCAACATGCCAACCTTAGACATGGCAAATGTTCCCACCACCAGCACCCAGTCCCAACAGGCAGCCAGTCAAGTGTTAACATTTCTTACATTTAATAATAATAATATTATACATTATAATAATACATTTATTATTATACTCAAAAATGTTTTTTATTATGCATTTCTCTTATACACCATATATATATATATATATATATATATATATATATATATATATATATATATATATATATATATATCCCTTATTACAATTATAAATAAATAAATAAATACATTTCTCCACAGATCAGCACACCTCCCTGGGCCTGAAAGCTACTGATCTGGTAATGGAGGCCGGATTGCATGGACTGGATCTCTACCTGACTTCACTACAGAGCAAGATAATAATTATATATTTGGACACCAGTATTCAAGAAATATTACTAACCTCCCTAGATAAAACTCTGATTCACAGGTCTGCAGAAACGGAAAGGACCCCCGGCAGCTGGGTCGGCACATTATCTAAGGTAGGTTACAAGGGGACTCTTTGGAAGATTTTCCTTTTGCTCACCTCTTTGGAATAATACCATAAATTCCTTTTCTGTTTCAGTGGATTCACTGTTTAGCCACTGACCCTTCTGTCTGATCACAACCAAACTGCTGTGTTCATTAAAAGACACTCTGGAAAGCTGTATAACATCAGGTGGTCATATAGATGGGCCCAAAACAGCAAAGAAGAGTTCTAGAAAGCAATCAGACAATTCAAACACTTTTTTTCTGACATTACACACACTCAGATTTTATGCAATATAACTAGCAAAATCCAGGCAAGGCAAGTTTGTTTGTATAGCATCTTTACATAAACAAAGACAAAAAGCATTTAAAAGTCATTTAAAAAGCAATAAAACATTAAAATAAATAAGTTAAAAATAAAAAAATAAAATAAATAAAGACTATGGGGTAAAAGCACTGTTGGACTATGGAAGAGTTGTAGAACTAAGCTAAACTGTTTGTTGTCAGTGGTCAGCTGAACCCACTACAGATATCAGATGCTCCAAGTATGTGTGGGTGGAGAATCTAAAGGTAAGAATAGTCGTCATGTAATAACGTACAGTGGTATGAAGTGAGCTGCTGGTTTAGCTGCTTTGTTAAATGTTGCCTTTTCACCTCAACTCAGTACAACTTTTCTGTTCAATATTATAATGACAACAGGACATTTACCCATATAAGTGAGCAAGATGGACATGATTCATGATCAGAAATGTGCACAAATGGGCTAATGTCAACCCCTAATTCCATACTGAGAACCACTGGCTGATAACACCACAGGCTTTTTGAGATGCTTCATGTTCGTGAGCACTATGGTGAGTGTATGGATTTAGCACATACAGTCACATGCAAAATCTGGGTTGTTGATCTGCGTAAATAAGTAACGACAGAGAACGTTCTAATGCACAGTAACTGTTTATTTGCAAAATTTAAAATATTGGGGGGAAATTATGTGTATTTTTATATATTAATTATATTTATTATAAACCTGTGCACATTTAATATGCTGTTTTATTTATTTTTTCATCCAGTATGTTAAATTCAGTAAAAAAAAAAGACCCCCCCCCCCTCAAAAAAAAAAAAAAAAAGGTGACAATAAGCAGACATGTGAACTCGAGTCTCAATAACGTGGACACTAGTCACTAAACTGATGACTTGTGACTTGACTTGACAACATCACTAAAGACTTGTGACTTGACTTAGACTTTACCTTTACTGACTTGGACTTGAAATTAGATTTGAGCTTTAAGACTTGAAAAGACTCGCCACCATATTTTAACATAATAATTACGGAAAACTGGATGTAACCCCTGTTTAAAACAAACACGCAATGTCTACGTGAACCCTACTGAGCCTACGCAGTGTTTTTTTTAATTTTCCCTCCCCCATCTTTTTTTCTGCCTCCCTCCTTCGGTGTGTGTGCGTCGTCTGAAGAAACGTGTGCTGTCAATATTAGTTAAAATTGGCTAATATTAGTTAATCTAAGCATAAAATAACTTATAGTGCTGTATTCTTCAGCTTTACCTCAAGCTTAGTTCGCCCTGACATTGGTGTTTTGTTCATGTATGAAGAGAAGAAACTCTGGTAAGTTCGGGTGATTTTAAGAAGTGAAATAAGGTGGATTATAGTGTAAATACATATGTGTGAGGTGCCCAAAGCGTTTATGAGTTGAATAAAAGTGTGGAATAAAAAATAACCAGAGTATAATGGGTATATATGATGATTAAGAGAGTCAAGTAGCTATTAACTGGTGTTAGCATGCGTGTGAGCATTAGCTCGCATTAGCGTCGTAGTTACAGGCACTAATACAGGTGTTATAGAGCTGTTAAATATTGGTCTAGCATTTATTTTGAGGTAATTATGCTTCGAGTACAGTGTTGAATGAAGTGCTGCATTGCACAGGTTGTAAAGACGGGTTGAAACCTCAAGCTTCCTGAGTCCACGATGGCGAGCCAGGAGAAAACTATAGTTCCCAGCGGGCAGTGTGAGTGCTGTCGACTGCGCATGCGTCAGAACAACACAAGCGAACGACACGCAGATCAGAGGAGAGATGCAATGACAACCACACACACAAGAAATAAGTCCACCCGGGTAGTGAAGAACACTTTCAGACATTAAAAAGCCAGAATGTAAAGGAGAAACATTGAGGAAAAAACAACATACATACAAAATACAAAGAATAAAAAAAAATGCAAACAAAAAAAACTCAAGTGTTGAAATGGACTTCATATTGCTTGTTCTGATTGTTAAACGTGTGCTGTTGTGTAAAACCTAGTTTTTATTCTTGCGTCAAGGTATTTAACTCTGGGAAACGAGAACTTTGTACTATATTTTGCACTGACTTGCTTTGTTGACTAGAAAAGCTCTGCTTACTATTTATTTTTTTTCTTTTCCTCAAGCCAAGAGAGAGAGAGAGGGCTATTTCATTTGTTCTTTTCCCAATTTTTATATCGACTGAGACTGCTATTTTCACTTTTCTTGCACTTATACTCAACATTGCACATCTATCTCACAAATTATTTGAAGGACTCTTGAAGGATCTTTTGTATTAGTTACTAAATACATACTTGTAACTCCAGAGCCTTGCATTCTGTTATTTTCATTTCAGTCAAAGCCCTCCTTATGGAACCCAGTGTGATTTTGAAGATGAACTCACATTGTGGTAGCTAAGGTCTAGGTATAAGCATTACATGTCATTCTTATTTTGATCTGCAGTAGTAACACTTACTGTGATCCACGCTGTGCTGTTACATGAATCACATAACTGAATCATTTTGTATTAAATGTTGCTGTAACGCTGCTGAGCTGTGCTACTCAGTTTATCTGTTACCTAGCAACAAGTGAAGTGCTGCAGCCAATCACGGGAAGCTTAGGGGGCGCCAGTGTTGATTTTGTGTGAGAGGAGGAGCAACATGCTCTGAAAAATAGTCAGTTCAACTACAAAGATTCTGCTGCAGTAAATAAAAAACTATGACATGCAGGACATGTGGAGTCAAGATCACAGATGGAGCTGCAACCACTTCAAACTTTGTTCGACTTTTAAGGCTTCACAAAGAACAGCAAGTCTCTGCTATGTAGGTTTCACATATAGCAGGTAGCTAGCTAGCTGGCTAACAAGTAGGCAAACTTAGCGACATGATAAACAACAGCTAATGTGTACGAAGCTCTCTCCCTCTGTTCATCCGTCCTAGATATTCCACCGTCCACTGAGAACTTGACTGAAACATTAAAGCTTTTAGCAACCACAGCATCTCAGACAGGAAGTGTTTAAGTAGTGCAGAACAGTACAAACACTGATCAGTACATGCAGAGCTACTGCAGAGTTCACACATGCTGTTAGAACTAAAAGACCCGTCCAGATATTAATGCTTATGGGTTTAGAATGTGATGTTATTAAAATTCCTGTAGGTGTAAAGTGTACTAATACTTCCATACAGTGCAGTGTTTCTCAGCCTTTGCCTTCGAGGCCCACTGCTTTACATTTTAGTGTTTTTTCTGGTTTAACACCTATTTTAACTCGGTAGTGGACTGGTAATGAGGTGATTAGTGATTAGAACTGTTTAAAATGATCTAATTTCATATGAAAGTTATTTTTGTTATAATACAAACTTTAGAAATGTTAATGTTATATTAATGTCAGTTTAATATACTACTAATCAACTGCATCAATTGTGTTAAATACTACAATGATGTTACATCTGGTGACTTGACTAGGATCTTAAGTTTAAGACTTAGGACTTGACTCAAGACTTGCTTGTATTGACTTGGGACTTGATTGTCAAGACTTAAGACTTATTTGTTACTTGCAACTTCTTAGTAAATAAGTGGTTTGACATAGAATGTGAGAAAATTAGGAACATATATATACATATACACACACAATGTAAATGTTCATAAAGCATAAGAAGCTGAGAAGCAGAGGCAAAAACACTAAACTTTAATGGCCAGGATAATGCATCAAATCATCCCTTAAGACAAATGAGTAGTGTGTGACCTCTAGTGGTGAGGTTGCATATTGCAACCTATTGAACTCCTACTCCTCCCTTCCGTAGAGCCCGCCGTGGCCATCAGATTTTCTGCTGTTACATCAGTGCTTCAACATAAAAATGCTGAATGTCAAAAAGGCACCGCATGTGGTTTGTCTGTTTTGGGCTCCTGTAGCAGCCGTGTAGGCATGTGGTTCTATGTCAATTTGAAAGTATTCAAAACTAATGACATTTAAAAGATTGGTACTTACAAGTAATTACCAACTAATGAGGAGCATAGTTTTGTTTACTATATTTCATTTCTGCTATCCCTTCACACTGGAATAGCACTGGACTAAAGAGGAAAACAATAGTTTTACAAAATGTCTTTGTAATATAATCACTGAGATGTAAACAAAGTGGCTAGTTGGATGTAAAATGCTTCATTCTAGAGAAACTTTGGATTCTTTTTTTTAATGATGGTAAACCAGGGCTTATGATGTCTGAATTGCAAATATAGCCATTTTAGTTATTATCCAGAAATATAATCTACAAAAGTTGAATTGTACCTCTACACACTTTATTTGAGGTAATATTTAGAGGAATTAAACTCCTCAGACATCTGGTTCTGATCACCACCATGATGAACCATTCTAATGCTGGAAATTAGGTTCTAATGTTTGAACAGTATGTTGTACTTTGGAAAACCGACTGCGGAGCCAGTGGGGAATTTGCTAATAGCTTATTAATATTATGTAATGGAATAAAACATTAAATGTGCAGATCATTAAGTATTGTGTACAGCTGTAGTTAGTTAGGCTTCAATGAGTAATGCTGTTTCTTAATCAAGAAAATCTATCCAGAAATATTTTGCAGGCTAATCATCCTTGGGACCAATGGCTTAAATTTACGCTTTCAAAAGTAAAGAACAACCAAACCCGAAAAAGTATAATTTCTCCTCACTTACTTAACCCGCGTCTCTTCGTCCTCTTTTTTCTACATATAACTTTCTTTTACCTTTCATTCTCTCTTTACATCCATTATCCCTCTCTCTTTTGTACTTGGTATCCTCTTCTCATTCCACCACCAGGATGGATCTGTAGGCCCCCATATGACTCCAGAGCTCAACACACTTCTCCTCTGGCTTCCCCACCAATCACGGCTTGGCCCCACACACACACACCCACACACCCACACTTCATCCTATATCCTCCCATGCCCCATCCCTCATCCTGCCTCTCTACCTTAGGTCGATTGTAACTCCTAATTTAAGGTTTCCTACTCCTCAGCTGCTGCATCAAACTCACTCATCACCTGCTCCTTAAATTATTTGCTGGCGCATTGTCTGTGATTTACCATCAGTGACTGCTGTTTTTGCTCTTTGCCTGCACCCACAATCTTAGACTTTCAATCTTTCTTCTTGGCCCCAGCCCTCAGACAGTCTCATCTTTTCTCTGAGCATCATCAATACTGTCCTTCCTCCCTGCTGTCCTATCTACCATTACCTGACCCCCTGTACATCTTCCAGTTTTCTCTGGTCCACACCTGTGGATCCAGTTCCTAATACCTGCGTGGCGCTTATATACAACCAGGCTCAAATTTAGTGCCTCTTTCTGCTGTGCCCAAATCTCTGTGCAAATTGCAAACCCTACACCCACCAACTCAACTTATCTCAAATCAGCTCCAACTCAACCCAGCTCTGTAACTCATTCCAGGCTTAACACAATTTGATCTCAACTAGGTTCAAACTCAATATGACAATATATCAACTTGGCTCCAAATCAACTCAGTTCGGCTATTCAGCGCCATCTAATGTCTTGAGAAAAATCACACTTATCATAGGTACCTTTATGTACCTTGTATTTGTGGAGACTTATCAAATGGACTCTGATGACCATCTCATACAACCCTCTCTTTCTGCAGAGTTGGTCACCCCCACTCCTTTGTTTGTATTTAAGTGACCCTTTGTCTCCTGTCTTTAAGGTGGCACCCCACAAGGTGGCAACAAGGTGACCTCCCAAACTCCCCTCTCCTATATGTCCATGTTACCTTCTGGTTCTCTCCTTTTAGTTTAGGCTGTTATAGTTAAATCTGCCGGAGTCACCAGCCACACTCTAAAATTCTGAAAATTCATATTCTCTACAGTCATACTCCCAAGCCCAACTAACTCCTTTACTCTTCCTGAGGTAATGACTGTCCTCCTGTCTGTTGAACGCTGTTGAAGGACTGATCATCGGGCCATCACCCCACCATCACCAGCCAGCTCACCTTTCCATTTACTGCTACACCCTCAGTTACATCACTGTGCCATCCAGATGTACCAGCATTGAGATAGGATGGGACTGTTTCAGCTCACGCCCACTTTACATAAAGACTCAGTCATAGACTGCCTCAGTCAGTGACTGCCTCAGTCATACACTGCCTCTATCTGTGCAGCTTCTAAAGCTTTGCTATCCAGATTTCAAACAGAGGCTCATTTCTTTGGTATTTAGTTTAAACTGTAAATACTGTTTGACCAGAGGAGGATGGGTCTCCCCTTGTGAGTCTGGTTCCTCCCAAGGTTTCTTCCTCCAGTTGAGGGAGTTTTTCCTTGCCACTGTTGCCTCTGGCTTGCTCACTGGGGGATATATGTTGTAACTGTCTGTTTTCAAAACTCTGTGAAGCTGCTTTGAGACAACATCGTTGTAAAAAGCGCTATATAAATAAACTTGACTTGACTATATGACCCTTTTCTGACTTCTACTTAAACCATGTCAGACTGGTGTTAGTCAGTTAGACTGAGTCAGAGATGGACTAGACTGGACTTTAAGGGACTGAACTGGACTAAGCTGTGCCCGTGTATGTTTCTGCATGCACGTGATTAAGACTGCTTCCTGACCGCTAAACAGACTGATTGTGATTGACTGAGCTGTACCCATACATTCCTGTGTGTCAATAAACTCAATGCTGAAAGTCTCCTGACTTCTGATTCCTGAAGGCTGAATTTCTAACACTCGTCATTCCCCTCACTTCAAGCTCTTTGGCATACTTCTGGAAGCCACTGCTTCCTACTTTTCCCCCTCTGCAAATGCTAAGATCCTCAGCCTCTTTTTCAACCACTACCACACAGCAACTATTACATCTCTCAATTAATGAACCTCTTTTAGTATCCTAACTTTCCCCCCTCAGAAAAGTCTAGCTTTGGTAAAGATGCTACATCCCTGGGAACTCCCTACTCTCCTGGTCATTCCAGTCACATGTCACATTCAGTCATATATGCTGCTGATAATAGACTATTCCTGTGCCATTGACTTTGTTCTCTGATCTCATTTACAGTGTATCGGAAAAGTATTCACATTTTGTTATGTCTTATTCCAAAATGGATATAATAAGTTTTTTTCCCTCGAAGTTCTACACACAATACCCCATTATGGCGAAGTGAAAACAGTTTGTTTGATTTTTTTGCAAATAATTATTAAAAATAAACAAAAAATAAATCACATGTATATAATAATTTACAGCCTTTGCTCAATACTTTGTTGAAGCACCTTTGGCAGCAATTACAGCCTCAAGTCTTCTTAAGTATGGTGCTACAAGCTTGGCACACTGTTTTTGGGCAGTTTCTCCCATTCTTATTTGCAGAACCTCTCAAGTTCCTTCAGGTTGGATGGGGAGCGTCGATGCTCAGCCATTTTTAGATCTCTCCAGACATGTTCAATCGGTTTTTAAGTCTGGGCTCTGGCTCAGCCACTCAAATACATTCACAGAGTTGCCCCAAAGCCACTCCTTTGTTATATTGGCTGTGTGATTAGGGTCATTGTCCTGTTGGAAGATGAACCTTCACCCCAGTCTGAGGTCCAAAGCATTCTGGAGCAGATTTTCTTTAAAAATGTCTCTGTACATTGCTGCATTCATGTTTCCCCCCAACCCTGACTAGTATCCCAGTTCTTGCTGCTGAAAAACATCCCCACAGCATGATGCTGCCAACACCATGCTTCACTGTAGGGATGATATTGGCTAGGTTTCTTCTTGCCCCCTTTCATACTCTCTCTCTCTCTCCATTCACACCATTTCTTCTCTTCTGCCCCCCCACTTCTTCATCCTCAAGGTTCAAGGTTTTATACTCCTCGGCTGCTGCCTACAACTCAATCCTCACCTGCTCCACAATTTTTTGTTATCTATGCTTGGCCATCAATACACCCAGAGCAGTGCCTGGTTTCCGCCCGACATGACGCTTGCCATTCAGGTGAGTTGTTTTGTTCTTTGTTTCATCAGACCAGAAAATTGTTCCTCATGGTCTGAGAGTCCTTCAGGTGCCTTTTGGCAAACTCCAAGCAGGTAAACAATAAAAACAAACACAATAAAATGCTTATCTAAATATCAAACAACCTATATGAGAATAAATTGTATTGTCAATGACCTTTTGGATGCTAGTGCAGCTTTTGACACTGTTCACAAGATTCTGATCCACCGAGTACTGGTACAGCCTCTGTTTTAGAGTGGTTTAAGTCTAACAAATATATTCAACCAATAGTTTTAAAAAATAGCTAGCCTTGATAGATGGACTCCCATTTTTCACAGAACATTTTCTATAACCAAATCTTAAAAACTAAAATACTGATTGTTCATACTAAAGCTGCTTTATGACAGACTAGGTTCTTTAGCCATGTTAAACCCAATGTACAAAACCTGGTTGTGATCATTGAGCGTGGTTTTATCCCACATGTAAAGGATTAGCTGAAGTAGCTTTTAAGTTGCTAAAGTTTGGTCCTTGCTCCCTGAGAGCAATACAGAGAAACTGGTTTGTGTTTGTTATAAGAATTGATTACTGTACTGCTCCTCTTGAGAGTTCCTAAAAAACCCAAGAGAGTTCTCATCACTCCTGCTTTAAGAGATCTGCATTGGCTACTCGTATCTTTCAGAATACATTTTAAAGCTCTGCTAGTCTTTAAAGCTCTACACATGTATTAAAGACAACACCGCCTCAATGAAATAGAGATTTAATTTTAACAAAATGACTAAATTTAGAAAAGTAAAAGAAACACCCAACTCATGACCCTAATCTTTCAGTACAGCCTTCAATTCCTTTGACAGTAAAACACTGATCATTTAGTGGCAAGACTATGAACATGCTAAACAACAGATTATTGGTTCAATAAGTCAAAAACTCCTGGGGAATAGACTTGTATTCAAGAATGCAAACAGCCCAAAAATAGTTGCAAAATTTTATTTAGAAAGCTTCACAAAGATTCAGCTGCTGCAATGCAATCCAACCTGCAAAACAAAACACCACAAGTTCAACACTTCAGGATGCACACAAGAAAATTGAGACATGCTGAAACAATCAAAAGAATCAACTTACCAATAGAGCTAAAGTTGTCAGCTAGTGCAACATCTTTCTTATCCACGTAGTAGTCAACAACCCAGAGCCAGCAGAACTGACTTCAGAGTTGTCTTGGGAACTTGCAGCCTGAACGGAAGCAGAATCAGGCCTGGGAGATAGTCCTTGGGCAGGCAAAGCCACTGAACCGGAACTGTAGCTCATCTGTACAGGATTTCTGCTCCAAGTAGGCTGGTACACATTCTGGGAGTCTAGATAACTGCTCTGAACTGGCTTGTTAGCTGTTACCTGTACATAGGTGCTTTGGTCAGGCTTAGAACTGCTAGTAGAAGGCTTGCAGCTTGAAAGGTAAGTAGAGTCTGAAGGGGTGTACACACTCCTTGAGCCAGCTGCAGTCACACCACTCAAACTAGCACCATAGCTGCTTTGGGAATAAGGCACATCTTGGTAATTTCTCTGAACAGGGTGGGCTAAAGCTACCTGTTGGGAAGAGCTTTGGACAGGCTTGGAAATGCCAGTAGGGAGCTCATAGCTTGATATATAGGAAGACCCCCAAGTGCTGCTGGCTCTAGAGTCACTCGATCCCATTCCATTCACACTAGAATCAGAACCAACATTTTGGGTATTTATGCCAGATGGATAACTACTCTGTGCTGGCTGGGACAAAGTTACTTGCTGGTAGGCACTTTGTACTGGTTTAGAAATGCTGGTAGAGGGCACAGAGCTTGATTGGTAGAAAGAGAGCATTGAGCCTGTTCCCATTGTAGCACTAGCATCAAAGCCAACATCTTGGGAAACAAAGCCAGATGGAGAACTACTCAGCACAGGTTGGGCTGAAGCTACCAGCTGGTATGTGCTTTGGGCAGACTGGCCTGAGGCTTGTTGTAGGGGGGTGCTTTGGGCAGGTTTAGAAGCGCTAGTTGAGGAACTAGCCTGTAAGGGTAGAGCTGAAGATATCTGCTGGTAAGCAGCTTGGACAGACTGCCCTAAAGCAGGCTGTGGGCGGATGCTTTGCAGAGGCTTAGACACGCTAGTAGAGGGCTTAAAGCTTGAGGTATAGAAATATGCACTGGAGCCACTTGATCCCATTCCCAGTGCACTAGAATCAGTGTCAGGTTGAGGACTGCTCTGCAAAGGCTGGGTTGAGGTTACCAGTTGGTAAGCAGATTGGACAGGTTGCAAAATGCTAGCAGAGGGTGCAAAGCTTGATGTGTAAGAATAGGTTTGTGAGCCACTTGACCCTTCTTCCTGTGCAGTAAAAACACCACCATTTTGAAAGTCAAGGCCAGGTTGAGCTGAATCTATCTGCTGGCCTGAGGCTTGCAGTAAGGAATTGGTTAGGGTAGGCCCATGTATACTAGTTAGTGGCTGAAAGCTTGAGGTATAGGTAGAGTCCTGAAAGGTGTATGCAGTTGAGTCACTTGATCCTATGCCCGTCATACTAGAATCAAAGCCATCAATTTGCCAAGAGCCTTGACTATTTGCTGCTAATCCAGGATCAAGGCTTGCTTGAACAGCAGTCCCATCTTGAGCAGCATATTTTGTGGAACTATACCTATAGACTAAGAAAAAGCCACATGAGAAGGGTGTAGTTTGAACATTCCAGCTTACTAATGAATGAAAACTTACCATTTCCAGCATCACAAAACCCAGCATAGTTCAGCACCAATAACAAAATCCTGTTGAGGAAGTATATAGTTGTTAAAAAAAGCAAACAAAAAGCCAAGCTGTTTCCTTACAAAACACGTACATGAAGTTAACATACCATATAGGCCTCCTAATTGTTTCTGCCATTGTTGAATCAACGCCCCAGAGCCAGCCCTGCCTGTGACTGCTCTGTTCACCAACAAAAACAAATGTCTCTGTTGCTTTTTCTAGCAGGCATACTCCTTTTAGATTGTTAAAATGCTCCGCCTTCCTTCATGTATTCACATCACCTGTTCATTAAGGTAACGAGCAATTGACAGCTACCTGTTGGGCTACCTGTCTAGTATTCCTTGTTCACAAAGCTGTGTTCCAGAGGTTAGTTGAAATGGTTGAGATCTGTCTAAAGGATCTGCTTTTACTTTGTTTCATTTATTTATTTATTTAATTAATTAAAATAAAAACATTTTAATTCCTCAAAGATGTATATATAAATAATTAGCTTTGCTGTTTAAGTGTATGATTGCTTTTCACACAATTAATCATAATTTCATTTTCACATTCATGTGCACAGATTCATGGGAAATGTAGTCCGTATACTGGAAACATCTTTCATGTACCTTTAGGGGGCATACTGATAATAAGCAGCCAAAACATTTCTATGCTTTACTATAACAGAACACTGCCACTTTTCTGTGCCACTGCAGTACCCTAAGCAGAGGACGCTCAGATTTTCCAATTTGCTGCTTAGTTTTCATGCTTTGACGCTGACCTTTCAAAGCACAGCCTATAGGACAGGCTTCAGGCTGTACAAACATGTAGGAAAAAGTAATTCTCACTAAGCGGTATAAAAAAACATTAAAAGGGTACTGCAATACAGTGAAACTACCAGGTTTGCACTCAGATACTAATTCAGTGTTTATGAGGCCACTTGGCTGCCAAAGTTTGGCTGCCAATGTTTCACTGTATTACTCAAGTACCTGGGATAAATACTGCCCTTTGTTATCTACTGCAGTCTGTAGTTCTCCCTAGATTAAAAATGTAATGTTGTAGCCTTCCCTTACAAAAAAAAACTTGGTGTAAACTTCCATTAAACTAAAAATAAATGAATATGCTTTCAATTTACTTTTTATGTATTTCTCAGTGATGTACTAAACACAGTTATACTTACCACTGACAACTACACAGATTTATCTATTTTGTCTATACCTGTATTAATTTTTTTGATGAAGGTATACTTAAGAAAAAAAGCAATTATTCTTGTCCTGTATAAAAAGCCATAAAGTTCAATATTTGTTTAGAATTTAGAATATAGTTCCTTATATTGAGTATGTCTTATTTATTCATATGTGCAGTCCACTGGTAAGTATATTTAAAGTAAAAGTAGGTAACATATTTTAAATTGAAAAAAATCTAGCCTAAATCGAAACCTAGTCTTATGCTTTCAAGTGTAAAAAAAATAGAGAAGTGGTTTTATATTGTACTGTACTTTTAGTGCAACTTCTAAGCTAGTAGTTTGTTAAATGCACTCTTAAAAGCATACTTTAATGAACTAAAAAGTGGAATAGCAGTATACAGCTTATAAGCTAATGAATCAATAAACTAGTAAACTAACAGTATACCTATAGGTGTACATTTAGTGCAGTACAAATAATGTAAGTTAGTTGTGTACTTGAAGTTTACTACGCCTAAAGTATGCTTAAAGTTTACTTTCATAAACTAAAACGTAAGCACATTTAGTCCCAAGAAGTATTTACACACAGCCGTTACATCATACTAAGTTTATGCATAAATGCATTCTTTATCCTGAATGAAGAAAAAAGAGAAAAGAATAAAATAGCGAACAGAAGAGTCACAAGAATTCTGGAGACTGAAGTCCAGAACGGACCCACCATCTTATTTGGGCATGTTATAGCTACTCCCTGGTCACAGCAGTGATTAGTGCTGACTACAGCAGTTATATAGTGAACCTTGTGCCAAAGCGCCTGGAGTGGTTTAATATTGAAATCCAAAGTACGTTCTTGTGGTGAGAACCTGTGTGGCATAGCTCTACAGAGTTCCTTGTGAAGTCTATGGTTGCTGAATAAATTCACTGTACTGGCTGAAGTGCTGTTGTTTATGTCTCTTGTGGGACTTTGGTGGCGTCTTCTGGCGGAATTTAACAATCTTGGCCTTCATGAAGTTGAATAGAAATTAATCACAGAGCAAGAAGAGTCTGGGTTTAATTCATTGCCCTGTCTGTGTGGAGTTTGTATGTTCTCCCTGTGTCAGTGTGGTGGACTTCCAAGTGGTTTCCTCAGGTTTTCTCCCACCAGCCACCAAAATGTGTTTAGGCACTTTGGAGATTAAAAAATTTCACCCTGTGTGAGTATGTGTGAGTATGTGCATGTATTTGTGTGGCATGCTGTCCAGGATGTTTCGTGCCTTTTATAAAATGAACAGAATTTTGTTGCTGTCCAAGGAAAAGATATATTTTATATATAAAATAGTAACATCATTATTCTAATTATGTTGGTTCATTCATCATGTCATTTTTACGCAATCTAAAAGAAATATTATAGACAAAGATGTAGACAAATGTTTTTGTTTTTACATTGATGATATAGATTGTGTGGTAAAAATGCTAGTACTCATATGTGCACCTCACTTAATCTCCTACTTGCAAACCAGGTGACAAGGAAACCGTTTTGTACATACACTGTTAATTGACCTTATGCTTTAAACAAGCAGCACAGTGTGTTACAAGCATAGGTATTTACTGGCTGTAAATAAGCATCCATTGCTTTGATATTTATAAATGGAGCCAAACTTTTTTTGCTTCATTTGTTTTGTGTAATGTTTGTGTACATAGCTGTCTTGGCCAGGGCAAATTTGGTAAAATTGTTCAGTTTGACTGCACAAAGATTGTCAGTCATATATAATTGTTATCTTTCCGTTCTTGAAAATTGTACCAATAATTTTCAAATCAATAGCTACTTTGAGCTTGCTGGCTGAAGATATCTGTTCAAAAGTTATTTGGAGAGGCTTAAAAACACTACACCAGTGGTTTTCAACCTCTGGGCCGTGGCCCCCCAGTGGGCCGCAGACGTACTGCAAGGGGGCTGTAGGCCAAAAATCTTCTTTTTTTTTTTGCTAAGTATTTTTTCTCCAATAAATAGATAGTTCAGCATATTTACTTAGTTTATTTGCAAAACAAAACGTGTTTAGTTTGAGTTCGTTGACTGGTTTGGCGTAGTACAGTCACATGACACCCAGCTAGTGGATTAACTAGCTAGTTAGTTAGCTACTTCAGTCTGAGTACAGCTGTTGTTTTGTGTACACATCATGGATAAATGGTTAAAAACAGGGTCTTTGACAACAAAAGACCTGGAAGCTGGACCATCTACAAGTGAAGCAGCCGCTGTATCTCTTACTGAGAGAACCGAGAAAAGCAAGCATAAATCGAAAAGAAGGCTAGGCTTCACGTGCACAGGAACAGAAAACGAGCCGCTACCGCTCTGCGCTGTGTGCTCGGAGGTCTTGGCAAATGAAGCGTTGAAGCGTTGAAGCGTTGAAGTTACGTCAATATTTGGAGACTAAGCACAGCGAGTATGCGTCTAAACCTGTAGAATTTTTTGAGAACAAACTTAAAGAATACCAAAGCAGGAAAAAGACCCTTGAATTGGCTTGCTCTGGAACCGCTAATACTAAAGCTTTTGAGGCTTCCTACCGTGTTATCACACCATTTCTTCTCTTCTGCCCCCCCACTTCTTCATCCTCAAGGTTCAAGGTTTTATACTCCTCGGCTGCTGCCTACAACTCAATCCTCACCTGCTCCACAATTTTTTGTTATCTATGCTTGGCCATCAATACACCCAGAGCAGTGCCTGGTTTCCGCCCGACATGACGCTTGCCATTCAGGTGAGTTGTTTTGTTCTTTGTTTCATCAGACCAGAAAATTGTTCCTCATGGTCTGAGAGTCCTTCAGGTGCCTTTTGGCAAACTCCAAGCAGGTAAACAATAAAAACAAACACAATAAAATGCTTATCTAAATATCAAACAACCTATATGAGAATAAATTGTATTGTCAATGACCTTTTGGATGCTAGTGCAGCTTTTGACACTGTTCACAAGATTCTGATCCACCGAGTACTGGTACAGCCTCTGTTTTAGAGTGGTTTAAGTCTAACAAATATATTCAACCAATAGTTTTAAAAAATAGCTAGCCTTGATAGATGGACTCCCATTTTTCACAGAACATTTTCTATAACCAAATCTTAAAAACTAAAATACTGATTGTTCATACTAAAGCTGCTTTATGACAGACTAGGTTCTTTAGCCATGTTAAACCCAATGTACAAAACCTGGTTGTGATCATTGAGTGTGGTTTTATCCCACATGTAAAGGATTAGCTGAAGTAGCTTTTAAGTTGCTAAAGTTTGGTCCTTGCTCCCTGAGAGCAATACAGAGAAACTGGTTTGTGTTTGTTATAAGAATTGATTACTGTACTGCTCCTCTTGAGAGTTCCTAAAAAACCCAAGAGAGTTCTCATCACTCCTGCTTTAAGAGATCTGCATTGGCTACTCGTATCTTTCAGAATACATTTTAAAGCTCTGCTAGTCTTTAAAGCTCTACACATGTATTAAAGACAACACCGCCTCAATGAAATAGAGATTTAATTTTAACAAAATGACTAAATTTAGAAAAGTAAAAGAAACACCCAACTCATGACCCTAATCTTTCAGTACAGCCTTCAATTCCTTTGACAGTAAAACACTGATCATTTAGTGGCAAGACTATGAACATGCTAAACAACAGATTATTGGTTCAATAAGTCAAAAACTCCTGGGGAATAGACTTGTATTCAAGAATGCAAACAGCCCAAAAATAGTTGCAAAATTTTATTTAGAAAGCTTCACAAAGATTCAGCTGCTGCAATGCAATCCAACCTGCAAAACAAAACACCACAAGTTCAACACTTCAGGATGCACACAAGAAAATTGAGACATGCTGAAACAATCAAAAGAATCAACTTACCAATAGAGCTAAAGTTGTCAGCTAGTGCAACATCTTTCTTATCCACGTAGTAGTCAACAACCCAGAGCCAGCAGAACTGACTTCAGAGTTGTCTTGGGAACTTGCAGCCTGAACGGAAGCAGAATCAGGCCTGGGAGATAGTCCTTGGGCAGGCAAAGCCACTGAACCGGAACTGTAGCTCATCTGTACAGGATTTCTGCTCCAAGTAGGCTGGTACACATTCTGGGAGTCTAGATAACTGCTCTGAACTGGCTTGTTAGCTGTTACCTGTACATAGGTGCTTTGGTCAGGCTTAGAACTGCTAGTAGAAGGCTTGCAGCTTGAAAGGTAAGTAGAGTCTGAAGGGGTGTACACACTCCTTGAGCCAGCTGCAGTCACACCACTCAAACTAGCACCATAGCTGCTTTGGGAATAAGGCACATCTTGGTAATTTCTCTGAACAGGGTGGGCTAAAGCTACCTGTTGGGAAGAGCTTTGGACAGGCTTGGAAATGCCAGTAGGGAGCTCATAGCTTGATATATAGGAAGACCCCCAAGTGCTGCTGGCTCTAGAGTCACTCGATCCCATTCCATTCACACTAGAATCAGAACCAACATTTTGGGTATTTATGCCAGATGGATAACTACTCTGTGCTGGCTGGGACAAAGTTACTTGCTGGTAGGCACTTTGTACTGGTTTAGAAATGCTGGTAGAGGGCACAGAGCTTGATTGGTAGAAAGAGAGCATTGAGCCTGTTCCCATTGTAGCACTAGCATCAAAGCCAACATCTTGGGAAACAAAGCCAGATGGAGAACTACTCAGCACAGGTTGGGCTGAAGCTACCAGCTGGTATGTGCTTTGGGCAGACTGGCCTGAGGCTTGTTGTAGGGGGGTGCTTTGGGCAGGTTTAGAAGCGCTAGTTGAGGAACTAGCCTGTAAGGGTAGAGCTGAAGATATCTGCTGGTAAGCAGCTTGGACAGACTGCCCTAAAGCAGGCTGTGGGCGGATGCTTTGCAGAGGCTTAGACACGCTAGTAGAGGGCTTAAAGCTTGAGGTATAGAAATATGCACTGGAGCCACTTGATCCCATTCCCAGTGCACTAGAATCAGTGTCAGGTTGAGGACTGCTCTGCAAAGGCTGGGTTGAGGTTACCAGTTGGTAAGCAGATTGGACAGGTTGCAAAATGCTAGCAGAGGGTGCAAAGCTTGATGTGTAAGAATAGGTTTGTGAGCCACTTGACCCTTCTTCCTGTGCAGTAAAAACACCACCATTTTGAAAGTCAAGGCCAGGTTGAGCTGAATCTATCTGCTGGCCTGAGGCTTGCAGTAAGGAATTGGTTAGGGTAGGCCCATGTATACTAGTTAGTGGCTGAAAGCTTGAGGTATAGGTAGAGTCCTGAAAGGTGTATGCAGTTGAGTCACTTGATCCTATGCCCGTCATACTAGAATCAAAGCCATCAATTTGCCAAGAGCCTTGACTATTTGCTGCTAATCCAGGATCAAGGCTTGCTTGAACAGCAGTCCCATCTTGAGCAGCATATTTTGTGGAACTATACCTATAGACTAAGAAAAAGCCACATGAGAAGGGTGTAGTTTGAACATTCCAGCTTACTAATGAATGAAAACTTACCATTTCCAGCATCACAAAACCCAGCATAGTTCAGCACCAATAACAAAATCCTGTTGAGGAAGTATATAGTTGTTAAAAAAAGCAAACAAAAAGCCAAGCTGTTTCCTTACAAAACAAGTACATGAAGTTAACATACCATATAGGCCTCCTAATTGTTTCTGCCATTGTTGAATCAACGCCCCAGAGCCAGCCCTGCCTGTGACTGCTCTGTTCACCAACAAAAACAAATGTCTCTGTTGCTTTTTCTAGCAGGCATACTCCTTTTAGATTGTTAAAATGCTCCGCCTTCCTTCATGTATTCACATCACCTGTTCATTAAGGTAACGAGCAATTGACAGCTACCTGTTGGGCTACCTGTCTAGTATTCCTTGTTCACAAAGCTGTGTTCCAGAGGTTAGTTGAAATGGTTGAGATCTGTCTAAAGGATCTGCTTTTACTTTGTTTCATTTATTTATTTATTTAATTAATTAAAATAAAAACATTTTAATTCCTCAAAGATGTATATATAAATAATTAGCTTTGCTGTTTAAGTGTATGATTGCTTTTCACACAATTAATCATAATTTCATTTTCACATTCATGTGCACAGATTCATGGGAAATGTAGTCCGTATACTGGAAACATCTTTCATGTACCTTTAGGGGGCATACTGATAATAAGCAGCCAAAACATTTCTATGCTTTACTATAACAGAACACTGCCACTTTTCTGTGCCACTGCAGTACCCTAAGCAGAGGACGCTCAGATTTTCCAATTTGCTGCTTAGTTTTCATGCTTTGACGCTGACCTTTCAAAGCACAGCCTATAGGACAGGCTTCAGGCTGTACAAACATGTAGGAAAAAGTAATTCTCACTAAGCGGTATAAAAAAACATTAAAAGGGTACTGCAATACAGTGAAACTACCAGGTTTGCACTCAGATACTAATTCAGTGTTTATGAGGCCACTTGGCTGCCAAAGTTTGGCTGCCAATGTTTCACTGTATTACTCAAGTACCTGGGATAAATACTGCCCTTTGTTATCTACTGTAGTCTGTAGTTCTCCCTAGATTAAAAATGTAATGTTGTAGCCTTCCCTTACAAAAAAAACTTGGTGTAAACTTCCATTAAACTAAAAATAAATGAATATGCTTTCAATTTACTTTTTATGTATTTCTCAGTGATGTACTAAACACAGTTATACTTACCACTGACAACTACACAGATTTATCTATTTTGTCTATACCTGTATTAAATTTTTTGATGAAGGTATACTTAAGAAAAAAAGCAATTATTCTTGTCCTGTATAAAAAGCCATAAAGTTCAATATTTGTTTAGAATTTAGAATATAGTTCCTTATATTGAGTATGTCTTGTTTATTCATATGTGCAGTCCACTGGTAAGTATATTTAAAGTAAAAGTAGGTAACATATTTTAAATTGAAAAAAATCTAGCCTAAATCGAAACCTAGTCTTATGCTTTCAAGTGTAAAAAAAATAGAGAAGTGGTTTTATATTGTACTGTACTTTTAGTGCAACTTCTAAGCTAGTAGTTTGTTAAATGCACTCTTAAAAGCATACTTTAATGAACTAAAAAGTGGAATAGCAGTATACAGCTTATAAGCTAATGAATCAATAAACTAGTAAACTAACAGTATACCTATAGGTGTACATTTAGTGCAGAACAAATAATGTAAGTTAGTTGTGTACTTGAAGTTTATTACGCCTAAAGTATGCTTAAAGTTTACTTTCATAAACTAAAACGTAAGCACATTTAGTCCCAAGAAGTATTTACACACAGCCGTTACATCATACTAAGTTTATGCATAAATGCATTCTTTATCCTGAATGAAGAAAAAAGAGAAAAGAATAAAATAGCGAACAGAAGAGTCACAAGAATTCTGGAGACTGAAGTCCAGAACGGACCCACCATCTTATTTGGGCATGTTATAGCTACTCCCTGGTCACAGCAGTGATTAGTGCTGACTACAGCAGTTATATAGTGAACCTTGTGCCAAAGCGCCTGGAGTGGTTTAATATTGAAATCCAAAGTACGTTCTTGTGGTGAGAACCTGTGTGGCATAGCTCTACAGAGTTCCTTGTGAAGTCTATGGTTGCTGAATAAATTCACTGTACTGGCTGAAGTGCTGTTGTTTATGTCTCTTGTGGGACTTTGGTGGCGTCTTCTGGCGGAATTTAACAATCTTGGCCTTCATGAAGTTGAATAGAAATTAATCACAGAGCAAGAAGAGTCTGGGTTTAATTCATTGCCCTGTCTGTGTGGAGTTTGTATGTTCTCCCTGTGTCAGTGTGGTGGACTTCCAAGTGGTTTCCTCAGGTTTTCTCCCACCAGCCACCAAAATGTGTTTAGGCACTTTGGAGATTAAAAAATTTCACCCTGTGTGAGTATGTGTGAGTTTCGTGCCTTTTATAAAATGAACAGAATTTTGTTGCTGTCCAAGGAAAAGATATATTTTATATATAAAATAGTAACATCATTATTCTAATTATGTTGGTTCATTCATCATGTCATTTTTACGCAATCTAAAAGAAATATTATAGACAAAGATGTAGACACATGTTTTTGTTTTTACATTGATGATATAGATTGTGTGGTAAAAATGCTAGTACTCATATGTGCACCTCACTTAATCTCCTACTTGCAAACCAGGTGACAAGGAAACCGTTTTGTACATACACTGTTAATTGACCTTATGCTTTAAACAAGCAGCACAGTGTGTTACAAGCATAAGTATTTACTAGCTGTAAATAAGCATCCATTGCTTTGATATTTATAAATGGAGCCAAACTTTTTTTGCTTCATTTGTTTTGTGTAATGTTTGTGAACATAGCTGTCTTTGCCAGGGCAAATTTGGTAAAATTGTTCAGTTTGACTGCACAAAGATTGTCAGTCATATATAATTGTTATCTTTCCGTTCTTGAAAATTGTACCAATAATTTTCAAATCAATAGCTACTTTGAGCTTGCTGGCTGAAGATATCTGTTCAAAAGTTATTTGGAGAGGCTTAAAAACACTACACCAGTGGTTTTCAACCTCTGGGCCGTGGCCCCCCAGTGGGCCGCAGACGTACTGCAAGGGGGCTGTAGGCCAAAAATCTTCTTTTTTTTTTTGCTAAGTATTTTTTCTCCAATAAATAGATAGTTCAGCATATTTACTTAGTTTATTTGCAAAACAAAACGTGTTTAGTTTGAGTTCGTTGACTGGTTTGGCGTAGTACAGTCACATGACACCCAGCTAGTGGATTAACTAGCTAGTTAGTTAGCTACTTCAGTCTGAGTACAGCTGTTGTTTTGTGTACACATCATGGATAAATGGTTAAAAACAGGGTCTTTGACAACAAAAGACCTGGAAGCTGGACCATCTACAAGTGAAGCAGCCGCTGTATCTCTTACTGAGAGAACCGAGAAAAGCAAGCATAAATCGAAAAGAAGGCTAGGCTTCACGTGCACAGGAACAGAAAACGAGCCGCTACCGCTCTGCGCTGTGTGCTCGGAGGTCTTGGCAAATGAAGCGTTGAAGCGTTGAAGTTACGTCAATATTTGGAGACTAAGCACAGCGAGTATGCGTCTAAACCTGTAGAATTTTTTGAGAACAAACTTAAAGAATACCAAAGCAGGAAAAAGACCCTTGAATTGGCTTGCTCTGGAACCGCTAATACTAAAGCTTTTGAGGCTTCCTACCGTGTTGCACAGCTTATAGCAAAGGCTGGAAAGGCTGGACCAAATACCGGAATAGGCTTAATGTTGAGCCAGACCTCTGTTTTCAACTTTCTGCACTTCAACCTGACATCCACCACTTGGTAGCTGGCAGACAACATCATCCATCTCATTATGTGAGTTACACAACGTGCTGTAAATGCTTAGTTTCTTTTGTTGTGTGATTATGCAGTCAGTTTTACAGGTTGTATGGATGGTTGGACTGTATTTGGTTTTAAACGGCTATATAAAATATTCTGGGGGGCCGTGGAAAGTTTTGGGGTGGGTTAAGTGGGCCTTGGGTTGCAAAAGTTTGGGAACCCCTGCACTACACACTAGATATTTGTAGCTAGAGTTAGGAAAGTTTCAGAGATCTGTGCAACACTGAACGCCAAGTTCTTGGGAATCTTTGGTAATAAAGGCCAGATGGATGACCTCCCTGAACAGGCTGGGCTGCAGCAACCTGCTGTTAGCTTTGGCAAGGCTTGGAACAGCTAGTAGATGGGTGATAGCTTGAGGTGTAGGAAAAGGCCAATGAGCCACTTGACCCGGTTCCTTGACTTTGACCGACTACCTTTGACTGTAAATTAGTATTTTGATCTCTCCCCTTTCAAAGGCATAGGAGTCTTGTCTTGTAGCCAGAAAGCTGTATGTACTTGAACCATTTCCTCATATCCGAAGAAATTATAAATCTAAAGCTATGGTGTGTCTCTCTCCAATACCACATGTGGAGTTTGAGAATAAGAGACCTTTCACAGTGGTTCACAGCGGTTCTTGATCTGGTCTTCAGGGACCCCCAGATGATGCACAATTTTGCTGCATCCCAAAGCGTTGTTTGGAGTTGATTTGGAGCACAAATGCGAAGCTGTTGTTTTGTGTACACATCATGGTTAAATGGTTAAAAACAGGGTCTTTGACAACAAAAGACTTGCACTGTATTTGGTTTTAAACGGCAATAAAAAAATATTGTGGGGGGCTGTGGAAAGTTTTGGGGTGGGTCTAGTGGGCCTTGGGTTGTAAAAGGTTGGGAACCCCTGATCTAGATGATCTCTAGTGATTAAAGACAAATGGTAATACTGCTGTGTCTGATGCACTTGTACCAGGACAACACACTGCCACCTCCACCATGTCAATATCACTGTGCTAAAGGTGATCAGCCACCAAGAATATACTTTTTTTCGGGGGTCCTAAGAGGGTCCTGACCATCGAAAGTTGAAAGGAGTCTAACAAATTATGCAGTTCTTGCCATTACGCAGGAAGGATTACAGTCTGTAATTGTAGAACTGTAAAGTGCTCTTATATGATAAACCAAAAGTGACCAGTCGGTTTTGAGTATATACATTTACCAAGCACTTGATTAGGTACGGGTCTTGTTTCTACATTCATGATTCACTTTATAAGCTGCACTTACCCTATAGGTGCACGTTGTAGTTCTATAATTACAGACTGTGCTCCCTCTCATGCGCTGTACACCTTGTTAGCCCCCTTGAAATGTACACTAGTTCTTCAGTGGTCAGGACCGCCACAGAACAGGTGTTGGCAGGGTGGTAGATCATTCTCAGCACAGCAAAAAGTAAGCATTGCATCTTAGATAAACTTGATGGCAGCTGGTGTCCTTCCATGAACCCCATTCTTGTTTAGGGATTTTTTTAAATACCGGACACATAAACAAATGTTCTTGCAGTTTGTAGAGTCTTCTGTTGGTCTTCTGGGCTTAACCTTTGCTCTCTCACTATATAGGCTAGCTTGTGAGGCACATTAAATGGTGTCTGGAACAGTAGCCAGTAGTCAGGATTTGCTGAGTACAGTAGGAATTTAGAATTATTGTGATTCATTTGGCGTAATGCATGCTGAATATTGTAGTTAGAGAACACTGATAAACGAAAATGCAAAACTTATATAAAATGTCAGTTGGGATGTAATGCTGCACTAATTTTAACATAAAAGAATTTAACATAAAATCACATAAATAACATATTGTGTATACATTACAAATAGCTGAAATGGAAAATTTTGTTTATGCATGGCCAGTGAAAATATTGCTTGCGTTTACACCCTTTTACCACTAGGTGTCAGCTAAGTTTTTTTAATTGACTGAAATTAATCTATATAAGATATATGGGTTGGATTCTTGCTGTTCTTTCAGAGCACTACATAGTCATTCATATGTCTTTTTTATAACCAAAAGTAACTTACACATAATACCTGTTTAATGTTTTCCATGTGGTAGACCCATGAACAGAGATGTTAGCCAATTTCAAGGGTTCCCCAAAAACACCAGACGTCGTATATATATTTTGGGGTAAATCAGTCATGACCGTTATTTAGCCAAAACATAGACGTTAAATCTGAGGCATTGTTTGGAGGGCTACCTCATACCTTTCACTGTTACTCTACTTCACTGGACATTCTGCATTCGGGAGTGATCTTGGCTGGCTCCCTTCTATGGAGAGTAGACACAGTAAATTGACTCAGTGTATAGACAGACTGTCTAACATTAGGCCGATGAATACTTAAATACCTAAATAACTCTTTCCATCTTGTTACTGAGTGTATATCTTCTGAGATTTTAGGAGGCAATGTTCTCATCAGCAGATGCCTCTTGTGAATAGCAAACTCAAAATGTTTGAGTGGTTTTATAAGTCAAAGTAGCTCTATCGCACACCTGCAATCTCATTTTATTGATTGGATGACATGTTTTCTAGCTCCTGCTAGCTTAGTTTTTACAAGTTCTGATCCTGCCTTCAACATATAGTGGCTGTATGATGGAAGACTGATTGATGGCAGGGAGATAGACTTCTGCCTACAGCTACAAAGATGGACACCCCCCTGTTTTTCAACTGTGGTACAACTAATACAGCAGTGAGGAACAGGGAGGTAACTGTGGGGCAGGACACAATTCAAATAATCCCAGTAAATGGAACTAGGAATCTAAATTTATAGAACATTAGATCAAAAGGAGGAGGGTTTTCAGACATGGCCGTCCTCCTAAATTTCAGTTATTCCATAACTCCGTCTTGTTGAAGTTGTTAGCCCAGAGGCTGGATGCATGAAGTTGTACATGTCAACAAAATGTGCAGTGATTTAGCAATGCTAATTATCATACATTATAAATATAATCTATAGAAATAATAAGAATGCAAAAGAGAAAGACAGTATAAACACTATACTGAAACAGTACACTGGACAGTAAATTAAGTGGCTGCCCTAAAATTTGTATTTAATTGTACTTGTTGACAAACACAGAATCACATGCCATTTAAACAACCAGTTTACTTATCTTATTTATTTACATACATTTCAGAAACGTACATATTTGGGCCTTTGCACTCTCATGGCACACACAATCTCTCTTCTTCTGTTGTACATACGCTCTTTGTCTTTTTTTAAAGTGTGGGTGAATGTTAGAAACCCAGGCCAGACAAAGCCCCTTAATTAGCCCACAGCTTCACATACTTTTTCCAACCTACACTGGGAATGTTTAAATAAACTATACAGTATGGACATGTTTTGTGTTATTAAAACTTGAGCTATATTTATTGTACTTATTTCACAGAAACATGGAAAGTAATGCACACAATAATAACGAATAAATAATTAAAAGCTGATTTGACACTTGAGAGTACTTCGCGCAACCTTTTTGGATGGAGCTCAGAGAACAGTTCCACTGCTTCACGGCCCATTACAGTATTTGTATTCAATAGTGACAGCTCTGTTAAGCTTGTGCTAATTGTTAATAGACCAACAGAGATACTTTGAGACTACAGTTTATCCATATTTCCGAGAATCTAACCTGGGTTAAATTTTATCCGCGTCTTTTCCCTGAACCTTATTTAAAATAGCGCCCTGATTGATGAGTTTAGTCTTCTCTGAATTATTATTTGCAATTAATCTTGTATTTTCATGTCCCAATGGTCTACCATAACCAAGGTAGATGTAGAGTGAAATACATCCTCTAGGCCTGGAGAATAAAGAGCCCCCTGTAGGTTGGAGTGCAGTGTTCCTTCATTTGAAACATAGTTTTTATCTACTTGTCCATTTGTTGGCTAAAGCAGAAGCATTTCATTACAATACATTAGTCTGGTAGATTTATAGGGGCTACTGGTTGATAGCTTAGAACCCAGTGAGATATTTAATCACATACTGCTGAATTTGTAGCCATTGCTACAGCAGTGGCTCTCAAGCTGGTCCAACATGCTGCTGAACCTGTAGCCACCTCTGCTCTTTCCATGGCAATGGCTCTCAAGCTGGTTTTCAAGCTGGTCCAACATGCTGCTGAACCTGTAGCCACCTCTGCTCTTTCTATGGCAATGGCTCTCAAGCTGGTTTTCAAGCTGGTCCAACATGCTGCTGAACCTGTAGCCAACTCTGATCTTGCTACAGCAGGGGCTCTCAAGCTGTTTCTCAAACTGGTCCACAGTGACCCCCAGACAGTGCATATTTTTACTCTATGCTTTTGAGTTTCAAGTTGGGTTAGGCTGTTAAATATCTGGACAATGGAGGGTCTCTAACCACCAGCTGGAGAAACACTGGTTTACAGGACTTAGAGATAACAAGTACTATGTACTTCACATGGTTTTGTTAACATTCCCTCTGTCTGTATGACAAACCACACTTTTGATTTTAGATGTAAAGCACCTTATTGACCTGGCTTGTACCTTACTCACTCAAGTTTAGTAAGATGAAGGATCTCCAGAAAGGAGGCTATTAGCATTTTAATGATTTTGGTGCTATGCATCAGTGACACCATGTTTAAAATAGAATACTGCACCACATACAGCACCATACTGTATACCGCCTGCTACTCTTTGTCAGTAATATTCAGTGTAGTATTTAGTATGTGACAAAAGCAGAACCCTAAACCATAGGGCAGGGGCATAACTAGACCTTTAACATCAGGGACTGAGCCAAACACACTTATCTCAAGACCCTTTTCTCCTTAGTCCTCCAATCACTGCTTAGCAACGGTTGCTAGCTGCTTTCCAGCTCTGCAGCAGAATCTGTGGATGTATATTCTATGGCCAAAGGTTCACCACCATATGTGATTTTTGGACATCCTATAACAACTACTCTTTCCTCAAGACATGTGTCAGTATATATGTGTCAGAGAATGTGGCAGCTGTCATATGCTGTGTTCAGAGAATAAGGGACTCGGGGTGTGGAATGTATAGTCTGTGTTATAGCCGTGCCACCACTGCTAAGTGAACTGGTAATGTTATTTATTGTCGTTATGTGCTTATTTGGTGCGGAGCTTGGGGTTAGATAGAGTGGGTTTGTGTTTGGTAACCATTGGGAAAAAGTGTAGGGCTAGGAGTGACCTGCCTTCATGTTCAGTTGTATTTCAATTGACATTGCTACCTTGTTCTCAATGACAGACACCACACCACAGTATACATATATCGCCTGCCTGTAGGTACACATCATTTATCGACCACCCTCAGGTCATTCTATCAAAGAGATCCACAATGTTCACAAGCCTTTTACCAGTTTCTAACCAGACAGCTGCTTTTGGCTGAATATTTATGAAAGGGGCACTCATCTCCACCCAGCAATGACTCGACCCAGCAATGACAATGATGTACAAATTCCCCAAAGCAATATGTCAGTGCTGGTTTTAGTCTTTTAATTGTATATAAATATTGAGTCCATAAATGTCAATATTCATTCAATTACTGTACACTACTGTGTAAAAGGCACCTAAGCTTGTTTAAAACCCTTATCAATAACTGTATTTTCACTAGCATGCACATTATACATCATTAAAACAGATGTAAATAAGCATAAATAAGCTTAGAAGCATAAACAAAGCTTAGTTCCAGATTTCTCCTGGACGCCCCAGACATTGCATACACACAAACAAAAAAAATATATATATATATATATATATATATATATATATATATATATATATATATATATATATATATATATATATATATATAATTTACTTAAGCTCATTGTTTCCACCTAATGTGACACAACGAATTGGTGAACGTGTGGGAATGTCACGCTGCTGGATGAAGATCTCCATCACCTGCTGGGAGAACCACAGTTCCTGGCCCGTGTGGGGGATGCTGACATATCTCATGCTGTTCAAATGTCATCAAATTATCCCTGAAGTGTGTCACTCCTTACTGTCACTCCCACTGATAAAACGTCCTAACGCTTGCTGACTAGCTGCTAAACAGGAGGCATTGCCAAAAAAAGTCTCCTCCTTTGACGTGAGGACAATGTGTGATATGACGCGAATGGAGCTTGGTATGTGTCCTTTCTGCAAGACGTGACTGACTTTATCTACCTGTCACACAGCTGTACTGAGAAAGCAATTGGACAGCAGAGGGGAGGAAGGGGCGGCATACAGAATCAAACTGGCTCTGACGTCACACATCACACACAGGAGGGGTCTCCGTGGCAACTGTCCTGATATTGCAATACACTGGCTGATTTCAGAGTAACATACTCAAGTGCATAGTGCTGTAGGGGGAAGGAAGGGTCTTTTGAACCTGTATCCATAGAGGCAGGAAGAAAAGAACATTCTTCAAGAAATGGTATAAAAAACGTAATGAATGCATGTGTTGGAGTGTGCATGTTCTCCAAGTGCCTGAGTGGGTTTCCTCCGGGTACTCCGTTTTCCTCCCACAGTCCAAACACATGCATGTTAGGTTGATTGGTCACTCTAAATTGGCCGTAGGTGTGAGTGTGTGCGTGTTTTGGCCATGCAATGGACTGGTGACCTGTCCATGATGTACCCTACCTTTGCCCGATGATGCTGGGATTGGCCCCAGCCTCATCAGTTTTCAGCAAATCAAGTGATGCTATTTGTTGGAACAAAGCTGTTCTATTGCTAAATTGATTAATTAGAATCATATTCTACTGCTAGTAGTGTTTACTACTATTCAGATGTAACATATACCCTTTTCTGCAAGTTAACCCAATTCCTTAGGGTCTTAATAAAAAGTATGTGGTCAAAATGCCACAAGCAAGAAGCCCTGCAGCACTTATCATGT
The DNA here is from genome assembly GCA_021613375.1 of Megaleporinus macrocephalus. Taxonomy (NCBI): domain Eukaryota; kingdom Metazoa; phylum Chordata; class Actinopteri; order Characiformes; family Anostomidae; genus Megaleporinus; species Megaleporinus macrocephalus. The sequence goes on from CM038714.1 coordinate 42,407,349, forward strand.
CAAATTTAGTTCAGGATGATCGTTTTGACGGCCTGTTCCTGTAAATGAGCCACTCCTCACGCCACCCCTCTCCTGCCCAGGGGATGCCAGCACCATTATATATTCTCTTATTTTACTATCACATAGCTACTCTCATTCATGTGTTTTAATATAAAGTTTACTGTACACACATTCAACCAACAACCTAATAGCATCAACTTGTTTGTTTATCTTGCTGCAAGCAATGACTTTCTAGAAAATCACATCTGCAAGTAAGAAATTTCTGGAAAATCACATCTCTGTTAATATATTGCCTCAGTTGTTAGTATTAGTTGCTAAATGGCCAAAGAACCAAAGAGCACATTTAATTTTAAATACTTACGTCTTCCTCATCTGCAGGTTTGCCACACATGGTCAGTACGGATCCCTCTATTTGTTGGAAAGTATCATTGCCAGTGCTGCGTTGTACTGACCGAGGTTGGAAAGGCAGTCAGACACACAGGTCTGAAGTCAGCTTCTTATTCAAATTGTTCCTGTTCCACCTTAAAGGATGCAGCAGTTGACTGAGGCAGCAGAATGTAGCTTCTGCACCGTTTAAGGTGGAATAAGAAACTTTAAATAAAAACCCAGCCAACAAAAAGCTGACTTTAGCTTTGTGACAGATACAAAGTGTTTAGCGCACACATGCAGCTTAGATTTTATCCACTGAGGTACAGCCAATAGGAGAGCAGTACAAGTGATTAGTTTCTAGTTTACACATAATGCTAGCTATGCCTGTGCTTGTGAGATAAAACCCAGTCTGTTTGGTTCCCTTCTTGTTAAATCCCATGGTTTCAGATACAGGCTGCCCACAAAAGTTAACTTAATAGACACTCCAGAGTTGATAGACATAATCAGATAACCAGCTGTTTTATTTCTAGAGCTACACCATACATGGATAAGGAGAGGCAGTTTATTTAAACATTAAGAATTATGAGAAAATAAGATAATTGAAATAAAAAGGATGTAGTAGAAAAGAAATTCAAAACATTATTGTAGCAATATATTTTAAAAAAGAAGTAAATAAAACGCACATGAAAATTAAAACCTAATAAAAATGTAATGTGAAGGGTAGTGCTGCACCGCCAGCTGCCAGCAGGGGGACTGGTCATTGCAGAGGAAGAAACTGTGAAATTGGGTCCCAAAATTCAAATTCCCAGAATCCTCAGCGGTGATCAGCACACAACCTGCCTCACCTGTGCAGCACACTATAAAACCCAGCTTGGACCGTAGCTCTCAGTCCCACCTTTGTAGAGGGGTGACCGGTAACAAAGGGTATAAAGAAAAGACAAGAAAAGACAAGAAAGTATTAAAAGAAAAAAGTCAAAAGTAAGGAAAAAAATAGAAGTAACTAAAGAAAGGAAAAGAGTATTCCAGAAAGTAAAGAAAGAAAGAGAGCGATGAGTGGTGCTGAGTTTGCTCAGCCTGTTTTGAGTTCAGTTTATTTTCAACTATCAAAACTTTGAAAGTCATCTTTCAAAGTTTTCAAAGGGGTGACCGGTAACAAAGGGTATGAAGAAAAGAAAAGAAAAGAAAGGAAAGGAAAGGAAACCACAGTATTAAAAGAAAAAAGTCAAAAGTAAGGAAAAGAGTATTCCAGAAAGTAAAGAAAGAGTTGAGTTGAGTTCAGTTTATTTTCAACTATCAAAACTTTGAAAGTCATCTTTTGTTTGTATACGTCAAGAACAGCGTTTCCTTTGTTTGATTTCCCGTCTTTTATTTTACACACCGCTATAGTGGTCATTTCCCAGCCCTTTCCCTGTCCTACATGCAGCACTGGTACAGCATAGTGATGGCCAGATGAAGCCTCATGAACCCTTAAAGCTTTCCATCGAGCTGGTTCAAAAAAAGGTTCATTTCTCAAAGCTTCATGTGCACACAAACCCTCTGCTGGTCAACACCTTTTAGTGTCATTTCAACTCTATGTATGTCCACTAGGCTGTCTTGCAACATGGTCAGCGCAGGAAAGAATAATGACTGCCAAGAACAGAAATAAAAAGATTTTACTTCGATTTTCTGTGGTTCATTCAGTTGTTCATCTAATCTGTGTTTGATTAATGTGTGGGAAATGCTAATAGAGGTTTGTTAATGTTAAAGCTTGCCAGTATGATTTCAGTTAATAAACAAATCCAATAGAACATGGGATGTTTGTGTTAAAACTGTTGCAGTGTCTTCAAGAGATGGGACAGTGATTGTATAGTAATTGACTCTCTTCATTTTTATTAAAAACTATATTTTTTCCACTGTGCTTAGACTCAGTTGGTTTCTTTTTTTGGAAACCCTTTCACATGGTATTGAGGAGGTAGGAGTGCCCCACAGCAAGGCTTTGATATGTGCACCTCCGTCTCTCCCAGTACTGAAGGGGATTCTCTGTTCTGTCAATGTTCCGCCAGGTATCTCTTCTGGACTCTGTGACCATGGTATCTAAATGAAACCACAGTTTGTTTCCTAAGAAGCAAAAACTGATAAATACAAATGAGGTCATAATTCCAAAATTAACTTTAAACCAAAGCAAAACTACTGACCAGGACTTTCAGCTGCAGCATCCTGTCATGTTAAAGCTGCAGCTGAAGATGAATGTGATTCTCTGGAGATTACATTGGCACATTCAAAGGTGAGTCGGTTTATTGCTTCATCTGCCTTGGCTGGACTAAAGAAACCAAGTGATTTGTATCTTGGGTCTAGTCATGTTGCCAGTGACAATGCTCATGCTTTGAAATTTGTCAAGCCTTTCCCTTAGGAGCCTGATGAGGTGCTCTCCCAGTTCTCTAGCTACTGGGACTGTTGTCTTTGCTGCCTCCTCCTGGAGCATCTTTTCAACCATTTTCAATAATGGCACCACTTTGGAGCCAGATACCTTTTTCTCCTCTGACAGCTCCATAGTAGCCTCGTGAAAAGGAGACAGTATAGACAGGCACAAATATTATTGTAGTCATCAGAGGTCAGCGTGGGAATGTCAGTTTGTAAGCAAGCCAGAGCTGCCCCCACAGGCTCCCTGAGTTCTGCTACCCGCTCCAGCATTTAAAATGTGCTGTTCCACCTTGTTTCAACCTCCTGGATCAGTTTCTATTTTGACACTGGTCTGCCGAACTAGGTTCAGGAGCATGGCCCACTCTTCTCCACAGTGGCGTAACTACACCACGAACAATACACTCACAAACAATTATATTAAAATAAACAACAACATAGAAATAATAAGTGAAATAATCCTTCAACTTCTGCTTAGCATGAAGTGCTAGCTAAACAGTCAAACAACCTTGATCAATTTTCCAGCTTTCAGAATAAACAAATGTCACAACCTTTATTTTTAATTTAAGGACCTATAATGCTTGACTCCTACATCTTCCAGAGTTAATCTGAGCTGTATACCTGGTGGAGGTGTGTCTATATCAGTACTACATGTCAAGCCCATGCTCTCTCATCTACAGCGAGACTTTGTAAACAGTTTTTTCTGTAGTGTTTTGCTCTAAGCCACTTATCAATGCTCTGGAATGAATGTAAATATCTGCCGCTATGGACGTCTTGATCTGCATTTCTTCTGAGAAGCTTTTGTGTATATTCGAAACACTTAAAGGCAGAAGATTCCATGAAGAGATTCCAAACTCAAGTAGGCTGGCCTGACAGTGAAGTCTGCTGCAAAGATAGCTGACTTGAAAGTAGTACAACATGTTTGTTTTAGTTCAGCAGAGTCTCATTCATCAGCAGAGTTTATTATTCACGCTATTTTTCATGACAACACTGGGGGGGCATCTTTGTTTACTTTGTGTTAGAACCTCCGGTGCGACTGTGGTTACGTTGATACTAATTACAAGCAAAACGACAACAAACATATAAAATGATTAGCATTATATGTTCAGTTAGAGGGAGTTAGTAATTGGAAGAAGAGGAAAACTTGAACAACAGAGTTACAAACACAGCACATAAAGATCAGAGTGTTGTAAAGCCGCCTTCCAAAGAAGAGGACCTGCGTCTATCTACCCAAACCTCCATATATCTGCTCTTACCTTTCTGTGGAGGAGAACCAGCAGCAGAGCATCCATATCCAGAGAAATGGCTTATGAAGCTCAGAGGAAGCAGACTCGTCGGGTGTTTGCGAGTTAAGTAACTGTTTTCTGATCAGTGTCCACCGCGCTAGGCTATCTGGGCTGTAAATAACACCCACGCAGAGTGGCTCGGGCAGCTGGCTTGACTTGGGTTTAACCAGCTTTCACAAATTTAAACTCATCGTCTGTGTGTAGGAGTACACAGCCGACCTTCCCACTATGCAGGTACTGATACACTTCACTACTAGTATAGTTTTTCATTGCTAAAACGTCTACATTTTTTAAAATGTTGTTGCTGACAAAGTGTTAACTAAAGTAATTCACAAAAGATACCTACAGAAAGAGATGAAGAAAAAATAAGTAATTTGGACTGTTTTGTCAAACATTGGGCCTGAAAACACTGAGCAAAGAGCCAGTGGACCACCAGCTCTGCCCTCAGCAGGCCAACAGTAGCCCACAAGCTTCTAACTGGTTACTTTAGATTCTGCTTTGAAATTATTTGAAATCACAATTACAGACTGTCAACCGGCCATTCCTCTGCATATTTATTAGTTACCTTTTACCCTTTAGTGGTCAGGACCCCCCACACGACCACTACAGATGGTAGAGCAGATATTATTTGGGTGGTGGACCATTCTCCGCACTCCAGTGACCCTGACGTAATGGTGGTGTGTTAGTGTTAGTGGATGGATGGATGGATGGATGGATAATTCAGATCATGTGGAACAGTCTAAATCAGGGATCACTAATAGCCAGACCGCGGCCCGCATCCGGACCCAGATGTTGTCCAATGTGGACCCAAACCGATAAACTATTGAGAATGATTCATTAATTTTGACTGTGTTTATTTTAAGTGGCGGAGCTTTTCTAGTCTTTATGGTATACAGGCTTTACGGCGCAGTGAACTCAGAGACCAAGATCACCGAAGGCGCTCCTCAGCCAATCAGATCTGTGTACACTGGGGTGAGGAGAAGCAGCAGCCAGAGACTAAAGCGAGTCAGAAAGAATAACGAGCTCTAAAAACAGAAAAGTGAACAGTGAAAACACTGTTTAACAGGAACAGTTATGGAATAGACTCGCTCGTCTAGTTTTGGAGAATACCGCTCTGTTAAAACCAACATGTCTATTTGTGAAGCTTTATTTACTTTCTCTATAAATAAACACTTTTTTTTAAAAGCATTCTGTTTTTTAAAAATGTAGCCCTTGTTTTTACTTGAAGTGAGGAAAACATTTATATGGAGCTTTATTAATTAATTCAGTTCAGCACTTAAACAGTAAATTTACTGAAATATACTGAATGGTATGTGTGATGTGTTGGTGTTTCAGTAGCTGATGGTATACGATGCTGATACTAGGCTACTTCAGTAAACAGGATACAGCACTGAATCATAACACAAGTTATAAATGACGGTCCAGAGCTTGGCCTGAGGAGATCTTCTCTAACTGGACCTTACTGAACTCTAATTAAATACCCCTGGTCTAAATAATTTACGATAACATGGTGAAATTGAACAGGTTTATTGAGGAATCCTTTAGTATTGCTATAGGTAAAAGTCAGAGACAACCTCCCAGCATATGTAGGCCAAGGCTCTGAAAACCTGGAGAGGAACGCTTTACAGAATGTGTCCAAAAATATCCATATGTTGCACACACAGCTGATATAATCAAATACAAGCTATAAAACAGCATTGCTAATAAAATGGAACACTCTGGAGTCATGGACACATGGCCATGAGGTCACAAAGGCTCAGTGCCAAGCATCAGCTAGTGGGGTATAAAGCCTGGCAGTGTCTGCAGTGGAACTGTGCGCTCTATGTTTAAGTAACTAGTTGTGTATATAAGATGTATGACTTGTATTGCAGGTTTTGTTGAATTGCAGTTGGATGAGGATTGCTTTGAGGTAAGGCCTGATAAGGATTACACAAATTTCTCCCTTTCTCTCTCTCTCTCTCTCTCTGTTATTTCTGTTCTGAACTCTGTTGTCCCTACCCCGCCTGCCCTCTGCTCACATAGCTGGTGGCTGCATGCTAATAATGTAATTCTTTCAGGCTATCTCTCCAACCAACCCTATGACCTCTTCAGCAGCATGATGCAAACTCCTGCCCATGCATTTGGAACATGACACAAGAGCTATAGGTCCATTTAGTCTTTTAGCACTCCGTTGAGTCCGGCAGAGTGTGCTGTTTTGCCTGAGACCTTTGCTTTGAATGAATAAAGATGAACTGGGAGGCAATCATATTATGTAAATGCATAAATCAAATGAGAATTGGGTGTGTAAAGTGGGAGCATGACCACAATACTTTACATGATACATTATGCAGTGGAACTCAAAACATCTTGCGTTACTACATAATAGATGTTGGAACACTAATAAAAGGATTGTATTTAGCCACAAGGGCAATAGTGAGGTCAGGAACTCACTACTTTGGAATGAAAACCCTGCAGCCACATGGGTCCTTTCTGGATGAGATTGAACATCCCAACTATAAGGCTGTGGAAAAGAGCATGTTACATTTTTTTTTTCTTTTTCTTTTGGGTAGAAACCAAGACAGTCTCTGGTTTCGCGCTGATAGACATATCTGAGTGTATTCCACAGGCTGGGGAAGAAAAGTCTGAAAGTTTGATCAACCAAGTATCTTCAATTAAGGTATTTCTATTTATTTCAGCCAATAATTTCGTCTGCATATTATTCTACCATGTTCACACTTCTGTTTTCTATTATTTTTTTCTATTCTTTTTTTTCCACGTTATGTTTGTTTTATTCCAAAATGGATTCAATTCATTCTTTCACTCGAAATTCTACACACAATACCCCAAAATGACAAAGTGAAAAACAGTTAATTAATTGAAAGAGTTAATTAACATAAGATGTCATGTTATGTCTCAACTCTTAATTCATGTACATTTGCTGGGCTGAGCTTACAGTGGCCGACAATCTTGTGACATTTAGCCAGAACGTTTCGAATCCACTGTCCTGAAGTGAAACTATGACCGTTCTTTGCGGGCTGTAAGCCGCCCAGGGCAAATGTTCAAATGGATGTAGCCTCACGGTTGCAACCATGTCTGTGCCAAGCGTAGTTAACTTTCCAGTGATATTCCACTCTTTAGAGACATCTAGAAAATGATCAGCACATACCTCTGTGTAGTTTCTTGTTTCTGATTAGTCGTGCAACTTTTTAAAACAAAACTCTTCACCTAAAACTCCATCCTTCTTTAGTGACGATGATCCAGAGGAAGTAAACACGGAGCTGCGTTAATTATGACTGCACTAGTTGTTATACATTTGAGTTGTACGCTTCCACTGCATCGTTTTCCTAGCTCTACACCCCAGGTGGGACTTAAACACACAATCTCTGATCTAGGAGGCCAGTGCCTTAGGCCGCTAGGCCACTGGGGTTTCGGGAGCGCCAACAGAGCTGACAACACACGGGCGTTTCCCCTCTCTTAATTTGAACTAAGCAATCTGTCAAAAGTCACAAGTTGGACTTGCGTAATGTGAGCAGCTCCGGGATGACCCCCCTTCACGATATCAACAACAAGAAAAGGTTCACAAGAGAAAGTTCTTTACAAAAAAGAAAAAACAAAACTCTTTTGAACAACATCTACAGTACAGTTTTCTACACTCGAGGATGTGATTCTTTATAAACCGGTGGCGGGGAGGAACGTACTGATCTATCAACCTCGAGATTAAGTAAGTGCTCTGTGGGACTTCCCTGATCTGAAGACTCCGTGTGCAGAGACCCATATTTATACCCCCAGCTCGGCCGACTGCATGCGAGAAGATGCGAATTTTGGATTTGGATACATTCTAATGGTTTCTGTGTTTTTCCTGTGGGTTTTCTGGGTTTCTCTAACTTCTGAGTGAATTTAAACTACTAGTTATATGATGAAGATGAATATAAAGATTAGAAAAAAGCAATTAATAAACAGTCATGGGCTCACTTTCTCTTTTATTTCATTCTAATCAAGTGAGCAAACTATCAACTACATTTTAAAATAATACAGCTGCAATCGGCAATGAGCGGGTGTGATAAAGCATGTTCCCCCAACTACAAAATGTGGCCAAGAAAACATCCTTTATGGGTAGAGTTGGGCGAATGGTCTGGAGCACCGGATAAAAACAGCAGAGAGGCAAAGTTAGTCCGTCACCTTTTTATAGCCAATCACCACCAAACGCACACAGCGCCGATAAAGCAACAAAGAAAAAAATAGAAATAAACATACAAACAAAAAGCAAACGGCCTCTCAACAGAGGTGTAAGGCAAAGACTATAACATCATAAGTCACGTAACTATTACTGGCCTACAGGGGCGTTACCTCTCCCAGGCAGCTTAGAAAAAAGTAGCCCTTTCCTCTATCATTGGGAGGTATAAATACGGGTTGCCCCTCCCCGGCATATACCACCATTAATTGCAGGTTAAAACATTCCTCTCTGTCTACACCGGTTGGACTCACCCAGGTAAGTTAGATTCAAGAGCTACCCCAGTGGTACTCTTTTGGGACCCTGAAGGTATACCGATCTATTGAATAATGTGAACATAGGTGTCAAAAATACAAGACTGATGGAAAATTTCTGATGTAGTTGTATTTGCACAGTGGTTTGATTCTCAGAGTTTAAGCCTTTTGATGTGCAGGCCATAATGACACCCAATTCCTACATAATTGGCCAAAAGTGAATCAGAATTAATCAAAAAATCATGATTATTGATCACTGAGTTTTCAACAGATTGACTTTTTTACCTTTTATAATAAGCCAGAGACTTTGAACAAATTAGTCCAAATACCAGACAAATACCAGACAGTTAATCAGGCCAGGGATCTTGTTCATACTGCACCAGTTCTTTATCTGTAGACATAATGTTGTTATTATTAATATTATTATTAGTATTATTAAGAAGAAGAAGAAAAATGACAATAGATAAATGACAATTACAATAGGGTCCCTGCACTATGTGTTTGGACCCTAAATAAAGCAATTAACTGGCCAATTTATTAGAAATTACCACCTTAAACTTCCACTCCCTGGCCACTGTATTAGTAACGTGCACCTTGAACTTCTACACACTGGCCAGTAGAAATACCCAGTATATTCACAGTTATACAGTTGTGCCTTGTAGCCTGTCTGTTCTCATGCAATGTCTTCCACAACATCGTTCCAAAAAAAGTTGGGACGCTGTGTAAAATGTAAATAAAAACAAACCTCATGCAGATCTCGTACACCCATATTTTATTTACTTTAGAATATAGAACACATATCAGATGTTAAAAGTGAGACATTTTCTTATTTCATGAAAATTATGAACTCATTTAGAACTTAATGGCGGCTCAAAAAGTTGGGACAGGTTCATGTCCACCATTGTGTAGCATCTCTTCTTCTTTTAACAGCAGTCTGTAATTGTCTGGGAAATAAGGAGACCAATAGCTGGAGATCTGGGAGAACAATGTTGCCCCATTATTGTCTGACGTAGGATTCTAACTGCTAAACAGTCTTGGAGCTGTAATTGTTTTTTCATTATGTGTCAAATATTTTCTATAGGTGAAATGACTTGACTTGCTGGCAGTCCAGTTCAGCACCTCTTGTGCAAAGCCATGCACTCTTTTGTCTGCACTTTGTATATATTGTTTGCACTTGATTGAAAACTCTAGCAAGCTTGCGAGTTGCCGAGTTAGCCTCCAATTTATTATTTAAAAATGATTTATTATAATTAAAAAATATATATTATTGTTTAAAAATGAGTAAAGGAGCTGGACCAAGTAAGAAGCCTAAAACTTTTTTTTATTATGTCATTTTCAAAGTGCGTTTGCCTCATCTACCAGTCTACCACTGCTATACCTAAGAAAGGGAATGTGGAGCGGCATTTTCGGACTGTTCATAATGATAATTTTGATGATTTTTGCTTGAGGCTGGCTATCAGCAACTACTATCCAGACTATGCATCCCTGACTGATTCCATTCAGTGCAAGTCATCAGAGTAAGGTAGGCTAATGACCAAAAATGTACACAGTTGTATTCTGAAATATAGGTTCATGCGGTTATTCAGGGTGCACCAGCATATATTGTGCGCATGAAGAATTGTCAGTGTATTTTTAAATACATATATGTCTTGCATTTTTATAGCAGGTAGATCATTTTGCCTTAGTCATTAGATAAGTAGCTCGCATGCTGAAAAAGTGTTTGCACCCTTGTTCTGGAGGATCATTGTCTTATTTCACTGTATACTTGTATATAGCTGAAATGACAAAGCCTCTTAAAACTTGAACTTATTGTGATGGATGAGGCATGTGGTTTAGTATTGTCCTGAAAGGAACGTTGTCCATATGGAAGCGTATGTTGTTCTAAAACCTCTATATACTGATCAGCAATGACTTTCCTGATGTGTAAGGTGCCCACACCATAGGCCCTAATACAACTTCATACCATCAGAGACGCAGGCTTTTGAACTGTGTGCTGATAACAAGCTGAATGGTGTTGTTTTTTTTTTTTTCGTGTAAGTCTGCAGGTCACAGCGTCCAGAGTTTTAAAAATTATTTTATTTGACCACAAGAACATTTTACATTTTGCCTCAGTCCAGCTTCGACCCAGAGAAGATGCAGATGTTTCTGAATCATGTTGAGATATGACTTCTTCTTTGCATTAAACAGCTTTAACTTGCATTTGTGGATTGCACGTAGGGCTGGGCGATAAAACGATAACGATAATTATCGCAAAATAACGTTTCCTCCATAGAACTATAAGAGGTAGTCGATAGAAACTCGATAGAAGTAGGTTCCGTCCCTGTTTTGAGGGACAACATGAACAGCCAATGAGAATGAGAACAGCACCGCCCCAAACCAGTCAGGTAGCTGAACTAGAGTTCCAGCCATTTCATGTTTTGTTAAAGCACACAGCACAGAGTGTAGACGTAGCAGCAACTACTACTGAAAGAAACGTATTAAACGCGTTTATAATTTTAAAATAATCTGCTAAGATAAGAAACACAAGTAAACAGGTGCTGTCCTGCTGCTGTGTTGATAAAGCGCTACGGGGTGTTTGAGCTTCAATTGCTCGGGTCAGTTCTACTGTTGTGATCATCTCCACTGTGCAGAGCTGACAGAGCACCACACTGTTGAGTTTCTGTGTAAAATACTCCCACAACTTGTTTGTAACTGCAGCTTGCGCTCCGGATAAATCCATGCTTTTAGTAGTTGCGGCCACCTTAGCGACGTATCAATGCACGTTATGCTAATTGATGTAATATTCTTAATCAACAAAGATAAATATGTATATTGTAGGAGTTCGAGTGAGAACGCTGAGGCCCTAATTGCACGGTGAACTGTGTTCACAGACAATGATTTTTGGATGTGTTTCTGAGCCTATGCAGTGATTTCCAGTACAGAACCATACCTGTTTTTAATGTAGTGCTACCTGAGGGCCCAAAGATCAGGAACATCCATTATTGACCATTGGCCACAGAGATTTCTCTAGTTTATGTACTGTAGATGGTGGGATACCCATAGTCTTTGCAATTTCACATTGAGAAACATTTTCCAGTAATTTTGGACAGTTTTTAGCAGATTGCTGAACCTCAGCCTGTTTTTGCAAGACTTTGTTGCTTTAAAATGCTGTTTATAGTCATTAGTCATTAGTACTACTCCATCCTTTCCAAGTTTTTTCAAGTTCTAAATGAGCTAATCATTTTCATACAATTTTTAAATGCCTCACTTTCAACATCTGGTATGTGTTCTGTGTTCTATTGTGAATAAAATATGGGTCTCGAAGATTTGCAACTCATTGCAACCTTTTTTTTTTATATTTGTTTATATTATACACAGCATTACAACTTTTTTTGGATTTGGGGTTGTACTCTTATGACTTCCTTGTACCACTGATTAAAAAAAAAAACCCAGCCAAAAATGGCTTTGTCATCAGAAACTGACTAATGTTGAAGTTGCTCGTCAACAGCTGCACTGGGTTTCTGACAAAGTGGCTGGCAGGTCTAGTTGATTTGTAGAGCCAAGTGTATGCTTGAATGTCTCTCATACGGGACACAAGTCTGCAACACGCAGCTATTCGTCTTCCAATCCAGTACATAGTGAATCAGTCACACGACTAGCTTTCAGTTGCTCTGCAGGTCCAACTATGAATGGAGACAGCTAGATAGGGGGCTGTGCCAATACGTTTTTCAATTTCTCTCATGATGTTTCATAGAGTTTGGGAATTACTTTGCTGCTGAAGTGTATGTGGAAGAGGAAACTGTAAAGTGGTTAAATTTTTTTCCATCAGGTGACAAAATCCTGAGTCAGTACCCACCAAATAGGGCTGCGAATCTCTTCTATACTATCTATCCAGACTCTCACTGCTTGTTATTCATTTTTTTGTCACAAATTGCTGTTGGAAAGCAGCAGCGAGAGATTTTGCTAGCTCTCCTTGCTCCAAGTCCACTGGCAACATAAATGAGACATCATATTGAGGCAAAGTGATACTTGCAAATTGTACTTTTTGTTTACACGCTTCTTACTCTTGTCATCGTATTGAACATGGGATCCAAAGTGCTCCCCCAGTGCTAGCTGTTGTTGCAAAGAAGCTGAAAGCTCTTTTCTCTCCTGCTCCCATTTGCATCAAGATCTCTAACTGTTTGGTGTGCTAAATATATAAATTAGTACAAGAAATTATAGGAAAATTACGTATCTTGTGATAACACAGTTCAGGTAAGTGTGCTAAATGGTTCAACAGCATACCATATACCATTGCATCCCTAATGAAAATGAAGTTATTGCTGTGGGAAAAAAACAATAGTGGAACTATTAAATTTTTCTAATAGTGAAATTAAGGCATGATAGTGCGCTCATTAACAAGCCTGGTGAGCTGAACTCATTATATCAAACTGGCAAATGAGTCATCGTCTTTTCTCTGTCTTCAAAAGTGTATTTGAAACAGCTTCACTGAGATTTTGTGCATCGAGTGTTGCTGTGCACTAAATTCTGATAGCAAGAGTCACAGATTAAAAAAACATGCCCTTCAGTAATTGGTTTTAGACGGGGCAAACCCTTGCATATAGCAGACTTCACTGTAGATCCATGTCCCCAGGCATATTTTCTCCATACAAGACCACAACTACAACTTTTCATCAAAATGTACGAATATTTGTCCTTCTCTAAAACGTCTTCTGAGTTTTGATGTAGTCATAATGTGCCAGCGAGTAGCGAAAAATACTTCTTACCAATAATATTATCTTTTACCTCCCCCTGCTACCAATGACACCTTGAAGTGATGCCCTCCGCTAATTCAGAAACCCGCCCTAACACAGTGTTTCACTCTGAAAAAGGAAGAAAAATTGATATATAGAAATATATACACAAAAACTCATACATGATTCTGTAGCGATACTTTAGTTATAACCATGCAGCTAACTACTTTATTTAAAAATTATTTTTAAAACGCATGCATTTATTCAGCATTTTAAATGCTTTACCACAAAAAAGTTGGCTGAGGTAAAAAAAAATGCCCTCACCCTTTGATTTGTCCCTAGCTGTTTTCTCTTTTTGGTTAGCTTCTGATTAATTTGATGAGCTCTGCTCTGATTGGCTAGTTTACAGCAAGATACTATGAGGATCACACAGAAGCTGCGTGTCATATGAAAGGCCTTTCCAAAAACTTAAAGTCAGCCTGCTTTCCATTTTCCATTCCGCAAACAGCTTTGATGTATGTTTAGGTCATTGTTTTTTTGGAAGACCTAATGTCCAAGTTTCAACCATCTACCTGATGGCTTAGGGTCACGCTGAGAAATCTCTCGTTATTTCCTCCATAATGTTTTGGTTCCACTGGCAGCAAAACAGCCCTAGAGCATGATGCTACCACCACCATGCTTCACAGTTGGTACAGTGGTCTTGTGGCACTTTCCATGAAAAGGCTTTTGTTTTGCAAACTTCAGTTAAGTTCAAGATTTCAGGTGCTTCTTTCTTGGATCGAAGCCTGTCAGTCCATGGCGTGTAAACTCGCTTGACTGTAGACAGTGACACTTGTGTTCCAGTGGCCTCTATTTTATGGTATCGTATTTGTGGTTCTTTGATTTTTCCTGACTATTGGAACCAATATTTTCTCTCAGGTGAGGGTGATAAGTTAGGTCTTATTCCAGATCTTGGCAAATACAATTCACAATTGATATTGAAATATGCAGCAAGAGACAGTATTTGTGTAAATCTACAACTATCTTTCTTAGATTTACACCAAGTTTCTTGGATTTTCCAGGGATCAATGAGTCCATTATTTTTATTTTTTTATGTGTGCAAAGAGAAGCTACCAAGTCTTGACCATGGCAAGTTCAACAATATTTTCGAACTTCAGCACTACAGAATTAATAATAATTGTTAATTAATAAAGTGGGTTTATGTATATTTAAAAAAAATGTGTATATATACCTTATATTTATTTTGACATTGACTATACTGAGTGTATGAAAATAAGTGGTCAGAACCACCAGTGAGCAGGTATTATTGTTTTCTGCATAGCAGTGACATTTACATGGTAGTGGTTTGTTAGTGTATGTCATGCTGGCAAGAGGAGTTCAAAATTTAGGCTTTTCTTAGACCACACTAGGACAGCTTACCTTGCCTGCCCACCTGGGCTTACATGAAGAACTACAAATTATGCAGCACATCAGATGAACTAAAATCTGCAATTGCATAACTATAAGGCTAAGTGGATGCGATAAAATGGACAATAGATATACATACATAAGTTTTGTATAACTTTTATATAACTTTGACAGATTCTGAGGTATTTTGCATTGAACTGAAGCCAATCCCAGTCATGGCTTTTGTATTTATTTAGAATTGGACCAGTCATGTGGGATAAATGTAACTTTTAGTAAGTTTTAGTATTCTGTTTTATATTTTATTCATGAACTATTTTTATGTTTTTAGTCATATGCTTTTACATACTGATTCAAGAAAAAAATGAAATGAACACTTTGGAATGAACTGGATTAATGCATTGGTTACTAATCAAATGTGGTCTGATTATGGTCATAATTGTAGATAAACACAATCTGGCTATATTATATCTGGCTGTATTAAATCTAATTGTGTTGACTGGCTTGAATAGTGATTATTGCTAAAAAAATGGTCAAAATTTGCATCCTTAAAGGAACTGCGACTACCTAAAACTTAGGGTTTGCTAAAGAATCAAGAGTTTACATTGAACCAAAACACCATAGTCATATCTTCTTAAATCCTCCATTCATCGCTTTGTTAATTTCTATACATAACAGGATGTCAGGCTGAAGGCAGGGTTGTGATCATTATGGTATACATGTTGCACGATGCTAATTGGGGTTCTTGTTAGCTACATGGACCTTATCGCTCCAGTGCAAAATGAAAAAAGCACCTATATGATCTTGGCTGAGCGACTACATTTGGAAAAAAAGGTGTAATTTTCTCTGTAAAGGCAGCCATGTTTGCCGCTGGCTGTTTTAGTAGCAGCATCTCTGGGGAACTCAACACTGAAAGGTTTAAGCCCCAGACTGGTGTGGGCTTACAGCGGGGCAGCATGGTAAAAGTGCTGCAGTAATAACACCTATCCTTGACACTGCCATCACCTGCCCCTGTCAATTTCCTAAGCAAAACACTTTCTCTGCTTTTGTTCACTTTAAAATAGTCATTAGTAAGAAGCAGACTTCCATGGCCTTTGTCCCTATTTTGGAGAGTGTGTAAAGTTTTCTGCACGGAGGTGTTGGGTAGTCCCACACAATGACTATTCCTCTGTTTAGAATAGCATATCCTGTTTTTTGTGACTTGTCTCTTCAGTCTCTTGCTAATACAGCTATAAAGCTATATTTTTGGCTTACCCCTCTCTGAGGTAGAACAAAGCACAGGCTCAACTTTATGACAGGATATGGATTTGTGCAGCTGGTGAGTTGGATGGTTGTGTATACATTATGTAAAAATATGCCTATGTAGAGGTGGCCTAAATGCAGCGTCAGTGGATTATTCTATATTTCCCTTAGAAAACTCTAGAGAAATTAGAATGTGATTTACTATGCACAGGACTACACTGTTTTCTACTACACCCAATTTTCTCCCCAGGTTTGTCCCTATATCTGCATCATCCAAGTGATGCATCCTTCAAACAGCTACTAATTTAACACAATATTATGCTATTTGATACTAAATTAAGATTCAGAGATGCAGTATCAGTTTTGAATAGTTTACATGCAGAGATTTGTGGCAACCGCTAGATTTTTAATCCATCTTCAGCCATTAGACTGTTCTACTTCAATGTAAACAAGGAACGTAAGGTTTAAGTAGCACAACATTGGCATTAGTACAGCTATGCATGAAGTGGTGTGTTTTTTATTCTAAAAAAAATATTAAAAAAGACTTGATATGTCACCTGTGATATATTGCAATGATACAGAGTCTATGATTTAATGCACTGCAATGTATCAAATCATATACCCTGTATTATGATACATATCGTTCACCAGGCTCTTGCCAATATACAGCCCTACTGGCTGAGTAATTGAGAGGAGGTAAGGCCAGTTATGCTCTCTTGAACTTCTGGACGTGGTGGCTATGACTTTGTTCATCAGTGGTCAGGACTCAGGACTGTAGGCTGAATAGTTTTGCTTGGTGGACTATTCTCAGTCCAACACTGACAATGAGGTGTTTGAAAACTCCAGCAGCACTGCTTTGTCAGTGTCAGTGTCACTGCAGCACTGAGAATGATCCACCACCTAAATAATATCTGCTTTCTGGTGGTCCTGTGGGGGTCCAGAACAGGGTGAAATGGGGCTAACAAAGAGTATATATAGTATCAGATGGACTGCAGTCTGTGATTGCTACTACAAAGTGCAACTAAATAGCAACAAGAGCTGATAAAATCGACAGTGAGTGCAGATACACTGAGTTGTACTTAATGAAGACAGTTAATGTTAGACAGTTCATTCCAGCTGTAAATTAAATAAAAAATTCTAAATCAAAACTGTTTTTTATTGTTCATTTTTCTTAATGATTCCAATTTTAAAAGTGATTATTTTGTATAAAATGTTGTTTTTCATTTTTGGATTATACTTGAACATGCTGCCAGCTAATGTTTTCTAGATGATGATTTTATTCAAATTTAATATTAAAGCAAATCAGCATGCTAAAATGCTTTGCCATGTGCCTGCTCACATGAAACAAGAAGATAATTTAAGAATGGAGATAATACACAAAAAAAACATGATTTACCTTCAGTTTCAGTCTCAATGCCTCACAGTCCATTCAGAAACATTTATTGCCAGATGCCATATGCTGTCGACTATTTTGCTGTGCAACTATTACAATATCAAATGTATATTATGTATGGCATGAAATTAACCATTCATTCATTATCTGCCCCTTTATCCCGCTAATCGGGGTAACGGGGGGGACTGGAACCAATCCCAGCATTATCGGACGAAGGCGGGTTACACCATAGACAGTACACCAGTCCATTGCATGTCCAACATTCACTCACGCACTCACACCTACAGACAATTTAGAGTGACCAATTAACCTGACTGCATGTCTTTGGAGTACCTGGAGGAAACCCACTCAACATGGGGAGAACATGCAAACTCCTGAAAATAACCAGAAATGGTAATATCACATTATTATATCACTGGATTTCATTTGGTTTTATGTTTAATGTTGTAGAATTCAAGGAAAAAGTGAGCCGATGTTGTCTGCCATTAATATTGTCTTAAGTTTGAGTATCATTTTTTAGAATAGTAAATGAGCAGTGCTCTCTGAATCTCCATTACAAGTCTAATGACAAGCTAATTGTGCTTCATTGGAAGGAAAAAAGTGTTTTGCTGTTCCTAATAACAAGTTATGCATGGTGGGCAATTGTGGAGCTAATACAGCTGTCAGCAGCTCGACTCCTCACAGTAATTGAATTACTGTCAAAATTGAACAAATCCTTATTGTTTGCTAAAACTAACAAGGACTGATCACATTGTGGTGCTGTACAGTCCAAGCCAGTTTTGGGTTGTTCTTGCAGAAAATCTGGCCCTAAATTCCCTCGAGCTTATGCAAAGTAAAAATGCCGTCAAAGCTGCCAAGTGCAGATGCTGAGAAAATGTAGACTTCACTTTGATGGCCCTCTCATCGCCTGGCTGTCACACACCCAAAAACAGCTCCCCTAATAGCACAAGTGTGAACCATGCTCAGACTGCCTTCTCCGAGAGCAAGGCTAACACAAACCTATCCTAGAGTGACCCCAATTTCCAAGGAAAGTGAACTTCGTTTAGCATTTGGGATTGAAATTGCAGAATCTCATTGCCAAGTTATCAGCATTTTGAGGTCCAAACCTTGAACTGACCAAGACTGATAGTTTACAGTTATTCACTAAAGGCATGTAAGATTCTGAAAAAACAATTAAAACATTTTAAAAAATTCAAATATAAAGACAATGATCATGAATTTCTGAAAAAATCATCTCAAATGTCACAAAATATATCCATGTCAGCATTTGGGATGGCATTTTTGGAATCTCACATTGGTCTTTCAAATGATTTATGAGATTATGAAGTTTAGACCTTTTGAATAGGTCAATCAGAATCTCACACAAACCCATCAGAGGCTTTATTTTCATTTTGGGCTCCGAACAGTCACCAACCATATTCCACGTCCCTAACCTTTACTACACGGCCAAGGGTGGCTATGAACTGCCAGGGTTTTTATTATTTTTATAATTATTTTTATTGTTTTTATAATTATGCACATCACTAACCCAAAGATGTAGCCAGTTATCTGTTATAAACAATTAAAATAAACAAAATAAGGACAGATTAAATTTAGAAAAAGACAGATTATATATGGACGAGCTAATCTTATCACAGACGTAATGTTTCAGTTGTGTCTCGCGGCACACCATGTGTTGTTCTCACCTCTCTCTCTTCTCACAGGGACCTGATTGGGAACAGTATGATTTACACCAGTTTTCCCCCTGCTGAGATGTGACATACTTTAGGCAGAGAATGTAAGAGGGACACATCCTCAGCACACCAAGTAATACACCAACAACCTATAATTACTCCTACTGCTAATTCTGTAATCTCAGCAGCACTGGAAATACAACTGATATATGTACCCCTGCTAATAGTACTGTCACCTACGTGTCCAATTTTGGTTTATTTTTATAGATCAAATAGTCATACAGCGTAGACTGAGTCCTAATACAGTGTTTTTCAACCATGAGCCTGGAGACACTCAATATTTTAGTTTTTTCCTGCTTTATTTCAGCTGAGATTGAATTAATGGTTAGGAAATAGTCAATATTTACATCAACCACATTTATATGATGCACAGTGGGTTTAGACAGCCCTCCGTCAACTGTTCTCAGCTGTAGATCTGAGAGTTCAGAGAGCCAAGCAATGTGGGTGGTGGCCATTTAATGAGGGCTTAAGCTCCTGTCCCATGTTGCTGTCCCAGGAACATCACTTCAGATATCACTACAGTTGTATCAAAAAGTTTGATGTTTGATGTCAACATATCCTCTGGAGAGAACACACTTAAAGAATTCCCAAGATGGTGCAACTCCATATACCATACTCCAAACTACAGGGGGCAACATATCCACAGAATGTTGTGGTGTCTATCCCTGTCATAGGAAGGCATAAATGTTAACGTTAACAGCTGTTTGCTTACCAGTCTAGAAGAAACATTGCAAGTTCAGCATCAAACTTTATGTCTTTACTTACTTAAAGCATCTCCAGCAGTAGAAAGCAACATCACTGTTATCTCTTCTTTTGCTTGCTGCCAAACGTGGTTGTTTGCCAAGAGTTTCAACCATTGCTGTGTTTACGCTTACTTTTATTGGTTACCTGTTCTTAAGTGAACTAACTGGGGAGCAGCCCCATCAACATGATTGACAAGAAATCAGAAAACACCTTGAGGCAGTGCTACTTTTTCATCCTCTAGTGTTGGACTGACTTGACTCACTATCACCTCTCCAGGTTCAAAGTGATACAAGACGGGACAGATCAGGGATAACTTCAGTAGATGTTTCTGCCACACATATAAAGAACTGATACTTCTTCACATTTCTTCTGTTGATAATTTTATGCATATTTTAAACTGTAAGTCATACAAATTTCACCTTTTAATCAATGACATTTTTTAAAACATAAATTTTAAAATTTTGTACATTTTATATTTTTATGTCAACAAATAAACAATTGTTGTGCAGGTGACGATGTGTTGACTTTTCATATAATTTCATATAAAAAGAGTTTTTGATGGTAATGTTGATGCTGTGTATCAGTTCATACACTTCACTAAAGAATATGTTCAAAATAGTAATTGCACCATTGGTAGTGAGTGTATTTGACATACTGTTTAGAGCAGTTGTGATGTTATGTGGGTTAAGACACCAATTGTTGTAGCTATGTTATTATCAGATGGTGTGGAAACATGTGTTTTTAATTTAAATGATTGTTTGTTAAATGCTATTTGGGATGCATACTTATGTAAATTCATGTAGTAAGAAATGTTAGTTCATTATCGTAAAGTTCATGTGTTTAACCACTAGGGGTGTATGCACTTGAGTTATATATACATATATATATATATATATATATATATATATATATATATATATATATATATATATATATATATATATATATCACAAGACAAGTGCAATCTTGAATTAGACGGTCGGGTGGAAGTGATACAGTTTTCTGACCGATCAACCAATTAAGACTTCGATCATTAGAGAAATGTACAGCTTAGATTATTGATGTCTTCTTTGTATTTAAATGCATTCATCAGTAAACATTGACAAGCCTTTGTGATCACAATGAAGAGCTGGATATGGTTTGAGAGTTATAAATGCAGAAAAGATTTGGGTGACTATTGAGTCCTAGTGTTTATAGCAGCTATAGCCTTGTAGCTTCAGTGCCGAGTCAAAGAATCAGAATTTACACACAACACAGATCTTATCTAATTGATTACATGTGGAGTAAGCGGGAAAATGAACCATTCCTTTCCAGTCTAGCTTGATTATTTCAAATGCTGGCGACACAATCAGCCAATGGAAAGAGGACAGAGCGATCAAACAACATTGCTGGGCTCAAATGAGCTTCTGAACTACTGCGAATGTGGTGATAAAGCTGATATTTTTGTATTGTCCATGCTTTAAATGGTGGCTTTGTTCTACAAGCAAGCCTAAACCTGTGTGAAAATTGCCTTGGGGGGTTTGTGTGGCGACGGGCTGAGCCACTCGGGAGAAGCTCGCACTTCTCAGCACCTGCTAAATCATTGTCTTTCATTTTCAAACGCAGTGATGGCAGTGCTCTTACTCAGCAGTTGGTGAGAGACAGTCTGAGTGTGCCAGCATATAGGCTAGTCCACAGAAATAATTTATCGACCAGTTAAATTCCTGGGTTTTGCTGCAGATTTAAGGCTGATATCACAGATCTATGGATATGTGCAGAGATATAATATATATAATGCGGAGGTGTTTGAAATTGTACTCCACTCTAATAAACAGTACAGTAGTTTGTTGCTGTGTTTCATGCTTTATTGAATTTCTCTCCCCATGTAATAGGAATCAGCCAGTGACAGAAGACTGCAGTTCAGCTTTCTTGGCCTGTTTTCAACTCCCCAGTTGTTGGCCTCAGTCCCTCCAGCAGCTGCTCTATAAACCCACCTGACCAGCACCTTGTTCTAATCACACTCAGCAGCAGCCATTATGTGAATGAAGGCAAAGCCTTCCAATGAAATGGCTCCCAAATAAATGTGGTTTGAGTGTGTTGTAGGAGAAGTTTGACCCAAAATCAAAATTACTAAACTTACCCCTTAAAATCAGATCTTTACAGACAACATTCATTGCACTTATATTTGCAAAGTGATCAGAATAGATTAGTGTCTCCGGACATTACCATCCTGAGTTGGATAAGCTATCAGTCACTACATAGCAAATCTCAGCACTTCAATCTCTATGCATTTGACATTGCTGTTGTTTGACACATCACATGTGTTGAAATAGACACGACTTGTAGCATTTTAAAGGCCTTGTTCCAACTTTTGGCGTGTACACATTGATAGTCCGGACTGCATAAAACACATTAAATCTAATTTGCTGGTTTAATATGTGATATCAATCGGTCTCAGTCTAAACTCCAGAGTGCTGGGATTTGCTATGTAGTTACTGACATCTATGGCATTATCTCAGCAACCCACATAGAAAGCTATGTGATGTCTGGACACTCAAATCTGACCTGACCGATAAATGGTGCAGTGGTTACATGCTGGTGTTTCTATAACTGCTGTACATTTTAAGGTGGAATAGTAAGTTTTTGAACAGTAACTTGGACAATAGGCTTATCTAAATACTACATGTAGTATAGTTTAATAGTCTAAATGTGTTCTGCCCCCATTAACTCTCAGATCTCCAGTTCCCAGAGTCCCACTTGTTCACATATCACGGTCACAGGACCTACATCTAAGAGTTCTGACTCATTGCACCTGTGATTTACTAATTAGTGTGTATATAAACACCTTTGACTCACTTGTAACTTTGTGAAGTTTTGGCATTATTCCATGGTGCGTACTGAGAGTTATGTTCTCCTTTGCTTGTCCTGGTCTTGACTCTTTGTGCTTTATGGGTTTTTGCTCTTTTTGCCTTGCTCGTTATGTACTGTTTGCCTCTTGAACTGTTTTACTACATCTCTGTTTTTCATCTTATTGATTTGGCTTTTCGTGGTTTTGACCTGGCTTTTTGATTATTCTCTTGGATTGTCCTACTAGCAATAAAGATAGTTCCTCATTTGGTTCATCATTAAAAGAAAAAGTAAGACATTTTAGCCCAAATCAGCTTATAGAGAATAAGTATTAATATTAAGCAGAGTCTGTAGTGAATTAAAATTTGGTGGTCAGTAACTGGCATAGCTATAAATTGCTAACTACTAGGTAGTGCTGTCTTGACAAGACATTTTATATTCATTATAATTGTTAATAATTTCAACTGTAGAAAAACTACCACATCTGTCTTGTGACATCTTTTTATTTGGAATATTTTTGTGTTATGGCTTTATTTTTTTGCTCCAAATGATGGGGAGTGGTATCAATAAAAGTAGTGATACATTTTGATATCAATACTTGGTATTAATAAAATTCCAACAACACCCATCCCCAGTACTGTCTGTTTTCTGAGGTGTGAATTGATTTCACAGCAGAATGTTCTAATACCTCTACCTTAACCCCCCACTGCTCAGTAGTGAGGGAATTATGGGGGGAATATTTTATTTGATTACATTAATTGTAAAGCATTAATAAATAAATATCAGCAAAATATCCAACAGAATGGTTACAAGGGTTAAAACATATACTTTAAAATTGATTTAAACTTTTAAAACAAATTCACAGAGAATTTTACAATGACGTTCCAAAAAAAAGGGGATATTATAAAAAAATGGATACATGTAATCAAGGGATAATCAAATATATAGCAGTAGCAGATTAGGGGAACAATAGAAGAGTTTTTTTCTTTGAAGCATTTGGACCAAAATGCGTTAGCCGTCCACATGGTTGTCATATCTCTGATGTTTGGCCACACAGCTGCATGATTCAGAGGTTACACAATGTATTGTCAGTATAATCAGTTATTCCTTTTGGCACTCTTGCACTGGCAACAAAGTAAAATGGGCATCAATGTCATCTAGCACACAGCAATACTACATCCTCAGGTGGAAAAATACTGCACTGGGCATTGCAATGTTTAGTAAAATACTTTTTTAAAATGTATTTATTTATTTTATTTCTTGTTAATATCCATTGACATCAATTAACTAAGCACTATTTCATACATTTCATACTATCTCAAGTTTTTTTAGTAAAGACAATGATTCTAAATAGAACCATGAACACTTAAAGAACACTTCGCATGCGTAAATGGTTCTTTGCATTGGGAAACGGTTCTTCAGATTGATGGACAATGTGTTGTGTGTGTGTATATAAGGGTTGTCAACTTTACTGTTCGCTGATGTTGCTTTAAGCTTGATGTGGACTCTGTGCTGATCACATGATTACAACACTAGCAACATGAACACCTCATAGAAGACAACCTGCTGGGGTCCATATCTCTAGTTTCCTGAAGGCTAGTAGTGCAATCAAAGACACGCGATTCTCTACTGACCTGTGGAGTTTGGCTTTTTACTGATTTTTGTAAAGCATTCCCCACTTCTGTGGATTTGTTCATGATAACATCAGTGATTACTTAACAATTTTCAGAATGATTGAATTACACAGGTCAAGCAAGCCTATCGGTGCATATTGGTCTATAAAGAACATTTGAAAATGGTTCTATATAGAACCAGGAGAGTTTTGCTACTGTCATAATTCTTATAAAACCATGAAGACACATACTCAATTTAGTTTTGCATCTAGTTGGAATACCAAGCATGCTAAGGAGCTTAAGCAGTAGCAAAAATAGGGGAGTCTTGTGTTCTACATAACAGTATAACATAAATATTGGACCAGGGTATGATGGGTTGAATTTGTTACCGTACTGTGCTGTACTGTACTGGAATGAACACCATTTGTCTTGAGTCATTTCTTTTAGGAGTAAGATATTTTAAAGATTTATTCTTTTCCAGAATTCCATGTGAGATGACACCTCAGAAGGACTTTTCCAAGATGATGTTTCTGTGGCAGAGCTAACAAAACCAGGGAAGATCTTTAACTAAAATAGTGCATTATGTGTTTTTGCTTTACAATTTTTAAAATAGAAGCTTCTAGCCAGCCTGTAACATTGTTTAGTATCAATCATGTAATAAGATTTACTGGACTCTTTTATAATGAAAGGACATGCTTTCTGAGAACCTTCTGGGCTTGTGGTTACCTTGCCTGTGGCTCGAATCCCCAGTTTACAAATTAAGCACTGCTTAGAATCAGATATGCCTGTTCCATCACCTGCTGTTCTCTTGCATGATGCCGACTCTAGTGCTTCCTAAAGCCCTCTACTGACTCCATGCCAAAATCCCCCCCCCACAGTTCTGCCAGCAGCTTATGAACTCAACAACTGCCCCAGCGTCTTGAATGTCCACCACATTCTGAGACCGGCTCAAAGGGAGGTGACATTTGCCGATTTTCCATGACTTTGTCTCTTTGTCATCTGATCTGGGACCAAGGTTTCCCACTCATATCAAGTTCACTGCCATTCTAAAGACCTCCAAAGCTGGTCTCAGATCAGACAGCTAAAGAGCAACACTTGTTTCTCTGTATGCCTTCCTGCATCCAACTCTGGCCACCCAGAGCCATGGGCCATCAGCACCCTGCCAAGCCAAACAACATGCTGCTCTTGACATTCATTACTTATTGATGTACTGGGATTTAATTGCTTCTAGGGAGCTTTTAGCTTCCGTTCTCTCAGCAGCCAGCTAGCCCACGCTGACCCGTACCCACTTGCTCATCAAGTCCTGCTGGGCATTGTTGGTACAGTTTGCCCTTTAGCATTGCAGTACAAACAACTTACTTGTTGTAGATGTTTATTTATATAGTCTTTTTTAAACACGAGGAATATGGTTCTTGTGGTTTGAACATCAAGGTAGGTTTTAGAAAGTAATATCTTTGATACTGCATAAAGGATTTTGACTGGTATTACACAACTTTATGTAGGAGTTTCCCACAACCCCTATAACTGCCCCCTAACAATTCTGTTGTATTCAGATCTGGGCTTTGACCAGGCTATTCCACAAGCTTCCATTTCTTTTCTTCGAGCTTCCTGTTACTTGGTGGATTTACTTGTATGTTTGGGATCTTTATCCTGTTGGAAAGTCCACTTCTTCAGCTTCAACTGTTTGGCAGATGGCTTCACATTATTCTCAAGCACTTTGTGGTATGAAAGAGATTCTGTGATTGCAAGTTGGCCAGGCTCAACATTTGCCCATGCCCATTTACAGTTGATAGGAAATTCTTCAAATGCAGTCTTCACCAAATTTGGCTTCTGTGGACAAATAATCTTTGACTTCCCTGTCTGTAACACATTGTTCCAGAAGTTATTGACTAGATATTGATTAACAAACTTTAGACCCAGATGTTCTTTTTGGACAGCAAATGATTCCTCCTGGCTCACCTCCAGCATAGGTTCACATTGTAAAGTCTCATTCCAATGTCAGATGCCTGCACTTCAACGTCCACAGTGGGAAGAGCTACTTTTCAGATCCTGTGATCTTCAAGGCTTCCTGCAGCATCTTATGGTCTGTTGTTGGGTTAAAGTTGCGGGGGTGGCCTGGCCTGAGCATCATGTTGGCAGTGGTTTTAAATCTTCTCTACTTGTACGTGGACAGTGGAAGGATTGATTTCTAATACTTTGTAAACACTCCTCAAAGTACTTCACAGACTCCAAGGCACCTACAACCTTCACTCTGAAGGCCTCCAGTAACAGAGAGCAAACCAGACCAGATATCTGAGATTTAAACTAGACAGGTTCCTCCTTTGGGTTTGACACATTTGAAGTAGTGATGCATCTTGGGGTATAAATAAGGAAACTGCATTTCTTTTAAATGAATAAATGACAACAAAAGGTGTTAATGTAAGGCTCAACCATATAACAGCAAATATGCAGGAGAAGTCTAAACTAATAGGGTTTATTAGCTGATTGCTGTATATTATTCATCCTTGTTATGAGCAAACATATACCTTATTTAAAAGCTCCTTTTTTCAGCTTTGGCAAGGGATGGGATGCACAGACTTTTCAAAGAAAAGTTGTTTTCAAAGAACAGCTGTGCCCCTGCACATGTTTGAGTCATGTAATCTATAGCACAGCCAATTTCACTTTTGAAACTAAAAACCAGCAAATATATAATGAGATACTAAGTATTAAGGTAGCCCCAATTTTTCAGGATGCTCATAGATAAGCGCATGTTTTCTTTCCAGTCAGTACAAACCAGTAGCAAGATTCCACCCACATTAACAGCACAGGTAACATAAACTCAGGTACCAATGGTCTGGGTAGTTTATTACTTAGCATAATATAGTATAAGTTTGAATTGATATATCAGAAAATATGCTTCTTCAGATTGTTTTGCAGGTTGAAAATGATCAAATGTGAACAATCCAAATCCCCCCACAAAAACTGGTGCCAAACAAAACTTTACAACCATCGTTTTCTGACAGCTGATATTTATTCTCTGGATGCACAACGAAGCAGCATTGATGGGGGAGCACAGGCAAGGATGCTGCTCAGTCTAGGTTTTGCTGCTTCCCAGCCTCTTCACACGTAAGCAGGCTAACAGTGGGGCTAATACAGGGCAATCAATGTCTGTCCACAGCAAATCGGCTCCTTGGAGCGTTGATTGCAGAGTTGAGAGTTCAATTAATTGTCAACCTTGGTTAGAAGCTGTTGTTGTGGCGTGATTGCCGCAGAAAAACGCAATACATCCTCATTTTTTAGTGTCATTGTGTTGCTCAAGATTAAAGACTGCCTGCCTTCAGTCTGCTGACTTTTAGTTCCATTTGGTCTCCCTGAACCTGCTTAGTTCTTCAGCTGAAAAATAAAGACTGCCTTATTTGGGAACTCAAATAAACAAGAGCAAAATAAGCAAAACACAGTAGTAATTAATTTTGTCTAATGATATTGGGAACTGCACCAAGTAATTAAAGGTCTCTCTGTCTCTGTTTTCCGGGCCAGGTATAAATCAGCATTTCTCTCTTTTTTTCCCTACGTTAAAGGAGCATAATTATTCATGTGGAGTAGAACTGCAAGTTTTTGCAGTTGCTTGTTTGGGAGTGTAACTGATCAAAGTAAAAGTCTCATGTTAATATGGCCTCATTCCAAAACTAATTTAAAGGATCCTTCAAAGGTTTTCGTTCCTGGACCAGGCTGTAGTCTGCTGGGATGAAGGTGCAGGAGACTTAATTTTACACATGCACAGTTAACTATGGAACATCAACAGAGGATTGCACCTTGGAGAGGCTAAACTATTATGAAAGGCAGAAGCAGTGCTCCAGATACAGTTATGGCTTCCTTATCTGCAAACTCCTCAATCACCGTAGAGTCGCCAGGCTATGTTCATTTGCATAAGCGTATGGACCGCATATCTGTCAGAGGGCTCTATATTTTTAGCTGCTAAGCTGCTATTATTATTATTATTATTATTATTATTGGTTGCTCTCAGCTCAGTTGTATGATTTAACCTTAGAAGCAGTTTATTCATTCATTTTTTTATTTTTTCTTGTTCCACCTTCAATTATACAGATGGTATTACTATAACCAGCATGTAACTGCAGCACCATTTGAAGGTGGTGGTCAAGGAGGCTGACTTCAGCTTTTTTGATAAGGTGATTTAAGCTATCAACTCTAGAGCCAGGAGCCAACACACTGCACTGCTTCAGATTTATAGTATGATGCATTTGTATGTGTTCATAAGAGTTACTAGTGCTACATCCTTGTACAGCAGCCCCTTTACATATATTGCAACACCTGCATTATCATTAAATATAGTAACCTTTGAACGTCTTAGCCCTTCAGCCATGACCGGAGAGCACAGCCTGATGCTTGGGATTCAAAATGATCAAGGTAGCTAGAGGCGTGCAAGCGCGGTTACCACACAGAGCAGAGCGTCCCTTCCGCTGGTCCAATCTAGCACCAACCATTTAAAAAAATACTGGCTATGCAGGACAAACTAAAAATTGCATACACACTGATAGTAGCACCATTTGTTCAGGAGCACTATCAGTACTAATTTAATACCAGATGTCTAAACCCATGCTCAACAACCACAACAATAACAACCACGTCTGCGTTTCCCGTACAATGGCAGAGGTTAATATTTAACTTACATGCATCGTTAAACTAACATCTGAAGCACGACTTACTTTGTTTGTACCACAGTAGTTCGAACTATACTTGTTAGAACCACTATAGTCTGAACTACAATGAAACCACAACAACAACCTATAGGTCATATTTTAGTTCCACAAACAGCTGTTTATTTAATCAATTGATTAATTAATGAATTAATTTTTTTTTTCATAATTATACAGTTTTTTGCATCTATAAGTTTGTAGCCTTCCGAAACACTTAAGAACATTATTAGTAATCATCATTATTATCCTCCAAGTTGTAAAAGAGCTCTCTCTGAATACTCTTTCAACTCTGAATACTCTATCATTGGTCATTGGATTTATCTGATCTGGGAGGGGGTCTGAAGCACTGATGTAAGAAAAACTTCTGCCACAAAGTAGAAAATGTAATTAATTGAAATGTTTCTTTATGAAACTGGCCATGTTTAGCGATCACCAATATTGGTAATATTCACACTGTCGCACATTAAAAAAGAAATTCAAAATATGCTTCCATGCTCCAGTAAAGCCAAGATGCTATAATTGAGTAAAGATGTGCTTAGGTCAACAATACATGCCAGAGTCATGTCATTCCCGTTTCCTATTTAGTTTAACAGTAGAAATTTAATTTTGGATTATGAAGAACACAAAACACCAGATTAGACATGGCGCCTTGTAAACAAATCCTCTTTTTAACCACATGTGACTTCACAATGATTTATAGCATTCATTCCATGTATGTATACAGAGAATTCTCTGTCAAATTGAGTCAACCTGAGCCAGTCAGGGTCATGAACCATCTATACCCACTGTTAGCCATTCTCCTCATGCTTATTTTACCTTATTATGACCCATTACACATTTCCGTCACAATTCAATCTACTACAGTTGTCCTCCTCTGACTCATGGCTCAACCTTGGTCTACTTTTGTAATTTGATTTGTCTGTCTGGAGATCCCTGCAGGGAAAGCGTAATTGAGAGTTTGAATATGTCTGGGAGTTTTGTGTAGCATTTCTTTTCTGTCTTTCACTGAGGAGGATTGAGTGACTGAAGAAACTGATGAAAGCTGAATGAATTGTTCCCAGAGACACTTGTAATTTTCTGTGCCAATGACTTCTTACCACGTATAGAGGAAGCATAATTATGCAGACGATGCAAACTATGGTTCCTCTGCTTCTCTCTGCTTGTGTTTATTTGTAGGTATAGAAACTGTGAGGAATAAAGTGGTATGCAAAAGTTTGAGCACCCCCAAAATGAGATGGTTTTTGTTGATTTAATTTTTTTTTTATTATGGAAAAGTACACTGTAGAGAACACACAAGTTAACACCAAGGGTGTAGAGTTAGCATGGACGGTATAACACACCCTATAACACATATGGCCAGTGGGATTTGCTCCCACGTGAGACTCTGTAGCTACGTTTGGTTGTTAGAAGCGGCAAAACTGGAAGGAAAACTTTCCAGTCATATGCGAGACTTAGTGTGCAAGACTCAGGTGCAACGTGGGTGACACATGGCGGTCAAAAGCAAGTAAGCATGGCAGCAAAAAAGAAGGTGGACATTAGGAGCTATTTTTCAAAGAAACGTGTAAGTCACTTAAAGACAAGTTCGCCAATGAAATGAGTCCATCATAATAATGGTACTGCTAATGGCACTGCTTGACTCTGCCCCACAGCATAGAGCAGGCTAAAATCATCTGTAGCTGTGAATAAACTGAATAAACTCATCAAACTGCCAACTGTCAGTTCAATTTAACATTATATAATTCATAAATTCAATTCTGAATTGTTATTCAGAATAGTTTAAAAGCACCTAGAATAGCATATGTAGTATATCAGTCCTTTATTATTTTATCATGAAGCAATTAGGGGGTGGGGGTTTGGCGGGGTGCATGGATACATAGGTCCCCACCAAGATCAAGAGCATATCTACGCCCTTGCTTAACACTGTTGTGCACAGTTTAATGCACAGTTACTGTTTATTTGCTTAATATTTGGGAACTGCAATTTGTCAAAAATGCCAAGTTCGTTCCATGTACAGGCAGAATTAAGTCTGTCAACGAAACTATACATTTCTATATATTTATGAATGTACGTATATATATATATATATATATATATATATATATATATGTTTATGAATGTACGTATATATATATTTGTTTATGAATGTACGTATCATTGTTTTGTGTAATAATGTGTTTCTATATTTTAAATGTGTGAAAAACTTTCAATCACTTAACAGTAGCTTAAGAGAAGCAAGGCAAGGTTGGGAATTTATTGCGCCTGCAATATTATTGTTTATAATACAAATATAGTTACATTAGTTCTGCCTAGGAAGTGACATCATGTGTTGACTGCATGCTAGACGCGTACCTTTTCTAATAAGCAAGGGAGGCAACGTGAGACAAAGAACACCGGTGTGAGAGCGTGCAGCATGCAGATGGATTGCCCCGCGGGAAGACTATAATCTGCATGCACGCAACTACAGTGTGGATATTTGGATTACTTTGCCATAGCAACAGAGCTGCAGAACGATGCTCTGAAGACTTTGCCGAGGCTCGGTTTGTGTGGCAGGCAGAGAGAGAGGGAGAGGACTGCAAAACAGAGGAGGTGCTGGATGATATTTTCCTGTTTTTTTCCAGTCCGGATCATGCCAGCTTTTTAACATCAGTCCCTGAAGTGCTGGGGTTGCGATCTCAGCTGCTGTCAGTCCATGGGAGACGAATGGAGGGACGCAACAATTGCATTCTTCACTCAGCATGCTGGAACAGCTGTGGACTGGATCCTTTCGTGTCAGACAGGCAAGCGATTGCCTTTGTCCATGGCATGCCGTTGACTGTGGGCAAATGAAGAAGAGCGAGAAATCCTCTTGTCCTGCCTCCAAAATTTCCTCTTCTACTGCCTCGATAGGTTCTGTTTACCTCTGTCTGTTACTGTCCCCTCCCCTTTCTCTCTCCCGCTCACGCTTCTCTCTCTCGGTCTCATCGTCTCTCTCTCTCTCTCTTCCCTCCCTCCCACAGCTTGTTATCTCTCCTCCCCTCGCTCTTTTAAAGCCAGTAGTCTATCTACAATTCACTCCACACGCCGCTTGCTACATGATCTCTCGGAGAAGCTGTGTCCACGTCTCGTCCTCCCGCCTCCATGCGAGAGAGATCCTTTAGAATTTCATCCTCGGGACAGAAGGATGCTTCAGCGCAGGCACTGATTCCCTCCTTTTTTTCCTTGCGCCTTTCCCCTTCCCCTCCCCTGTCCTAATCTCCTGCCCTTTGACCCTCACCCTCCTCCTTTTCCCCTCGACCACCCCTATTCCTCGTCCTCCTTCCCTTCCCTTCCCTCCTTTTGTACCCTCTTGACCATGTTGCCATGTGTCTGCCGGCTCCAGCCTCTTCTCGCCTTCATATCGTTTGCCTTGCTGACTCAAGGGGAAAACTGTCCAGCCACCTGCCTGTGCCCGGACCATCACACAGTGGACTGTAGTGGCCGAGGACTTACTCGCCTTCCAGACGAAATCCCGCTGGACGTCCGCCGGCTGTTGCTTTCCGACAACTGGATTCCACAGATACCCTCAGACTTCCTTGTGCTGTATAGCGACTTGGTGTACCTGGACTTGCGAAACAACTCGCTCTCCCGGATTGAGCCGGGGACCCTCAGCACCTCCTCCAGACTGGTCTTCCTGGACCTGGGAAGCAACAACCTGACCGAAATCCCCAAAGGAACTTTCGGCGAGTCCCGGAGTCTGATAAAGTTGCGTTTGGGCAACAACCCATTCCTGAGTATGGTCAACGAGGATGCCTTCAGGGGTTTGACCTCGCTGAGAGAACTTGAACTGGAGCGCAATGCCCTGTCTGGCCTACAGGTGGGGGCGCTGAGCCAGTTGCCTTCGCTGCGCGTGGTGAGGTTAGAGGGCAATCCTTGGGTGTGTAATTGCAACTTTGCTAACCTCTTCACTTGGCTAATTGAGAACAGCCACAAGCTTCCAAATGGTAAGTTCCTGAGATTCCTTTGGTAACCTCTCACCCTTGAGTCGTACCTTCTCTTAATACCAGTACAACAAATCAATGAATGCTGCTATTCCAACTTCAACTTAGCATCTTTTCATTCAAGTCATTTCAGTAGTCTATGCTATTTATAATACCCCAGTTACAGAGGGACCCCTTCCTG
Organism: Megaleporinus macrocephalus; assembly: GCA_021613375.1. Lineage (NCBI taxonomy): Eukaryota > Metazoa > Chordata > Actinopteri > Characiformes > Anostomidae > Megaleporinus > Megaleporinus macrocephalus. The sequence continues at coordinate 42,440,363 of CM038714.1, forward strand.
TGGGCTAAATTTAGCTCCCGCTCTCCCAACCCCCCAACAAGAAGGGATTTCCAGACTAATGACAGACAATCAAGGGCATTGTTCCAGGGGGGGGGGGGAGCCTTGTGACTACCTCATCAGGTTGCATCGTGTACAGGATGGCCCCCTTATGTGTATCTGAGCTCACGTTTGTCACTTCTCATGGGAATGTGCTCGTCTGTCAACGTCACAGTTTCACATAAGCACCTGCCTCTCCCCTCCAAGCCCATGTGAGGGGTCTGCGTGTGCATGTTAAATAAATCTTTCTATTTTAAGCATGATGTGTATACGACCAGTTTTATTAGAACCTCCTGCCGCTGAGAAGCTGTTTGAGCGTAAGCCTTGTGTTTTCACTTGGATGGGATTAATAATGGAGAATGATAGTAGAAGTTTATGTAGAGTGACCTGATCTCGTTCCACACTCTTGGTGTGGAACAAGAGCTAGGCAACAAAGCATTTCCGAGAGACAACTATGAAGAGAGGAGCCACTGGACCATGAAATTTGCTTGCGTAGAGATGTGATCCAGTAATTAGAACAAGTAAAGGAGTTACAACAAATTACCACCCATCCCACAGATTATTCATCTTTTCATTTACTCCTGGGGTCAGGTGGAAGGCATCTGCTTGCTTGTTTTGTTTAATGTTCCATATGGTGTCCCTATACGCAATGCATCCAGACGAGCCTGGACGCAAATTCAAATTGCAAATACGTAAATTACAAAACAAATAAATAAATAAAACAATCCCAGCTGTCACGTTCTCTGAGCCAAGGTCATTTCACATAAAGGGACAGACGTTTACAATGCCAGGGAACAGGATGCTCACTCAGAATTGGACTGATCACATCTATGAGCATAAGGAGTCTGTCTGGGTATGTATTTCACTTGTATTTGGTGATAATAGTAGATTCCTTTGGTTAAACATAGTATCAGGTGAGCAAACGGTGTACAGTTGGTACTGCCCCCGCACTCCACTGTGTGTCTTTGAGAACAGGCAGATGAGCCCCTCTCCCGGCGTGTTTACATTCCAACATGACCTTGTGCTGTCTTTGTTTGTTATTCCCTACTGTGTTTTGATCCAAAGGTGGTTAAGAAACTATCCATGTCATAAAAAGATGGTGATGTATGGTGATAACCCATTTGATGGATTCAGATGGTCTCTGATAGTTTATGTACTAATGCTCTAATTGCTATCAATCATAGATTGGGATAAAGTTTAGGGTGTAAAAAAAAGTTAACATGCATTTAATAGATTGAGTTTGATTAAATGAAACCATACTGGGGGTCTTGACCCAATTATTTTTACTTTGGTGTGGTTTGGTTTAATTATGAACATAATAAGGACCAAATATGATTTACAAAGATGTAAATGGGCTAAACACAACATGAACAGTTTCCTGTCTGCAGACCTTCTTTAGTACCTGAGGCTGTATTGCATTTACTGTCTCTTCATGAGATGTAAAATTTACAGTTTTTTTTAATGAGGGTGAGGCACATTTGAAGACATATACAAATGTATCCCTGCACACATCAGTTATGTCATAGATGGGCTGTTTTATTACAGCAGTAGGCCACTTAACATTATGTACCCATTCTGGGCAAATGTTCTAGGAACCTAACCTAACCTAAGTACTATATACATGCCAGCAGGCTTGTTTAACAATTTCCAAACATATCCTTGTGAAAGCCCAGTATTAACTGTAGATATACTCCAGTACCTTGTTTGGCTAATCACGTCATGGTGTTTTGGTACGTAGGGCTGTTGTAAATATTTCTTACATACTATGCCATCTATTAAAAAGCTTGTATATACACAACTGTCATAAGGTTTATGGCTCAGTAGAACCTGTTGGTTTATGTCAGGAACTGCCCAAGGAAATCTGCCCCAAGCCCTGGCCAATTGGACCTGTCGTCAACTTAAATAGGGTGTTTTGCTGGTTGAGACCATTTTCAGATCTCCTCAGAGCATGTCTTTACTGCAGTATCCTCGAGAATAAAGCATATACTCTCCATTTTGATGGCAAGAAGTTACAACAGGGCCGAGTACTGGCTCACTTTATAATACAGAGGTTGTGATGCACTATATTGCACTATGTTGTGATACTGTGAGGTGATATATTGCTTTTTTTAAAAATCAGATTTATTTTGATGTATTTGTGGATGCTAACAAACACCTTACACTACTTGTTTATGTCTAATAGGTTTAAACACAACACCAGATTATTCATGAAACTTATAATTAAACTATTTATTAAATTTAAAACTGTTTTACTAAGAATTAAAGCGATATCACAAAACATAATATGAGTGATACTCAAGTGTATTTCTAACGCGCCTACTGATGATGGAATGTAACAAATTCATGCAATGGCTCTGAGCATCAAGGAAAAATCTAATAACCAAAAATTTTCCTCATTTTTGCTCACGAAAACAAGACATTCATTTGTTTTTATTGCATTAATCCTTATTTGCATCTATTCTAATGGTTACATAGTGTTTGAAAAGTTTGGGCTTAGAATCCTGGCACACTTGCAGTCAGGCCGTGGTGCAGCACCAGAAATATTACCTCGGGTTGGGGACTGCAAATGCATTTATCATGGACGCTCATTGCAGTCTCTGCCTAGGCATAATAAAGTACATTAGAGAAAAAGAGTCAAGCGCACATCAGCAGCGTAACAGGGGCCAAGCCTCTGGCGTACCTGCCAACTGGCTCAGTGTGTGCATACTCCCCAAATTGAGTTAGGAGCGTGCATCTTCACCTCATGTTCACCACTTATTTCTGCATCACTTGCTACTTATGACTTAGGGGAGGATGGACTGTGGCTGGTCAAAGCCATGAATAGACCAGAGTGACCTTTTTAAACACATACAAGAGGAGGTGGGAGACTGGCCCTGCCGAAGGGTTTTTCCAACTGAACTGGCTCTAAAAGCATGGGGGTTTGTCAAGGGTTGGATTGGGTTTATTTTTAGGTTTGCGGAGGTTCATTAGTAAGATGCCTAACAGATGGAAGGAAGCTTTTCTAACCCTTAACTTGCAAGCTAATTCTTCAGTTCTAAGTCTGTAATCTCCTTCCTTGAACCCTAGAAAAATTATTTAGTAAGCAATTAGTTAAAATGTATCATTTCTGCATTATTCAGTTGTTAAGAGTCATTCAGAGTGGTTTGACGTGAATTGTAGAGAAATCTTTCAATCATAATTGTTTACAGTGGTGCTCGTGGGAAGCAGAAGTCTTAAATGGCTCTAAAAGCTGCAGCCTAGAAAGTTTTGTACATGAACATGTATTAAAAGTATGTGAAATGCTTATAAATATGCTTCCTGATACATGAAACATGCAGGGTGGTGTTATGCAAAATAATACAATGTTTTTTCTTTCCATAAACGATAATCAAGGTTACTATTACATGTAAACATAGGTTGGTTTAATTGGTCATTTTGAACAGCAAATAAAAGCAAACATGAAGACCTCAAGTAAAGAAACCTGAGCTTTGCTAAAGACTAAGTAGACTGATAAATAAATGTGATTAGTTATAAATCTCAGTGTTACTGAGCTCTGCTAAAGACTGAGTAGACTGATAAATCAATGTGATTAGTTATAAATCTCAGTGTTACTGAGCTCTGCTAAAGACTAAGTAGACTGATAAATCAATGTGATTAGTTATAAATCTCAGTGTTACTGAGCTCTGCTAAAGACTGAGTAGACTGATAAATCAATTTGATTAGTTATAAATCTCAGTGTTGCTGAGCTCTGCTAAAGCCTAAATAGACTGATAATTCAATGTGATCATCTATTAACTCTAGTGTTGCTGAACTCTTAAGGTTCAATAATAATATAGTATAATGGAAATATAAATGTAATAATAAATATAATGGAAGTTTACTTGGAAAAAGCTAAGCTAGGTTGTGAATAATGTGTTCCTATGCGTTGATGTGCCTGCCGAACTGAATCATTCTTCTTCTTTTTGTTTAACAACCTTAAACAGACTTTTTTTTCTTTTTACTCTGTAGATGTTATTAAAACCAAAGTCTGATGAACTAAAATAAAAGCATACTCATACTGATATACTGTAATGACGGTAACTGTAATTTGTTACCCCTGTATGTAGTTTTGAGAGTGTGGAATTTAAGTGTGGACCCATACGTGCCCTTGGAGTTCAAAGGGTTAAAAGCAATCATGAAGGATTGCTTTGTTTTCAGGCAATCTAATGAATTCCTCATTTAGCTAAATTGGGTTTTAGATTGAGATAATGCCATGCTAGACCAATTATTCCAAATATGCTTGTAGCTATGAAATAAAATACAGTGAGAGAAACCAATATGCTGCCTTCAGCACTGAGGAAGATGGGGTTTTAAATCAAATTGTGGTAATGACATTGGCCCTCACGTTGTTGGGAAGGTTTATTACCCTCTTGAACCCAACAGTTGAGCAGCTGATCCAACTTCAGATAGCTCGCCTCAGAAGACTGCACATTTTCCATTAGATTTCAGCAGGCCTGCAGCCCGTGATAGATTATCCCTTTAAATGAGAGGATGGATTTTCTGACTGGCGAGAATTGGCGATTCTTCTATCATCGCATTTCTGAGAATAAAGATGAATGCCAGAAAAGGCAGCCCCTCAGAGCTCCTATACATCTTGTGTCAACTACTTTTCATTTTTTTTGTTCTTTTTAAGTTTTACAGGGTGATCCTGGTATTCTGTAACATTAATATCAGTATCACAGGCTGGTACATACTTCATATCTCCAAGAAAGTAAATCGTTTTGGTCTATGCGTTACAATATTTTAACACAAGGTATAGAGCAGCTGATATTTTCCAACGAACTGACATACAAGGATTTCTTTCGGACCAAGAAGTGTTGAGAGAGAAGAAAGTAAGTAGAAAGAACAGAGTAGTATATTTCGTTAAATATCTGGTGCCCTAGTGCCCAGACAATTGTGCCAAGGTGATGGGTGTTCATAAATAAATTTTTTACAGGAACTGTTGAGAAATTCTACAAGCCTTATGGAATAGTAATACAAAATCACTTAAAACTTAAAAATAAATAAATAAAAAAAGTCCAGTCTATCTTTAGAATTGACTTTTTCCATGCATACAAATTAAATATCACATGAAATGTCAAATGACATTGATCATGTACTCTAAATGAGCGGTCATCAACCCTGGTCCCGGAGATCTGCTTTCACTGCAAAACAGTTTCAGCCTCGATCTGCCACACCTGCTCCAGCTGATTAGCTCCTTCAGATGTCCTCAAGTTGCTGGATCACATCAGGTAAAGGGGAGGGGTATCATATTAGATGCAGACTGGAACTTTGCTGGAAAGTAGATCTCTAGCACCAGGGTTGGTGACCACTGCTCTTAATGTATGTGTTGTTCTGCAGTTGTAATTATGCTGAATGGGAACTTTTTATCAAGCTTGTCCAGCAAAACAACAGTTGCTAATAAAGTGCACATTTGCTGGCAGACTATGGATAAGTCACATAATGGATCTGGTTAAGAGTCTATTCAAGTCACTACTCAGTTAAGCATTACTGTTTGCTATTTACAGTCAGTCAAATAATCATGTGACACAACCCCTATACTGGCAAATCCACTTCTAACATTTAGCTGTCTGAAGTATGTTACTTAAATGCCTCTTACAAGGTGTTTTGTCCTTAAATGATGTAAATAATGATGCTAAATCTTTATCCTCATATACCATCATGTTGACAATGGTACAGTGACCCACTATCGCCTCCTTAAGTACAAAGTGGTATTTTAGATGGACAAGCCAGGGCTAGCTGGTTAGTATGCTTTAAACTTTGTAAATATCTATGCAACACAATACATAGCCATCTTTGTCATACCATCAAAATGGTTACTTTTTCACAATCTGTTGAGATTTTTTGCTTATGTTGGAATGTTTTGAGTCAAAAAAAAAATTTTGCTTCTTTGAGCCTTGTATATAAGTCAGTATGCACCATAGTTTGCCTAATGCTAACATAGCATTGCAAACCCCACAGACTTTGGTATTGTCTTTTACTGTTTTTGCAGTGATATAAAATGAATGCAGAGGAGCAATAAAGAATGCATTTTAAAGTTTGTTTTATTATCTCTGTCTGATCTACATTGAAACAGTTAAAGTATATAGTAAAGTAACAAAGTATGCAACACGACTTCTTTGCATAGTGCAGCCTAGTTAGTAGTGCATGTGACACTGCTGTGCTATATAATCAAATAGAACATCTTTGTATGTGTGTGTTCATTCTGTGGTTTCACTCTCAAGAGACAGGATTTAAACCCTGTCGTGGTGACCACCAGGCATGTACGACAGATGGAAGCTCAACTGGAAAATGAGGGTCTCTGGATTATCTGATATCATGAGGGAAAAAAGACCATCACTACCCACTGTTACTGCCTTTGTGTGCCAAATAGTTTTAATCTATTCACTGCACTGAAAGCCAAAGGCACCATACAGTAGCATTCAAAGGTCTGGGCACACCAGTCAAACCCACAAATAGAGAAAGGTATATAAGATTATTTGATCTACAAATTGCATAAAATTAAAAATAAAATATTATTTTCAATATTTCAAGCAAGAATAGTATGTTATTTTTGTTTTGAGTGCAAAAAGTTTGGGTATCATAGAAGGTATGAGTTCTCTGATAACTTTTACCAAAGGCCTTAGACTTTAAGCTTGTTAGGGCTACGTCAGTTTCCCAATCTTCATTAAGAAAGGCCGGGTGATCACATTTCAAAGCTTAATAAGGATCTTCAATCCTTGTTCCAACTATCAGCAGCCGTGGACTCCTCTGAGCAGCTGCCGAGCACTCTGTACATTAAAATAACTGATGTCCACAAAGCAGAAGAAGGCTATTAGAAGATAGAGAAGTGTTTTTATATAGCCATTCCCGTAGTTCATAATGAACTTAAGAAATGGCAGTTACCTGGACAGAGCAGATCTCGAAGACCAAAAAACTTTCTGAGGGAACTGCTTGTAAGATTGCTTGAAGGATAAATCAAGAGAACCTTCAGGAAGATTTAGCATACCCTGAAGTGAGAGCCATAACTTGCACAAATATGACCTTCATGGAAGAGTCATGAAAAGAAAGTTATTATTTATTATCAGTATTATAGTACATTGAAACATTGAGGGTTACACACTACACCTGTTTAGTCCTGCATGTAGTTGTATTAATGTAACAAAGAAGAATGTGTACTATTGATTCCTATCCGAGTTACTGCCTCTGCTGTTGTGTTACATGAATTCTAGTTTGTGAACTATAATGAAATAAACAGGAAAAGGAACACAGTTTGTGTTTGCTAGCTTGTCAGGTAGTGTAAATCTAAAACCTTGCTTCAACTATTTTTTCTCATATAAAATAAACATTGCAATCAGTAATGTTGGTTTTTACATAAGCAAGCACACCTTAGTAGAGATGGACCGATATGGGTTTAGCCGATGCCGATGTTTAGAGGTCAGGGTTGATATTTAGATGTTTTCTGCTTTATTTGCGGCGAAAATGTCACACTATTAAAAACATGTGGAGTGCTGGAAGCTGAGGAGTATATGGAAAGCTCTGGCTGCTCCGGAGAGACTTGCTGTGTAACAGTAACGTGTTAATGTGTGTATTACACTAGAGCAGTTAGCTTTAGCCCCGGAGCTAAGGAGTACAACATCCGCTCTGGTTCACGTCTACGGCCGTAACTAGAAACATGTAACTGCGCCATTAAAAAAGTCATTGTTTGCTATAAATTATTTATTTTCTCTTGTTTGGCTGAACAGTTTCAAAGGTTTCGGCTTGGGGTCCTTCCCATGCGGCAGCAGCATGTTCCACTAATAACACGGGGCTGCCCCCCAGACATGCCTGACTTTAAATCTGTTATGTCAGTCGATCTCTACACCTTAGCCAGGTAAATGAAATCTTGGAGTTGTTTCAGGCACGGCTATAGGTTTAGTTGGAACACTGGAACAAAACAACACACCCTTTACTCTCTGCATCCCACAGCTTCTAATTTAAAATTGACAGGTTGTGAGTGGCATGCACACCAAAAATGAAATGACAGACCCCACACATATCTGAATATTTGTAACTTGGTGCTCTTTGTTTCTGGGGCTCTATCATATCATTTCATAAAGAATATGGCAATAATGCAAGAATAAAACATGCTGACGTGTTTGCTTCAGGTTCATACACCATCTGTAGTCTTGTGTGACAGTCTGCGGCAAAAATATAGCTCTTAAATACAACTTCACTCCAAAGATAATCCAACCAAGTCCTTTAAAATATTGATTCTGTTCAATATATTCAAAATATTCGTTGGGACCAAATGTCCAAATGTCCCTACCATCCATATGCAAACATATGCCTATGGTTTAAGTTAAAAGGTATTAAAACCTTTTCCTTGTAGCAACCCAGTATTATTTGCGGTTATCATCTAATACCTGCTTTGACTGCTCAGTACTTCATTAAGCTAAATCAAGATTGCTGCTGAAGGAAGGTCTGGAGCAATTAGGAGAAATCTGGAACTACACTTTGTTCTTCCAACTGGCACACAAGATTTTATCTACCTCTTTTAAAATAGGATATTTATGCTACTTTGTATTGCATTCATGCTTATTTACATCTGTTCTAATGATATATAGTGTTCCTACTGGTAAAAATACACTTATTGCTAAGATAAAGACTATTGCTAAGATTTTGCGCAGTACTATATAGTAATGTGTGTAGTTGAATTTAATGAAGAAACAAATATAGTCATTACTACACTAATGTAGTTACAGTACTGTATGAAATAGACCATCTTAATAACTATTTTTTCATACTAAAGTTCTGTCTTCGAAGTTGGTTGCATTTCCATCATACGTCATCAGATTTTCATTTTTCAGTAACAGCTTTTTGACTGGAAACTCAATAAAATGAAACCTTATTGTACTTGATGGCCATTTTGCCCGGAAATTAAATAAATGGAGAGTGGTCTCTAACTTCTGCATGGTACTGAACATAGGATATAATGCAATACAGAATCTGGGTCTTTGTTGTGTGCAACTAGGTCTATACGATTTGTGCTCATTCTCTCACTCGCCTTATCTCCCCTGTGCCCCTGGCTGTGAACCTTCAGGTCTCCTGGCTTCTGGGATGGCATGCATTTCGTTTCTTAAATGAGGTTTCTTTGCACAGTGGCTCGTAAACGCAGGGAATCCAGGAATCCAACGGATTAAAAAGCTCTTTAACTATAAGACTGCTGCTGTAGAAGCGAAGTGCAGGTCATCTGATGGACCAAAATATACCCTGTGTCCAACTAAATCCAATTAGACACGATGAACCCAGCCACTTCTTTCCATGCAAGGTACGTTAGGTAGAATTTTCCATTAAACTTAAAGAACTATTAAGGCCACAATCAGGGATTTAGGAAGAGCAATGTATTCGAGCATGACCTAAAATAGCTTCTGAATCACGAGCATTGAGAAAATGGATTTAAAGAGTGCTCCAATTCCTCAGTGCGTGTATGCATACTAACTAACGGATGTTTCAGTGGGGGATGTAATGATGCATAAAAACTTACATGAACTGCTTTATTTAAGAAACAGTTTGGGAGAAAAATAAATTATGATCCAATCAAATATTTTCCTCTATATTAAATGTAGCCGACCGGCCAATATGTTTCACATCTTAAGTCTGCTTCTTTAGCTTTGGAGCTGGAGCTATAAGACTTTACTAAAATCTACTGAAGTACGGATCAGGTTACTCTGAACTGTAAACACACAAAGCTGTATGTAAATCCTGTGCAATGTTTACAGTCGCTACACTACAGTCACTCCTTTGGTGCCTAATAGTACTGATATGTGCCACTGGCCTCCAGTCTACTAGCAGCTACCACCATGAATCTTTTAGCAGGAAAATGAGTGTAAACATGATCCAGTGCTCTCGGCACTGCTTTTGGGTTAAGCGTGGACAGACAACATGTATAATTCAGAGAAGGACATGTCCTGCACTGGCCTGGGTAATGAAGAAGGCTTGTGTACGGTCATATCATTGAGCCGGGATTTTTTAAACATATGCAAAAACGGGAACATCAGTCTTATAAAATCGTGACTGCTAAGGATTATAGGGGGCCAGATATGAATAGAAGAAATGCCTAAAAGGATCAGCAGTTCACCTAAGGTTCACCTATTTAGCATATCTACTAACTGATCATCCTGCAGCATATAGCATAAAACATAATGTTTATATGGCTTAAAATGAATAGGCTAGCTCAGATCTGGGATGACCATGCTGTACCTCTTTAGGTAAGCCATAATAAATGAATTTTACACTGTTTTGCCATAAAACCTTTCAATTGATTGTAAGTTCAATAGAATCTTGAAGTCTTTAGAGCAATCTTTTTTAAGACTTAAAGAACCTCCACAGTGCCATATCCAAGAACCATACATACAAGCCAAAAAGCATAAGAAACCTTTACTTTTAAGAGTGTAAAATCAAATTTTGTATAAATAAGGATGAATATTACTATTACTAAGCAGATCTGTGATCAGTAATAAAGTGTAGATTGTGCCAGTCCCTAAGGGAGGCTGGACGGGTTAGGCATTTGCGTCACAGCTCCCCTGTGGCACCGCAGGCCAGACCACATACAAGCCTCAGCTTGCATGAAAGGAAGGTTCATGTGACAGGGTCAGTTTGTGCATTTCTCCGTGGAGTCTATCCAGTTACAGCCACTGATTATTGTATTATCAGCAATCAGAAAGGGGCAATGACATGTTCACCACAGCGGCAGCAGTTTTACAGCTGCTCTTGCATCTTGATTCTCAGCGGCAGATTTTTAATGAAGCAACAGGCAGAAGCTTATAAATCTCTATGCTGAGTAAAAGGAGATCAGAAGTAGACTTTGTGTGTTTTATGATTTAGCAAAACAATCTAGACCACATTTACATACATCAAGTAAGTCTTTTGAATAGCTTGGAAAATTTTGGAAAGCCATATCATGGCTTTAGAAGCTTTTGACAGGCTTATTGAAATGAGTTCATTAATATGTACCTATGGCAGGATTTTAAGGCCTACTTGCTTCTTTGCTTGGCATCATTGGGAAAACAGAAAAAGAATTGTGGACCATCCTTGAGAGCATGATTTCCGAAAGCTTGACGGTACCACATTTATATGTTAATAAGCATATTTTAAACACCACTGGATCATACAGCTATCATACCATTCAGAATAAAGACACATTTTGTACCTTGAAGATGAATCTACTTTGGTGCGAAAAATACAAAGCAATCCATAAACAACAGCAAAACACCTTGTGAAGATGCTGGACGAAGCAGGTGTAATCTTATCTATGTTAGCTGTAAAACATGGCACTTATCAACGTAACCTGAAAGGCTGTTCAGCAAGGAAGAAGCCAACTGCTCCAAAACCTCTGCACATGGGGACAAATGTCTTCTGGTCTGATGAAGCAACATTGGAACAGTTTGGCCATAATGTCCATCGTGAAAAAGGGGGAGGCTTACAAGCCAAAGTACACCATCTGAATCTGGAAGCTTGAAGCTTTTTTGCTGGTGGGACTGGTGCACTTTACAAAATAGATAGTACAGTGAGGAAGAAGAATTACATGGAGATATTGAAGCAACATGACAGGAAGTTAAAGCCTGGGTACAAACAGGTCTTCCAACATGACAGCAACTGCATGAGTCGACCTTGCCTTGGCAGAATAACACAGTGGCACAGTGTATTTCATATTACTAGAAACACATTATATAATGTAGAGTGTGTAGAAATAACCCTTGGCTTGACATACAGCTACCGCCCTGACCGTGCTGCTCCCCATTGTTGTTGTAGTTTTTGTTTATGTGGCACTGCTGGCTTCTTTTCTGTTCCAACTTCTACAAACTCCAACTTTAAATCTCATAAAAACAAAGTATGAAAATTCATATTGTGTATCGTTAAAATGTCTTAAAGTATCCACCACACTTTTTCACGTCACCACTATATTGTTGTTTTGGAGAAGTTAGTGGAGCAACACTAGCTTGTTGAGCGGTCACTTGATTTTAGGCAAAATGCATTAAAGAACTTATGGGACTACATGATCAGTTTGTAACTGAGCTCTTGTCTCTCTTTCGCTTCCTAATGATTCTATAAATGTATGTAAAGATATTTCCATATGTGACTGGCCACCTCTTCATATTGTCCTTCTGTCTTTCTAATGAGCAGTTAAAATTAAAAATAGGATTATCGTGGATAGTCTCTGTTTGTGTAAGGTGTAAAAGGTGTAAGGTGAAAAATTTTCGTTTTACCTTGGTGTTCGCATTGTTGTTATGCCAACCACAGTTACAGTTGCTTTGTGCCATCTGAAAAAAATTTTTTGTGAAAAAGTACATATATTGTAATTCTGCTAGTAATCAAACTGTTCTTGGAATATAACTGTAGTCTGCCCTTTTAGTTTCCCAATGTGTTACACGTATGCCGTTACAGCCCAAACCTGATTCTCATTACACTGCTTAAGTAAAATCAAATTCAGTTGTTAAACATGACTAAAAGAGGTAAGCTAGTGATTTAAGGCCCTTAAATATTAAAACTTCTAATTAGGAAATAAACACCTCTATAGTTAGGCTAATTTCTAATAGTGACTATTAAATTCTAGGTCTATAATACTACTAAGATAATGGTGATTCACATGAACAGTTTTGGGCCATTGTTGATTAAACTTGTACATTTAGGGAGTAGGGATGTACCAATACGGGAATTCTTGGCCTATGCCAATATTCAATACATATCTCTGCAAAGCTGTCTTTTGTAAAGGCCACCATGCACCAAATGTGCCACATTATGCAGTGTCCAAAAATTAAAACCGCTTGTTTATTTAACTGATGTAAAAAAAACCCACAGTTTAAACATTGTTCAAAGTGTTCTTGTAATGATTATGGTTATTCTTATCATAATATGAATGGAACACATTCTGATAACCTGAAGTCATGTTTGTTAACGGATGCTTTATGCTTTATAAAGCTATTTTTTTTTCTTTTTTTCAATTTATAAGAGTACAGAGTAAACTTTTACTTGAACCTAACTTTTCTAATAAGGGCATTCCCTGTTTTCTCCTTGAAATGTTCCTGGTCCACCTGAAATAGTCCTGCAGTGATATTCTGGTCCCTGAGGCATTATAATAATAATTACTGCACCATTTAAAGTGGAACAGTAAGGATGCTGGTGAATAAGAAGCTTACTCCAGCTTTGTAGTTTTGATGATAATGGTAGTGTTTGAGAGGGAGATTTAAGTATTAAAAAATCTACATATGTTTCATGTAAGGGAGCTATAAATATGTGCTATACTGCAACTGAAGGAATAGAAAAGAGCTGCCTGGGCAGTAGAATCATTTCTGTCGGTAATTTTTTTTGTCTTTTGTTGTCACACAAATCTTCAGCCATACAGGGCTTAAAAAGAAGGTGTCTAGGAGATGTGTTATTTAAAAGTGTTTAAGAGCTGTTCAAGATACCTATTAGTACCCCACCATTACCCCCACCCCCCGTCCATGAGGAATGCTGTCTCTGGAACTTTAAGCTGGTAACAGTTTGGCTGGTTTTTGGTCTGGAGAACGCACCTAAAAGGTGGACTCATCAGACCAAAATACTACTTTCTTCAGTCCATTTCAGAGAAACTCAAGCTCAAAGAATTTAACAGTTTCTGGCTACTGATGACATACGAGTTTCACAGTGCATAGGAGAGTCTTACCTTGCATTTGTGGATGCAGCAGCAGATGCTGTTTATTAACAACAGTATGTTAAAGCATTTCCAAGCCCATGAGATGATATGAGGTGGTTTATTATGCAGTGCAGTCTGAAGGACCTAAAGTCCTATTTATTTGTAGCCCATTCATTTTTGGCTTTACTTTCATGCACAGATAATTATCTGGATTCTCTTGAGAATAGCATGCATTGTAAAGGCTGAAACACCTGAAATCCTTGCTTTCCTTGTTAAGGAACTGTTGGATGTTTTGTTAATGCATATTTTTATGGGTGAGCCTTGACCTATGCTTGCTTATAAAGGACTAGGCCTTTCCTGGTGCCTCTTTTAGCATCAAAGCCTTATAAGCATCCCCTGTTTAAGATTTTTTTTCAACATTTCACAACATCCCTAGCTTTAATTCAGCCCATCCAGCCTAACTAATATAAACTACTGCTTCTGTATTTCTGTATTTTCTCACTAATTCGTTGCATATTTTGCTCTGTGTATGGTGTACATGGTATGCAGACTGTGTTTAGCCGCTGTGTTTGGAAAGGGCCACGTGCCGATGACGCCTCAGAGTCACTCACACAAGGGAAACCCCTCCTGATCCTGAGTAAGTCACGCACTGCCTTCACACACACAGACGATCACGTCACAGCTCCCCCTCTCCCGCCCCCTGTGGTGCTTTATATTCTCTTTCAGTGCTCTGCCTACATAATCAGCCTTTCTTCAATCCGTGCTGCCTTTTCGTCCTACAACTGTCACCCTTCGTTTTCTTCTAGACCAATTCTGAAGCATTGGCGTGCATGTAAACATAATTACTGAGAACTACAGCTAATGTATTCGGTTGTGTCTTGCTACACTCTCATGGTATTGCTTCTACAGCTTCCCAATAGCCGATCTTTTAATGAAGTACAGCGTTCATTAGGTTATAAGCCGTGCATGTTTTATGACAATTATTTCTGATGTGCAGTGAGGTTGAATGGTAACTACGGTCTGAAGCAGTAGGATGCTCAATGCTGTCTTCATATGTTACCTGCTATTTTGGAATCCTTCACCAATCCCTATGTTCTTACTATAGAATGAATGTTCAGTCAAATGGTACATGTAACTCAGACAAGGTCATGTATTACTGTTTTGTATGCCAAAAAAGCTTGACTCTTCAGTCAGTGGTCCTTTGTCTAGCCATTAAGGAGAGGGTGAGAAGACATTGGATTCCAATATCAGCCAGTGGCAGTCAGGTGGATCAATCACTGAGAAAAGGGAGCATGTTACACACAGCCAGCTATCCATCCCTCTTACTGCCTGCTAATCCTGCCTGTAATCCATCAAGTGGCGACGCTTGCTGTAACCTGGCCGTCTGTTCCACCGCTCCGGGGCTGATGGGTGTCTGTTTGCGGAAAGCTCGCGATCACTTCATCTCATTAACTCCAGCCCAGGTACAAACAACAGAACAGCTTTGTCATTTTCAAGGCAACTTTTCCTCTTCGGTAGGAAAGTGATAAATTTACTCCTTATCCTGATGTGAACTGCGGACCATGGAACATATTGCTGCCGTCAGAACAAAACCTGGTCCAGACATACTTTATAATGACCTGTTTCTCATTGCGTGTAAATTTGATGATAAACTGACTCAAAAAATGGCCCAAAATTACGTAGAAAGTAACCTATACCTTTTCGTTATAGAACTATTTGCCATTTTTGGTTGCACATAGAGGAATTAGACTCCTACACTTAATCCATCTGTGCAGTGAAACCCCTACATACACACACTAGTAAGCACACACTAGGGGGCAATGAGCACACTTGCCCAGAGCAATGGGAAGCCCTATTCATAGCGCCCAGGGAGCAGTTGGAACACCAAAATACATACACACACACACAAACACACACACTATTGAACATGCACACTTTCCTGGAGTGGTGGGCAGCCCTATCCACAGCACCCAGGGAGCAGTTGGGGGTTAGGTGTTTTACTTAAGGGCACTTCCCAGTCAAATCCCAGTGGTTCAGGGTATCATTCTCATGTTTGCATAGTGTTTGTTAGGGTTTATTAGTGTTTAAGCTGAAATAGTAGCATTAAACAGCTTCCAGGCGTGTTATAAACAATGCTTTGGATAACTGCCCCGATGCACCAACAATTCAACCAAACAGCCTTACCTGACTTTTCACTCGATCAAGTTGAAAAATGTTCAGCTTCAGCCGAGAAGCTCCTCTCCTCGCGGGTCACTTTTGACGAGGTACAGGAAAAACCAGAGAGAGTGACTGAAGAGTGAACATGGGGCTGAACAGTAGGAGAGTTTGTGATTAAAAATGCTCAGCTTGAAGATAAACATTAAATCAGTGGGGCATGTGAGAAATAGGATGTTGAGTGAATGCCATTCATCAGCACAGCTTGGTAAGTAGTTTACTTTAATGTAGAAAGATGATGATGGTTCTGAGCTACTGTTCACATTACTGAGTTTGAAAAATTGAACCTGGCAGACTCTTTCTCTTCCAGAATGAAGAGCGAGATGCGAGTTTCCTTAGTCTCCCTTAAAGAAAATAAGTATACTTAAAGTTAATTTTATTAAGTATACTTTATGCAGTTACTATACTAATGTCATTGTACTAGGAGTACACTTGTATATGTACTATTTTAATACTTCTTGGGACTAAATTGGCCCACTTTCTAGTTTTTAAAAGTATACTTTTAAGTACATTTTAATTGTAAGAGTAGTAAACCAAGTATACAACTGGTTTACAGCTTTTGTACTGCAACTACACTAAAAGTAATCTTAAGGGTTTACTGTTAGTTTACTAGCTTGTACGTTTTCTTTAAGTGAACTTAACATAATACTTATAATTTACTACTTATATTATTGTTGTACTTTAAAGTATATGACTAGGTTTAAGAGTTTTTTCTACTTAAAATAGAACTTAACTACGTTTACTTACTCACCAGTGGACACACATAAAATAAACAAGACACACTCAGATTAAGAAACATATTTGTATCTTTATAAATCTTTATAAATCAAATTTTAAATAAATATTGTACTGGATGTGTTTTTATGCAGAGCAAGAATACTTACTTCTACTATCTCAATCAAAAGATTAAGTACAAGTAAAGGTTAAATATACTTAGACTGTTCTATACTTGTCAGTATAACCCAAACATACTTAAGTATAACTGTGTTTAGTATATCACTGAGAAGTACATAAAAAGTAAACTGAAAACATACTCACTTCCTTTTAGTTTAAAAGAAGTAAACTAATGGTACACTTGAATAAACTTCTTTTCTGTAAGGGCTGTCCAATTAGGGACGTGTGATGTAGTTCGCTCAGCTCCTACTCTGCTTTTCAACACACGTTTTATTTTTGGAATATGTTCCGCCGTCTGAACGCAGCTGCTTTGATGGGAACCTGAGACACTCCATCGCCGCTGTGTTAACGCTGTAGGCGGGGAAGTTTGATCACGCTACTATTTACAGCCAGATGTGATGATGCAGTGACTGTGAGGTCTACATCATGGAAGAAACAATACAATTCCCAACAACTGGGTGCGAATGACATGGTGACATAACCAAAAATCTGAAAACGTTGTAGACGCAGCCAATATTTTTTTGATTCTTATGTACAATCACAAGAATAATGTTGTGGTTTGTCCTTTAAGTTATATAAAGTATTTAATGGTGTTGATTTGTATGCAAGTAGAACAAAATGTGTAATACATTATTTCTTTTTCTAATTCTATCTTGTATTTTATCTTTTTTACACCAGTCCATGCTTACAAGGTGGGCAACATTTTATAATTATAACAAACTATTGATGGAGGTTGGCTTGCAAGGTGAACCAGGTGCAACTAAACAATAGATCGATAGCATTCATGTGAAATCCAACATGGCCAACTAAAGTCTTTGTCACTCTGTATGAGATACCGCAGACCAACTTCTGGCTTCCTGTGTACACTCGTTTCTGTTAACTGACAGATAACACAGTTACACAACAAAGTTGCATCAGTTAAAGTTAATTAAAAGAATGACCAATAGGTGGCCAGACCGAGCTGTCTCTATTCCCTGCAACTTCTCAGTCTGTCACCTCAAACACCTGTTGAAGTTGGTGAGCAGCATCTTAAAGGGTCTACGATACAGCTGCATTTACATCACTGCTTAGGTCTTGGTAAATTTCCAGTTATTCCCTCTACTCCAGGCGTGTCCAGTCTTATCCACACAGGTCTGGTGTGGCTGCAGGTTCTCATTGGAAACACTAATTTAAACAGTTGGTCAGGCTTCAAACCACTGATCAGGTGAGCTCTTGCTTTATTGGAATAATAACCTGCAGACACGCTGGCCTTTACTAACTAGTAGATACAATAGCTCTACCTGAAACAGAACTTAGTCACTGTTCAATCTGTCCACTCGGCTCAGGTCTTCTGTTACTATTGACGTTTTAAAAATACCAAAACAAATGAATTAAACTGCTTTGTGCTAGGTCTAGTTTTTCCTAGCATACTGGAGGAAGAAATCTATACAATAATAAAAGCTTAAATAAATAAATGTACACTTACATAAGTACGTAAATGAATAAAACACACACACATTATATATATATATATATATATATATATATATATATATATATATATATATATATATATATATAATTGTTTTACAAATATTTGTTAATTTATTTATTACATGAACGTAAAAGGTCAAATAAACCTGACTGAAGAGTTTGAAATGAAAAGTGCTTTATGAAAAACATATTAACCTGAACTTCTACTACATAAGATATTGTCACTGTCAAATGAAAAACAAGTATCTCCAAAATAGCAACTTTACAGGAGAACCCAAAAAACTTTCACTTTCAATGTACGTCAATGGAACCAGAATCTGCTGCACTTAACTGATGTAGAAAAACAGAAAATGACAAAAATGGAGATATGTTTTTTCATTAGACAGTGATGATATAAAATAATCTAATATACAGGGGTGAGTTTTCCAAAACGTTCGTAACGCTAAGTACTTCGTAACTTCATACTTAAGAACATTCTTAAAATTCTGAATGTTTCCCGAAAGCCTTAGTAACTAACGAAGTACGTAAAGTCGTTCGTAAATGTAAGAGTGATCCGACCCACTCATAACACGGTAAGTTCTTCTTAACTCGAAGTTCTCGTGCAATTCTGTCTCAAAAAAGAACAACAAATATGGATTTGCGGCCTATTTTGTTGTTATTATAATTATATATATAACGATACATTTGTGGCATAATGATGAGCAAACGTGTGTAAATCGGTGGTTCAGTTCTCTACTGGCAGAGAGCTACTTGAAACTAGTTCATAAGTTTGGAGACTAAGAACGGAAGCACTCGCAAAATTGGGGTTCTTAAAGTTACGTCGTTCTTGAAGTTGTTTGTAAATCACTAAGATCAATCGTTATCGGGAAACGCACCCCAGTACAATAAAAATGTGTAAGAGTCAAAAAGCATACAAAGTATGTTTAGTCTAACCTCAGAACACTGCGACACAGCATCCTGATTAAATTAAACCGTCTAATCAAAAGTTATTTTTGTCGTGTTGACATAATTAGAGTCATTAGGTCTGTGAGTTACATTAAGCAGCTCTATTTCCATGCAACCGACAGGGTAAGACAATAAATCCATATGAACATGTATATTAAAGGTCCCTAAATGGCCAGGTCACACCATAATCGCATGCAAACTGGCTGAGTTATTCTTAAATTATAGGAGTGAGGAATGGAAGCATGGACACGCCAGCGGGCATTTAGAGGCATAATAAGTTTTCTGCAATTTCCAGTGTGGCCACTGTGTCGAAAAACCAATAAGAATTGTTTACAGAAAGTAAATGAGTGCTTCTTTGCCTCAAGCCTTTGTGGTTTAACCCATTGAATGACTTCTATTCTTCAATCTGACATCATGGCTATCATAATATTGCAATACATTGCAGGTCATTTTTCAGCCGTTACATTGTGTGAAAGGCAACGAATAGACCAACAGAAATGCTTCCGAAAATGTTTTCAATTATACTTAAAATTAAACTTACAATAAAATCATGTTACATTTTTCCTTCTTCTACAAAGTCCCACTTTTAGGGGTTAGTGGTTGTTATAGGTCAGTGACAGCATTAAAACTGAACCAGTAGGTTTGGCATTAGAAAATAGCAATCTGCACAGTGTCATGGATTTACATAAGGGAGTAGCATTTCTGTGCCCTTTTGCTATGTCCTTCAGTGTGAGTTCTGTGAAAGGGCAGCGTGATGGTCTTCTGCATGACTCATTATGCACAGGCTGCAGAGAGAAGTCACAGGCTCTGCCTCGTAAACTCCACTATCTCTCATAGTTCGCAGTCACATTTACTATTACCCTGCACAGTTGAGTTGGGCAGAATATTTTGAAAAAGTGGTAATACGAGGTCATGTGGTAATGCATTTAGTTTAAACACATCATAAATGTAACATAATTAGAAAACCTCTCGATAAATTGGAATTCATTTTATATATATTTATATATATATAAAAAATGTTATGCTGACACATCTTGCTAAAACAAGAAAACTGAAATAAAGCAATTATGTGGGGTTAATTTTTTTAAATCATGAAACTTTTTTTAGTATGCTCATCAATTTACCAGTCTACTCAGGCTTTAGCAGGAATCCATCCATCATTCCTTCTTAGAAGCTGTATCAGTAGCATGTTTGCCACATGTCCTATTGCACTGTTTTAAAACATTTTGATTTAACCAATAGTAAAATAATAGTAAACAGTAAGCACACAGCTCTAAATACAAACACTTGTTTTCTGTACATTGAACACATAATCCCAATACTTGTACTATGTTACATCCCAACCCTGACCCTAGAACAGTCTCTCCGTCCATGCGGTGGCATGACCTACTTTGCAACAGGCATTTAAGACACCACACGCAAGAAAACATGCATACTGATCTCTCCAGCGTCTCCCTGTAACCGGATAAACTGCCCTAAACTGATAGCTTTAACTTGGCAGGACACACCAGACCCAACATGTGTTTTAACAGAGATTATCTTTAACACCACAAGACACTGAGATCAGGTTCTGGCACATAGGGCTGCTGCAAATATTCAAGAATAGTGTGCTACATTCAGCCATTAATGTATTGAGTAATGTTTAAAATGTTTTTGATTTATTGTCACAACTTTTATTAAAAAAATAGATCTGAACAATCCAGAACCAGAACAATCACTCTATATTTCACTTTTTTTATTAACTACAGCATGAGTCGAACATGTAAACAGTGATATTTAAGTTTTTTAGGTATTAGGTTCAAATGAAAAAGTCACTGTATATCAGAAGTTGTCAAATCTGGGCCTGGCATCCGTTTTCTAGTTACAGGTTTTGTAAAGTACTATTAGTTGACTGCGCTGTTGATATAACAGAAGTCTCTTTTTCTACAGTAGAACCAAATGGTTCCCACGGCTGTGATGTAGTGTTTCTGTACTGGTGTAGACTTGTGGAATCAAATTAGAGCTAAAATTAGAGATATTTGAGAAAGTGATATGGGCCTTAAAGCAAAGTACAATTCAAATACACTTCTTTCTGCTCCAGATCCAATCCTATTAGTGTTATGGGCTAATTGCTATTAGGCCATTGTTTATCATTGTTTTTTTATTTTGTTGTTAGGCTTTTTTTTTTTTTTTTTTTACAATCTAAGGGACGCTCTATCTGTTTAAAGTTTGTAATGTGTCTTAACCAGCCAACCACTGTTTTCCGACACCTCGTCTGAGTACTAACCCCGAGCTTTGTTTCCCTGCTTATCAACCCAGCTATATATATATATATATATATATATATATATATATATATATAAAGTAACTGCTCATGTAATTCCTTGCACAGCATTGCAACATCTTTGTATGTCGTTTCCAGTTCATGTGTTCTGCAACAGAGTTAGCATTTGTATTTTAGTTTGTTCTCTTGCCTTTATTGTTTACTTTGTGGTTTTGCCTCTCATATCTTGGTTTTTTATATATATATGGTTTTATTTATTTGATTCTGTGACTCCGCAACAGCCTCTCATGTTTGACTCCTTGTTTGTCAATAAACTGTGTCTCTCCTCGCCAGCCATGCAGTTGAGATCACTTACTGTAGTAAAGTCCCCTCCTGAAGATATAGCTTTAAGGTGAAAGGGACTTGGCAAATGTACAGCTGCTAATGCTGGTTCGGTTGTATTTGTTCGCCTATAGATCAGTAACTAGGCTACAGTTACAGCCAGGATTAGTTGACACTAAGGGATTACCAATGACTGCATGATGTATTTGGGTAATGCATGCTAGGAACTGTAGTGAGAGATCTTTAATGAAAACATAAACACGCTAAAAATTTAATTTCTGACAAACTGATGAGGCTCAGAGATATAATACAGGATAGTCCATAACATGAAAAATAACTCACAAACTGTAGTTTTAGGACAAAAGGTTACTTCTAAAGCAAATTAAATTAATTAAATTAGCTATAAACAATTGTAGAAATGTTTAGTTTTTTATTGAATTTTAAACACATCTTTAGTTTTTTTTAAGAATATTTAAACACTTAACATAGTATTAATGCATGTTAGGTTGATTAGTCACCCTGAATTGCCTTTGGGTGTGTGTGTTGGCCATGTGATGGACTGGAGACGTGTCCATGGTGCACTTCGCCCTAGCCTGCCTTAGCCCGATGAAACTGGAATTGGCTCCAATCACAGCCCCCCGTGACTCCGACTCGTGGAAAATAATGAATGGATTGATGTACATTACTTTAGTAGCTATTTATTTTGAAGACTTATACTCTACTACTAATAATGCTGGGGGTAAGGGGCTGCAGAACCCCTAGATATTTAGGCTTGTTTAACTACTAAAAGTTAAAATGATAAAAGATAAATAGTAACTTAAGTATTGAGTATAATTAAGGTCTATGTGTGCTTGTCTTGTGGGTGGGTTTGTATGTTTAAGGCGTTTTATTTATTCGTAATCAATCTGCAGTGGTCATGCCCTGTTAAGTTAATGTTGCATTAGCTTTCTGCTGGCTGAGTCTCTCTCTAACCAATTAGGGATTGTGCTGCTTAAACAGAAGTAATAATAGAAGCCTAACAATATTGTTTTTTAATTGGGAAGGAGAGCGGCTGGAATCAAGAGTGGAATAATGTACTATGTTCTGAATATCTAAAGTTTTTTGTTTTCTCCAGTTTGATTTGTGTTCAAGTGCTGAGTGACTGATTGCCGCTCAGCTTATTTGCATAGTCCAGAATGAGAGAAAGAAAGAGAGCAGAGTGATGTAATGTGTCTGATAGGTATGGTTTACACTGCAGGGCAAAATAGACTTGTTTCTTGTATTTCTTGTATCTCACCTTTTACACTAAAGTGACCACATCTGCTTTGTATTAGACTGCAGCCACATTTGCTTGTCCATTCACTTTGGTTGCCTTAGTACTGGTGCATAAGCAGGTAGGTCAGGGAATGCACACCAAGGATAAGTAGCCAACAGAACAACCACTCTATATTTCTTTTTTTAATATCTACAGCATGAATTGAACATGCCATTAGTGTAGTTTGCCCAGATCACCAAACTATAAGCTGTTACAGTGATATTCATGTATTTAGGTTTTATGTTTAAATGAAGAATTCACTATAAATTAGAGGTTGTCAAATCTGGGCGTTGCGTCCTTTTTCTGTTCACAGACTTTGTAAAGTAGTAGTAGTAGAAGTTGACTGCATTGATGATAACTGAAGTCTCTTTGCCACTGTAGAGCCAAATGGTTCCCATGGCTGTGATGTGCCATTCTTTACTGGTGTAGACTCTTGAAATCAACTGCAGTTTCTATTTTTCACATGCTGCTAAATCAGAATTAGGCAATATCAAGGATAAACCACACATAGCATTGCCTCGGTGATGGCTAACAACAGACTACACCTCAAAACATCACAGGACTGGTTTGATTTTAGCTTTTTTCATTATCTACATCTACACAGCAGGACCGCACCCCACACAGCACTTAGAATCACATCTAGGAGAGAGGCGCCAGCTAGGTTTAGAAGAGCTAGCATAACTACACTATGGAAGAGGTTTAATTCAAAACTTAGCATCTGTTAGCCAGAATCAAATCTGTTGTGAGCACAGCTGTTAGCATGCTAATACAGCTTTTTCACTGTTTTTTAGGATTATGTAGCAGCGTAGTGAAGGCAACCTAAAACCAATCCCCAATCATTAAGTCATCCCACTGAAGGTTCTGTGGCTCTGAGCTGAGCTAGCTAACCATGTCAAGGAAACTGTGCTGAGCATCCAATGTATAGTCATGTCTGTGTGGAAATATCACTGAACAGTTGCCCTACAGTGGAAAATAATCCTGGTTGGCCACCTGGAAACTGGATTTAAAGGTCCAGATGGTTGGAGTATACTGTCGTCTCTCCACACATTATAGCTCATTATGAAACATTCTGTTCGATGCATATCACAGATTTCAACACCCCTAATTAGAAAAAAACCTAGACCCTAGAACCTAGACCCTACCATGTGTCGGCCCACATCCCAGTCTAATTTAGAATTACATAATGGGTATCATTTGCATAACTGGCCCAGCTCCGTCTTTAAAAATCATGCTAATCTACAACAGGATGGGAACAGACATTAATCCCCCAGCTTCCACAGAAAGCTTCTTTTATATGATTGCATGTGGGTAAGCACCAAGTACTTAATTCACAGGTTGGGTACAGCACATACCTTAATGTAGTTTTAAACTGTACATTCTTTTTTTTTATTATTTCTAATGCATGCAAAAATTATGCTAGTTTGAGGAATCCGGCTATGCTGTAATAGACTGTAATATCCAAATGATACCCTTTTCCAAGCTATCAGATTTCACACTTATGCTCTAATGACTCTGTAAAGGAAATTAAATTAAAGCTCCAAAAAGGACTGGAACTCTTTCCAGTGTTGCACATTTCAGCTAACAGTGCGCACTGCACTTGTTACATCCCAATTAGGGTGCCAATTTAAACACTTCCTTTTATATGTTCTGAATAATATTAGCTGCTCTACTTTCTTCTGGGAAAGGGACAGGCGGATGTGTCAGCATCAATTAGATCCTTCACCTTCTATTAGGTATTATTAAGGCTCATTTAAAGAGATGCTTAATAGAAACTCTTTGAACTGCACTAGGGGTCAGAGACTGGCTTGATACTTTTTTTTAAAGATGCTATTTATTATATAGACAAAAAACAGCCTTTACTTTGCTTTAAAGTGCCCAGATCACATATTTTCTCTCAAGGTCTACTTTGTTTTACGTAACCACAGAAAGTCATATTTCATTCTGCCTCTAAGAAAACAACCACAGCCATTTCTCAATTAGAATCAAACAGGCTGCTGTTGTAACCGTGAATAAAGGAATATATTAAAGGAGCCATATGTGAGCTTTTTAGTGTAAATCATTCCAAAATGAACTACAATTATTGTCAGTATGTATAGAAATAAGCATTTTGATGGTACGTCAAAGACATGCTGGATATATGTCTACTGAAGGTAGTATGCTAACCAACTTTATACCTCAAAAGGCAATAGTGAGCCACTGCACTCTCAAGTCGAATCAGCCCAACATGCGAGGATGAGGAAGTAGTGCTGCCCTGATGGCTGTTTCTAAGCTCTTATTAATCATGTTGGTCCTGCTCCCGATTGTAAAGCTACTAAGTGAATGATACTTTTGTTTTTCTTATTTAAAAAAAAAAAGAGGAATTGAAATGTTTTTATCATATAAGCACTTTAAAATGTGCACCTACCAACCTATCTCAGACCCCTGGATGATGCATTTTTCCTAGATTGTCAACATCAGCCATGTCCTTGAGACCTGATATATGACTTGTGCCTCTTGAAGACATGATTGAAATTTCAAGGACTGGCCTTTTTCGCAACATTTATATTCCGGGTTACACGCAGCTAGGACTTCAAGTACAGTGTACGGCTTCTGAAATAAATCAAAAGCCAGCTGTTCTCAGGTTATAATCCTTGGAGGTCGAAAATATTCCGAAAATATTGATGCGTTCGGCTCCATAAGAGCACAGCCAGTCACTGCCGCCTCTTGAAGCAGGGGGGAGTTAATGACCCAAATATAAGCCATATGTTAAACAGGCAAACTTTGGGTCACAGGTGGCATTAATCAACCTGCGGAGACAGGTTGGAGACACATGGACAGACCAAACAGTCCCAGAAGGATCCAGAGGCCACTGCTTGAGTGTAGGAAAGGGGATGTGCTTGCACTGGAGAGAGCTCTGCGAATATAAATAGAAACCATTTATCTTTTTTGCCTCCTGTGAGTTTGGATGGACCATCACGCGAGTGCTTCTTCCTTAACACTCCTCTTAAAACATGTGGCGGAAATCATTAAGGCCGTACTTAGCCGCGTCTTCAGAACAGAAGAGGAACGGAATGGATGGCACTCCCCGTGGACCTCATTACAGCTTTTGCTGATAATCTAGCTTCTTCTGACATTTAGCAATTTGTTATCACCATCTGAGCACCTTATCATCTCATGTAGGCATGATAGTGTGTAAATTGTGGCCAGACTCTTAAAGAGAATGAACATAAACTTAGTGGTCGAGACCCTGGACAGAGGTAGCTTTGGAATCGGCTCTGTATGAGATGATTTTGGTGTTGTAGTTATAATGATATAACAAAAGCAGCTATACAAGTTTGTATGGAAACATTTCACTGTGTTCATTAGGCTGCACAATGATTATAATCGTAAGGACAATTAACATAAATTTGCATAAACATTCACGTATATCATAGAAATTGAAAGTGTGTAACACACGTAGCATGTCACACTAGCAGGGCTAGCTGTTTGTTCCCTGTATTTTTTTTTTTTTAATTATTAATTATTATTGAATTCTTCCCTTGTGGTCAAAGCTAGCTTTTGTAGCATGCTAATTGTTAACCCCTTAGTTCCCCTATATATAAAAAACCTTATATCTTCAGTAAAAAATATTTTTTTTTTTTTGGCTTAATGAAGTGAAACTTGGATACAGGAACCATCCATCCATCCACAGGGGGGCTGGAGCCAATCCCAGCATCATCAGGCGAAGGCTGGGTACACCATGGACAGTTCACCAGTCCATCGCATGGCCAATGCTTACTCACGCACTCACACCTATGGGCAATTTAGAGTGACCAATCAACCATGTCTTTGGACATGTGGGAGGAAACTGGAGTACCCAGAGGAAACCCACTTAAGCACGGGAGAACATGCAAACTCCAACCCTGATCGTCTTGCTGGGAGGCGACCATGCCGCCTGATTCGGGAACCATGTTATATTATATTACTATCACTCCATACACCCCATTCACCCCATGCTGACATGAAATCTTCGCTTTACAAGCACAAATACAAACTACTGGCAGCTATTTAACTTGAATAATGTGCATTTTTACAAAAACTAATTCTATTTAGTCATTAAACTCAGATTGTATATGTGCTCTAGTTATTATCTATGTGCCTGAGGAGTATTTGGAACGCTGTCCATTTTCTCCATTAGTCTCTGTTATATGTGGCTACTGCAACCATCCATCCACCCACCCACCCACTCTAAACCTAGCTGCGTCTCTGTGGGCAAACCTGCAAGTTAACATTTCTATCAATGTGTTTCACCTTCGTTTCTTCAAACACAGAGGAGATGTATTCAGGATTAGACTAATGTGAATCGAATGTATTTGACCTGAGAAATGTGGGGCTTATACAAAGAGAGGCATGTTTGTGGGTCATATGAGTTGATGTGGCCCGGGAGTAGATGACACACGAGCCGCTGTGGAGACGCTGGGGAAATAACAGGTCGGAAGTCATTATGAGTGCAATTGAGAATGGGTGAGCAATGCCTTCGAGATTTCATCCTCAGCTTAAATGCATGCAATGTCTCGCTGATGATTTATGCATCTCTAAATGTTACGTGAAATTGTGTAATATGCGTTCATGACGAGTGGATGCAACTCGGGAGTTATGCGCTGTAATAGTGAGCAACAGCAGCATATGAGAAGATTCACACTTCATTCGTGCTAGTAAGCAACTATCCCACACAAACTGCAGGCTAGAGCTGTATATAGCTCCAGCGCAGCCCTCTCACAAACTCTTATGCTCCTGCGCATCAGAAGCAGTGACTGTAAAAGACAGCAAGAGTGAACAGTGTTTCAAGGCAGAGCCTGTAATCTCAGTATATTTTAATGGTATTAGATGGATGGATGGAATGATGGGTGAATATATGAATGAATTATTAATCATTGGACTGATGGATTGTTGGTTAAAGGGATAGATGGTACCAGTCATTTTCTATAAAGATATAATAATAACCAAACACGTGTGTTATAACAGCTCATAATAATAACAGTAAACAGTGGACTATGGAGCTAGCTTCATATTCATGAATGAGCTTCTGGCTGAAATAAGCAAGACAGGAATTTTCTAATGTAGCTCAATCACTCTCAGCAAAGCAGTACCCTCTATACCTATCTTAAGCTGTGAGTATCGGCATGTGACGGCTTCTCCTTGTGAACAAATGGGTTAACATTGTTTGATGTGTGAGCTCCAGTTCTCGGCTTTCAGTTGACCACTCGTTGCTTGTTTTTGTTTGTACTCAGCTTCCCAAAATAAGAGATGAATGCAGGCTTAGACTTTCCATCACAAACTTGCTCTATACATTTAGACTTTCAAACAGCTTGGCTTATCAATAATACAAGGCAGGCATCCATATTTTCCACAATTGCCAAAGTAGTTTAAATCCTTTGCACGGTCATGGACTCTTTTAAGTACTTTATGAACAAAATATTACATATTTTATGGTGTGAAACATGACTATTCTATTTGCAGCACATGTTGTCTACATGATATTATAATAAATAAATAAAAAAAAAAAACATTTGAATCATGACCCCTCTGATAGATAAATAGAGCGATAGATTCATACATACATACATTACATATGTACATACATGCATATGTACATTTACACATTTACACACACACACACACACACACACACACACACACACACACACACACACACACACACACACACACTAAGGTTTCCATTAGCTAGAAAAAACTCTGCCCCCACCAGACACAAGGCCCAGTAATGATATTCAGTGATATTCAAAGTTTAGCCATCAGATAATTATTTATCATTTGCAACCTACATTAATGATTGAACTTTGGAATCTAACGATTGATGTCTAGATCTTGTCTGTGTAACAATCATTGGTCGTTCATGCATGAAGTCGGACACAAGGGCTCGCTTTCCACTGTTTATTCTAAAACAGATTTTAAATTGTATTAATCTTCACTTGCAGCTGACAACGCTTGTGTCCAAGACCAACAACACACATTCATGTGACCTAGTAAAACAATATATTAAAGTTTTGGCTCGAAATAGACTGAATTATTACACATAAATAAAGAATTACAGCAGCTGCATCTATCTCAGAGTCTCACTTGGCTGATGGGGGTATGGTGGCAGCAAAGGGATTTAGCCTACAGTGACGACATTACAAGTAAAGAAACTCCCTAAAAAGAAAGTAGTTTAAAGCCGTATAAATAACTTTTTCCCACAATTTCTTGGTCCTTTTTACAATAATACAGTAATTTTGCTGAAACTCAATATTTTATTAGTTTTGTAATTTTAACTCTGTTACACCTGCTTTACCTAAACAGTTGTTGCAGTTAATGCCAGAATGTAAGCAGAGTTCACACCAACTTAACACTGATAAACCTCATCAAACATAGATTTTACTACTTTTGTGATCACATCTACATTTGATGATGTAATTGATGGAACAAATATTGCTGCCCCTTCCACAGACTAAATACTTTATGATTATATAGTGAGTTGTATGTGAAATATAGGCTGATAGTATTTACAAAATAATTCAGGACAATGAGGGACAATAACACATCATTTGAAATCCATAGCTGGAATGATACCTCATCCCCCACCCCTGCTTTTCAGTAAATTGAAATAAAAGCTGACCACCTCAGCTATGGTCCATAACTAAGGCTCATACTTGCTTTAGCTGCATTGCTTCATGATATACTGCCAAACATTGTTAAAGTCTATCAATAGTTCAATGGTTTGTTGTTATGAATGCAGGGAAATGCAGAAAGTATTTTTTAAAGGGTTTTAAATGGAGTCAATGGCTAGAAAATGTCATGTCATTTTGCTGGTGAAATGGCCGGTAAAGGGGGCTGCAGCAAGAGGCTACAGTATCTGAATTAATTATTAAGAAGAGGTGGC
The DNA here is from genome assembly GCA_021613375.1 of Megaleporinus macrocephalus. NCBI lineage: Eukaryota > Metazoa > Chordata > Actinopteri > Characiformes > Anostomidae > Megaleporinus > Megaleporinus macrocephalus. Next base: position 42,470,352 of record CM038714.1, read on the forward strand.
GCAGCTGTCAGTGTGAATAGAAATCATTGTAGAGTCTGATAGATACGTTGCTATTATGAAATTAATTATCATTGGAATCCATAGAGTATGTGGGGTGACAGTTTCATAGGAGTGCTTTGAATGCCAGTCCTTTCATAACAAGAGTCCCTTATATTTGTACTGTTTAAATAAGATAACTTGGTGTACTTGAACTACTACTCAGTACTGTACTATTAGTGATATTCCCCTTTAATTGAATTAGTATGTATAGCTGGATCTGAAAACTGCAGGGTGTACATCTTCAGGAGTACTGAAAGAAATTAGAAATTGCTGTTCTTCTTGGAATGAGTCCTGAGCTGTGTACCTTTTGGAGAGGACCAGCATTTACAGCTCTATGATGGAGGAAGACGCTGCAACTCTACTTTGCATCCTATGCTGAAAAACTGCTGTAGTATATGGATTTAATAAATGTGATTAACTGATTTGTGAACAGGTTTTATCAAGAAAGACATTTAAATTAGTATAGAATTGTATATAGGTGCATCCAGGTGTACTAATATTTTATTGAATGTGTCATATAGTTTGTGCATATGTATGCCTACGTAGATGCAATGGTGTTTCCCTCAATCAGACATTGCTTGGAATATCTACTGCTGTAATGACAAAACAAAATCATACAATCGTTCCATCCCTCCATTTACCTGTCCGCCTATTTAGATAGGATTATAATTTTTAGTGATTGCGTAATCAGTCTGTTAAATCATACTTTCATGCATTTAATTGACCCTTGCTAATAGCCCCACAACGCTTTCCTCCAGCGTATTGCAGCAGAAGGTACAATGTGCATTTAGTATTAATATCTGTGTCCGTTGGGATATTTTCTTAATGTTGTTGATCGTTTAAGTGATTATTTTAGGCAATAGGCTTTGTTTTCATGAAGCACCACCTGCTCTGAATCTGTTTAACATTGTTGTTTGAGTGGAGGTTGTAGCAAGGCAGGATCTTGTGAGCTCTGTCATTACAAGGTTAAGCTGTCAACCTTGAGGACTATTTATCTTGGAGGGGAGCAGAGATTAAGATCTCATATACTTCCACATTTCTCATCACAGCCCTCACATGAGTTAGGACCTGACCTTATCTCAGAGCATAGATAAATAATGATGAAAAAACAAGTCACAACTTTATTTTCTGTTCTTTGCACATGCTGGTTTTTGTGTTTTTCCTCATGAAGCTGTTTTGAAATGCATGAAATGTGCCATTAATATAATTTATATAATATAATTTAATAGTAATCACAGTTAATAAATATCACAACAACAACAACAACAATAATAATAATAACAATAGTATTATTATTATTATTATTATTATTAATAATAATAATAATAATAATAATAATAATAATAATAATAATAATAATCACAAACACTGTAGCGTGTTAGTTACCAAGCAACATTAACATTAAAATAGAATTAATTGATGTGTGCAGTGATGTGTGTGTTTATATTAAACATTTTACAACCAATCAAACTTTTCCTAACTTTAATTTAGGAGCTTCATTTCAATCTCAATGATCAGATTTTAAGATTTTACATATACTGTAGAGTAATAGCAGTCAAAAGTGTCCTGTTCAGCCAGTCAGATCAGACCTCGTACGTTGTAAGCCAATCATATCAGACCTTGACATCAGAGAAGCTTTGCTCGGCCATCAACTCTAGTGGTTTCGACTGAAATACTGTATGATGAATAATATATGAAATACTAATGGAACCACAGGTGTTTAGTCCTGCATACATCACAAAGAAATGTATTCAGGTATCAGTTTATGTCCAAAAGTACCTAGACGCCCATTGTAATTAGTGAATTCGGCTACAATCTTAAGGGGCATCAATTGCACCAATTGCTGACACTAGTGTTAAGCTTGTGTAATCTCCTTAGAAGAGCTTGAGTGCTAATAGAATGGGCTGATCTGGAGCAGCCTATGGTCACCATTTCCAATATCAAGCATCATCTAGACGAGTTCACAGCTGTCCAGCACTGGAACAACTGTACAGCAGTGGAACTGCATTCCTTGGAGCTCCATTCAGTACCTTTTGCACAAGTTGGAGTGATTTAATTATTCTACATCAGTACATGACCTTACTAGCGCTCTTGCTGCTGAATTAAATCAGATTCTATCAAGTCCATTCAGAAGAGTAGTGTATTTTTTGCATATATTGATCTTAGACCACAACGCAGCAGCTTAAAATACTCAGCTTTTTCTTTTTCCTGCTCTTATCATGTTACATGTTTTCCACCAGTGATTACCATTTCCCCCTCTGGTGTCGATTCACCCCAGACTTAAACGTCCTTGACTCACACCTTGATTCACATCTGATAAGTCTTTTTATACTTTGGATCCTCCAACACAAGATGCTAAAACAGTGGCTGCATTTGTTTTACAGTCAATTAAAATTCCGAGCAGACTGCTTACTGACAGATTTATCACGTTTCTGGCATGAATGCAATGAATGGTCAAGGTTTCCCCTCCAGCAACACCATAAAATTGTGCTATTTCTGTGTTCTGGCCTCTTTTGCCCTCTATAATAATGCAAATGATGAGCCTGGTGTTTTCATTTCTGACTGATGACATCTTCTCAGGGAGCTGGCAGCATCATCACAGAAGCTGTGGAAATTCACTAACAAGGTTATGAAGACGTATAATGTATAATTCATTCAGTTTAGTTTCAGTTTATTTGAGGTAAAAAGAAAAACTACATATTTTTGTCCAAAGCAGCTTGAGTATAAACTTCTGTTTCACAGTACCCAGCAATAGTTTGAGCATGGGTGCTTTTAGAAGAATTTTTTTCTGTATATGTGCTATTTTCCATATTTTGTTAAGGCAATCACTTCAATCAGAAATACTGACCTTCCAAGTTGGCTCTGCCTCCGTGCCTCCCATTACAATACTCATTTAGAATGGCCTTTATCAAACTGGATTTACTTTTTACCCTTGAAGGAATTCCCAAAGCCATCTGAAGAGCCGCTCCATTTCTTTATTAGCTCAAGTCAGTTTTATTAGATGAGATTTCAGAGGGACGAAGGATCGAATGACCACGGGTATTAATGTCACGTCTCCCTCCGGCCCGGCTGGAACCACACCAGCTCCGGTCACTGTGAACTCCAATTTCCAGGATTCCTTGGGAGATTACATGAACTCAGACTTCCAACATTCCACCTACCACTGTTCTAGGTTACCTGATCACAGATCTGTCTCACCTGTGGCTCTGTCTATTTGACCTGTTTGTTTGGGTCCTCTCATTGCGAAGTATTGTTCCTGTCTTCAGTGCATCACTGAGTCTTAATCGATATTTGTTGTTTCTGGTTTTTGTCCCTTGCTCTGTTTTTATGACTTTGCTCTTTCGCCCTTTTGTATTTTGCCCATTTCAGTTTCGACCTTGACTCTCCTTTTTGGCTACGCCTCTATGCACATATACAAATCGCCATGATCTGGTGCAACTCCCCAACCATATCACTAAAACTGATAGACAAGGTTAATTACATGCTAAAATACTGAAATATTTTAAACACTTAAAACATTTTTAATACATATTTTAAACATTTTTATATTTTAGTCATTTAACATATCATTTCCTGTGTAACTGGGATTTATGTTAAACACAGCACTTTGTTACTTTATTATTCTTGCTAAAAACTATACATCTAGCACAAACAGAACAAAAGGCAAAATGCAAAAACTTAAAGCCAAACAAAACAATTATACAAAGAGTAGATGGGCAATATCCAAGTTTTCAAGTTTAAGTTTATTTGTCATTTGCACATCATGCATTGAAATAAGGACGTAGAAGTAGCATAGACAGAAGTGATGTGTCCCCACCAATATCCAGCAATTATTGAATTGTCCCCACCTATAATTTAACCCATCCGAAAAAAAGGCCCCGATCAGATCAATGTCTCATTAACCTAGAGGTGCAAAAAGGGTTAAATCACATTCTCTACTCAAGTCATACAGCCAGCGTGATTGGCTGTGTCTTTCCCTGCTGGTCACATGAGACTCTGTAGCTACGTTTGGTTGCTGCTAAAACTGAAAGGAAAACTTTCAGACTCACTGTACGAGACTCAGGTCCAATGTGGGTGACATATGGGCGTGAAGAAAGTCACTTAAACTCTAGTTCACTAATGAAATGAGTCCATCACAATAATGTTAATGGCAGTGCTAGGCTTTGGCGCACAGCATACAGCAGGCTAACATCGTCTGTAGCTATGAATAACAAGCAGTGTTCCCCGTTTTTGTTAATTCTAATGTATTAATATATGTCAGAAGCACTGTGGCAATGTAATGTAGATAAGTCTTTAGATGTAAACTCACTATTTACTGGTTTGAAACTGGCTGAATTTTATTGAAACCCTTGATTCATAGGTCCCCACCAATGTCAAGAGCAAATCCACACCCTTGCATTGACATTCTTGGGGTGAAGCTCAGATGATCACTCTACAGCATTATTAAGAAGTGTTTACAGACCATACTAAATGATCCCAAATGCTACATGTATGAAAACACTAAGAAACAGGACAATAAAACACAAACATTTGTGGTGTTTACTCAGAGCTATCACCAGTCCAACCATTCTGTGGTGCACCGTGTTCAGATTTCTTAAAAAACTCCCTCTCATTAGCAAATTGCTTGACAAGCAAATGCTAACTAAGGCTCTTTTTCTGAATGAGCTTCAATGAGCTTCAACTTTCCAATCACGAGTGCCTTAAAAAGTCCTCAGGATAATGAAAAACGTTCCATCTTAGAAATAAGAGAGGGGTTTGAGTCTTTAAAGAATGTTGCACTGTAGATAAGATGCGATGAGAACCTAATAAAAGGTTGAATAGCCACCTCGTTATGTAAAACTTCTATAGCAATTATCGTTTGTTTTTTTTTTTGTTTTTTTCCTAAAACCATTTAAAACAATGTTGGTCCAGGCCAGGTTGGTCAGGTTGGTCCAAATATTTGACTACTACTGAATATAACAGACAACATCAATGACCTGTGTTCTTCTCTCACAGGTATAGAGAGTATGGAGTGCTCCTTACCGACGGACGGGCGCCGTGTGCCTCTCACTCAGCTCTCCCAGGACAGTTTTCGGGAGTGCCAAGTCACGCTGACCCTCACTGACTTCCTAATCATCATTTTCTCCGGCATCTCCGTGTCGGTGGCAGCCATCATGGCCAGCTTCTTCCTGGCCTCCACCGTCCACTGCTTCCAGCGCTGGAGCAAAGGCACCAAAGGCGAGGACGAGGAGAGCGAAGAGTGAAGAGGAAGTCTGACTGAAATTCAGTTAGGACAATCTGAATAATCAGCTCCACAGTTAGAGCTGAGGCGCTGGATGAGGGAAATAAGGAAAGGTGGCAACACAACCGTATTTCTAAGAATGGCTGATTATTCCTATCGTCATTGGACAGGTATTATGGAAACTAGCCATAGTATTGGAATTTCTGTGTGCATTGCTATTATGTTTTTTCCTGCCATCTAAACAGACTGTCAGTGTTACAATTCGGTGTCTCTAGTAAAGTATTACAGATAAAAAGATAATAATAATAATCTAAATCAGTTATCAAATTCTATAAAAAAAAAATAATATAGCCATGCTGCTGTTTTATTTAGCCAAATTAGCACAAATACGCAGCTTCAATCTTTGTTCGAACAATGTTGACCGAGACTGTGGCTGACTTGTGAAAGAAAGGAAGGTGCAGGAGAGAAATATTAAAGAGATATTTTGAAATGGCAAATCCTAGTAAGGTAG